>VZRO01007381.1:3065311-3093462 GCA_013397915.1 Daphoenositta chrysoptera
TCCCCTGGAGCTCCTGCCGGGTCCCCCGGAGCTCCTGCCGGGGTCGGTGCCGCTGCCGGGTCCCCCGGAGCCCCTGCCGGGGTCGGTGCCGCTGCCGGGTCCCCTGGAGCTCCTGCCGGGTCCCCCGGAGCCCCTGCCGGGGTCGGTGCCGCTGCCGGGTCCCCTGGAGCTCCTGCCGGGTCCCCCGGAGCCCCTGCCGGGGTCGGTGCCGCGGGCAGGTCCCGGCAGCCGTGCCGGACCCGCGGGGCTGAGCGCGGCTGCGGAGCGGGGCGGCGGGAGCCCCGCGGGATGCGGACTCGGAGGTGCGAGGTGCTGCTTACAGGTGAGACTGAAGCTCCGGTGCTTCCTGCATGGATTGGCGTTTTGCCCCCCGTAAGGGAAATGTATCCGGTAATGCAAACTTTCAAAGAAAAGTACGGGATTTTCTATGAGGTGCTCCTCTCCCCGGGTGTTGCAGAATTTCGCAGGGTTGTTGGTTGTTGAGGATGCACTTTGTTTTCTGGTGGTCCTCTTAGGGAATAGCTAATGTAGAAGGTGCCTTTTGGTCTGCAGTGTTACGAATGTTTGTTGAAGTGTCTTTGCTTTAGCGTTTGTGAATTTCAGGTATAAAATACAATAGGAGAAAAAAAGACCGGTATAAATATATATCAGACTATGAAAGGGTATAAAGCCCATGGAGCTAAGTGCTTCCTCTTAAGTCAACTTTTAAAACAGCTTCTCCCTGGGCAGTAATTCACATTTTTCAAGGGGAGAAAGGATGGGTGAAATTGAATTGTTCAAATTAAGTCAAAATGAATTGCTTAATATTCAGAGGAGTTGATAAATGAACCATTAAATCAACACTTGCATAGCGTTTCATTGAAAAGAGAAATGAACAACTCGTGTGCTGGGCAGAATAGGTCAGCCAGTGACGTTGCTACATCAGTGTGCTGAGCTGAGTCCTCCTCCTGCCAACAGATGTGTCTGCTCGGTGACATTCCATAGGCATGGGAACGAGCTCTTGTGCCCTGCGTGATGAGGATCAGCATCTGCTGTAAATGACCGTAATCGTCCCAGCCTCATCTCGAAGGAGAGAAATCTTAGTTAGGTCTCATTTGGCATAAATTAACATAATTTTATTGCCTTCTCGCGTTGATGTATATCTGTTGAGAATCCACTCCTGTATTCCAAGATATGTTTTTGTTTTGTTCCTCCCCCAAGGAAGAGCTATATTTTTGGATGCCAGTTTGAGGAAGAAATTATACTGATAAATGGAAAAATAAGGGTCATTATTTTGAAACAAGGCTGACAAGATTCCTTGTAGTAAAAGCTGTTTTCAGAGCATCACCTCTCAGCTCTACAGAACGAGAGCCTTGCTTCCAAAACCTTTTAATAACGTAGGTACAACTGTTGCAATAATCTTCTTGCCACAGAAAAACTACCTTTGTCTTTACCCCTTGAAGTCCTTGAAATTCTTGTGTTGGAATGCACTGAGGGTGTTGACTGTATCCTTATTGTGCCTTCTGGAACCTTCCAACACTTTGAAGAGTCACGGATTGTATGCCCCTGATGTTTTTCAGTTGCACCTCTGTGCTGTTCAGGTAGTTTAGAATAGCTAATTTTGCTTAACGCTTTTAAAACTGAAGAAGTGACAGCTCTTCTGGTTTGTGCCTGTAAACTGAGTATTACAAAGGGGAAATTATGGATTGAGTTTTTTGGTTTTTTGTGGGTGTTTTTTTCAATGCTCAGAGAAACATTATCCAGGCTCCAGCTGAAGGTGGGATTGTAAATTGACTCAAGACTTGAGACAGTTCCCTACCTCTCATGGTAGGCCAAGAGAGAGAGCTGGTGTGCAGCCCTTCAGACAGGCAGGGGCATTTATTCAGGTGTTTATAATTAAATACAGGTGTGTTATGTAATGTGATCTGTTGCTGTTTATTTTGGGTGCTGTGTACAGACCCAATACTCCTGCACAGATCCTTGGGGTGATGGGTTATTAGGAGGGTGCAATAGGAGTTGCTTGAATGTATGGGGAGCTTTAGTGATGAAGCAGATGGACAAGTAGGTGTGTTTTCCTCGCGGGAGAGGAGGTTCTGGATCTGGAAATGCCTTTAGATAGGCCCTGATGGTGGTGTGTATTTTTCAGATGTTTTGTTGTTCTTAAAAGGCTGGGCTAGCTGCAGGTATTTTTGTGCACCAGCAATGTCTGATTTAGAGTAGTTTTCATTTGCTTTTAATTGTCCTCAGAAATAAAAGAAGTAAAGTTTTTCTGAAAACCTATTGTACCTTGTAAGGTAATCCTGCTGTTTCTGTTTCCTTGCTTACTATTCTTCTCTGAAATCATAATGCATTTCCTTAGTTCTTTTGATAAAGAGTTTAACTCAAGCTTACTAGAAAATGGTCACTGTATGCTGAGAGAGTGCTGGCATCTTATTGACTTATTTTAGGAATAGTGGAGAAAAATATACAAGATTCACTTTCATTGATTAAATCCTCCAGGGCAATCTTCTAACACTGCAGTTCTCTAGGTGAAAAATTAACTTTCTTCATTGTCTGCTCCTGCTTTTATTTCATTTGTGCGAATCCCAGGCTCTGTTACCAGTTTACATCAAGTCCCTTAGGTGTGCTTGGAGTGGAAAGTATCTCAGTGTAAGAGCTCTCACACACAATCACCCTCTGAGTCCATTTGTCTCTGGCCACCAGGAGATGCCTCGATCTTGTTGGCCCCACAACATCACAGAGAATTTGCACCAGCCCACGGTTCCTTCACCTGTGAAATGTTTCCCGAGTGATTGTAAAAAAAGAAATTAACAGCTACCTTGATGCTTTTCCAGAGGTTTGGGCAAGATAGCACTTTAGGTGCAGCTTAATGACAAATTTTGATTTATGAGGTAACTGAAAATGTTTGTATTGTTGGATGTGGAGTGGAAGCATAGGAGCTTTCTGCATTTCATCTGCAGCTTTTCCAGCACAATGTACAGCTAACAGCTTGTCTCTCATTGATTTTAATGACGGGTTTCTGCTGAATATGCCTGGAGTAGTTTGAAAACATAGTAACTTTTTGAGGGGGCAGTAGGTTACTAAACACCAGAAAGAACTTTGAAATGTCTGCTTAGATAACCTTGAAAAATCTTAGGTTTTAGCTACTTTTTACATTCTCCCCCTGCCTGGGTTTGAGATGGATCCTATGGGAAGGCTGCTATTTTGTTCGTTTTGGGGCTAAATGTTTAAAAGAAGCAGAAGAATGCTTTCCCCCACCCACTGATCAAGGGCTGGTATGACTCCTGTATCTGTGTATTTTCCCTGTGAATTCTTTGCCTTCTTCCTCTCTACCTCCATCAGCTGCTCTCAGTAACAAGTCACGTCAGGTGAGCTGTATCTGACTTGTTTGGAAAGGGTTCAAAAGGATCCCACTGACATTACCAGGCAAAGGGTCACGCTTGAAATCTTGCCATTCTGGTGTTAAGCCTTTTCTTTTATTTTTTTCACCCACGCCTTGATTTCTGACATATTTTTAGCTGCTGTTCTGTTGAATTTGGATAGAGCTAGTGAAAAGGGATGTGGTATTGGGTTGTTTTTCCTTTTTTTTGTCTTTGAGAAATAGGGGATTTTATTTTTCACTAAAGATGGAGCCCTGGGGTGATCATCCACTCCTCTGCTTAGCAAGGAAGGATAGTGGTTCCTCATGGAGGTGAAAACTTTGTAAAATCTCAGGATTGCCACTCAATTTAACCCTGGAATCTGATATGGGTATTGGAGCTCTGTTATTTTTATTTTTTTTTTGATTTAATGATGCTTTTAAGATTGTGGTGCTGCCCAGAAAGGTCCCTGAAGCTAATGCACTGCAAAGTGGTAAGCTGGTAGTGTTGGGTTATGGGAATATACTATTTCCCCTCTTGGTCCCAAGGGCACTGTAGGGTTTGTCAGGGTGGGTGCTGGAGAATTACCATGAATGCACAAGAGCCGTGCTGGGACCACATCCAGGGATGTGTTGCCCACTGCTGGGATGAGCCAAGGTTTGCTGTGACTGCCCCAGCAGATGGAATGCTGCTGTAGCAGCTTCACCTGTTCCTTGCACAGAAGCCATGGGAGCAGTCAGTCTCATTTCTTCCTTGGCAGTGTGGCAGCAAGGGAAAACCATTTAATTAAAAAGCTTCCTGCCTTCTCCAGGGGTTTCCCTGGTTGCTCACCAGCTGAGGTTCTGGTTTCCCCACATCAGCAGATGCTTTCACCAGGAGTTGAGCCGTGGTGCTGGCAGCCCCAGCTCGGCTCAGTTCACACCTCTGTGGGCAAGGAGGGAGCAGGAGGCTGAGCACATCTCTCTGCCTGTTTCTTACTTTTTTCTGCTGTTAGCCTGAGAAGTAAAGTTTGTTCCTGCGTAATCCTGACACGACTGAAGAACCTCTTGCTGCAGGCAGCTCTGTCACTCTCTGTAGTGCTTGGATTGCTCAGCAGAGGGAGAAGAGACCATAACGCTGAAGGGACCCAGAAACAGCCAGAGCCACATTTCTCTGACAGCAGGGAGAAGAATCCCAAAGCCTCCCTCCCTGCTTGATTGTTTTTGTTTTTTTTTCTCTTCCCTTCGTTATTTGAAGCTCAGAGCTAAGCTGTGATTTTTCACCTCATGATCAAAAGTAGCTGCCTCAATGTGTAGGTTAATGGACTATTTCATATGGCAGAGTGGGTGACTGTGATAGAAATGATGAGTCCAAATCCAAGAAGCAGCATGCTTGAAAAGTCTCATACATCCAAGCATTTCCTAAATATTCAGGAGCTTTCCTAAATATTTATGAAAAAATGTTGGAGTTGACCTTTAGTGACTGAAGCTTTACAACGCATCCAGAGATAAACAAAACAAAACCAAACCCTTTGAATTAGTTGCAATTCAAGCAGCAAGTAAAGCCCATGACTCATCTCCAGGTCAGATTTTTAACTGTCGTAAATCAGTGCAGCTCCATTACTTTCCTAGGCACTGTGCCAGTGCTGCCACTGGCTGGAGGGCTGGCCTGCTGGTTTTTTTTTTGGGGAGGGATGAAGTTTGAGCAGAAGATTGTGAGATTATGACAAAGTTGTGGGGTTTTTTGGTTGGTTTTATTTTATCTTTTGGGTTTTTTTTTTTTTTTGATGATGGGAAAGGTATTTGTGTAAAGAACAAAACCTGTGTTCAGGCTAATAGACAGCATTGCTCAGTAGAGATTTGCTCCCCTGTAGCATACTGTGAGGAAATCCAGGAGAATTAGACATTTGTTTTTTGTCAGAGATGTCGGTTTAATGTGATAAGAAAACAGCTGTTCAAACGCTGCCAGATAAAAGCAGAATGCTAAGCATGAAAGGGAAAAAAGCAATGGGAAGTTCCTGCAATTTGATTGAACAAGTCAATGTTGTGGAGACCTGGCTCGTTCCCTGTCGAGGGTGATGTGGTCGGCTTTGGGGCTGTGCTCTTCAGAGCAGAGAGTATTAATGCTCTTAGAGTGCTTAAATCAATGAGGTGCCATTTACTGAGGGCTTTAGGAGGTGGAGCAGATTAAGCTGTTTGCCCTGGTAGAGGCAGCTGAAGTGGAGCAGGCTCCAAACTTTCCCCTGCACCATCAAAGGGCATGACCTGACTGCATTGGGCACTTCCTAAATAAATGTGTTCTCTTAAAGCACGAGCCAAGAGTCCACAGAGGGTGGTGGTAAAGGTCTTAACTCTCTTAGGGAAATGTGCCCAACAGGCAAATGTGGAATGTGCTATTAGGAAAGCAAAAGGAGCAGTGTTGAGAGGTGCTGGTGCCCCAGGGAGGACTGGTGGGTGAAGGGTTTCCCACCCTCTGCACTGGAATTCAAACCAAGGCCAGCTCCAGGTTTATTTGGAATGTTCTTACCTGCCCTCCAGACCACTTCTGAAGGGTCTGTGTTCCATCCCTGTCAGAGACCAGGCTCCTGCCTTGGTTCCAGCCAGGCTCTGCCAGCCCCTGCCTGCATGGGCTTCTCCTGCTCTGCTCAGGGCAGGCAGAGGGGTGGCCAGATGGAGCTGCTGCTGTTTAGCAGCCCAGGAAACACCTCTCTCCTGAGGAGAGCTTGTCTCTGCTGGATAATGAGCTCTGTTTCACTCGGGACCGAGCTGCTGCTGTAGGGATCAGAGCGAAGCACAAATGAGGATGCAGCACTGGGCTCTTCCTGCAGCCTCTTTTCTACATAGCAAACAGCTAATTAACTGGGAGCCTCTCTGAGCTGCTGGGCTGCTGCTGGCCTGCCTTCCTGTACAACAATCTTGTGCACTTTGTCTTGCTCCAGTAACTTTTTGAAGTCTTTCAAAACTGTGCATTGCAGCAACGCCCCAGCTTTTTACTCTGACTTTTAGGCTTTTGCAAGTGTGACATCTGATAGTGGAGCCAGGGAGTGAAGCTTCAGCTGAAGTGAGAGCTGTTCGTGTACAAAATGCAGCCATGGCTTGGGGAATGAGAGCCTTTCCATGACTTACAAAATAACCTGCCAATGTCTCTGTTTATATTTGAAGTACAAAATCGTTTATGCAGAAAGCATAAACTTTTTTTTCCAGTGTCAGCATGGGCAGCCTCGCTCCCCTTGCAACTTATTTTATGGCTATAAATGGGGTGTAAGTGGATTTTCTGCCTTGTACTAACTCTCTGAAGGAGGATAACATTCACTGTTGTTACTGTCATGCTCAGGTAAAACACTAACCCCGAATTTTAGCAGTTTTACCTTCTCAAGTTCACAGATACTGCAACTTTAAAATTTTATTTTTTAGTATGTATGACTTCTCAAAAAACTGAAGCCAAAATAAACTCTAAAGCAAGAATTTACCTCACTTAACCTGACTACTTTTTTTTCAGTGAAACTACGGAAGAATCATAGCCCTCACAGGCTACAGCTCAGTTTTCTACTTACACATTGCTCCTGAAGAGCTGAATTATTTTGCAGTTTTTTCACAGAGCTTGCACTAGTGAGGAAATCATTAGCTGCATTCCTGTTTCAGTATGGGCACTGGGAAATCCACTTTTATCTATTCCTGCTTACCAGTCTGCTGCAAAAAGCTTGCCTTGCACGTACTGAAACACGATTAATTTTGGGGGGGTAATGATGAAACTGCAGTGCTTTGATTGCTTGATTATTTTATGCTCTGCCAAAAATGGATACGTAAAAGGAGATATTAGATCTGAATGAGATACTCAAGAGCCAGCTACTGGTTTGAATTAGCTAATAGGGAATAGGCCAATCCTCCTGCCACTGGTGTCAGTGAAAATACTGAGTGTGAAGTCAGGCATGCAGTAATTAATTACCTACAGATGATGGTTTTTGAAGGTGTGGATAAAAGATTTTAAGTGTTGGTTGAATTGTCTGAAAAATAAATCCGTTAGATATTTTCCTTTTTTTTCCAGTTTTCTTTGTTCCCCTTCTTTCTGTCTGACTTCAGCAGTGGATCTGTTTGCCTGCTGAGCAACAGGTACTTCTGCATTCCTGTGCCCAGCTTGGTGGATCTGACAGATGTGCCATGGGCCCTTGTGCAGGCTGATGTTATAAACCATTGCATGTTTAATTTCACTACTTGAAAGTAATCTTGGAGGTGGGTATTTTGTTGGTTTAGGGAAAAAGCACCTACACACTGATTCCTGAGTGTTAACAGTATTGAAGTTTTCTGGAAACAGGTATTTCCTGAAAGAGCTTTGTGAAGTCAGAGGTGAATGATTTTAAGTATCATGTTTAACAGTAGTCTTATTACTGACATGGAGGATATTATAGTTATTATAGTTGAGTCAGAAATTGAAAAATGGTGCACTTAAACTTCTCTGTTGTTCTTATTTTCAGCAGCACTGTTATGAACTGCCTTCACTGAAAGGTTGAAGGGGGATAGTGCCTGTGAGGCTGAACTGGTATTTGTGGGAATATTTGAATCTTTTAAAAAATAGTACAAAACATGAAAGCTTGGTAAGCAGCAGAAGTGTTTCTTACATGATTTTGTGAATTAATAGTTTCTATGTAGGAGTTTCCTTAGCATCAGAATGTCCAGCAAGCCAGGATTTTCATCATTCTATTGCATTTTTGGTTCATAGAGAAGAAGAGTCATTAAGAGCTATGGGGAGATTCAAGAATTGGGTCAAAAATGGTTTCTGCAAATTTTACATCCTGGGCAGTTGGTGTTTAGTCATGAACATGGTGTGAAAAGCTGTGGTGGGGGTGGAAATTACACTTTCAGAGATTGGCTGAGGAGATGAATGTGTTGCTGATGTAACAGAGCAGCTGCCTCACGTGGCTGGCTCCATCCTTGCCTATTGTTTTTCCAGGAAAATAAGATGGAATTTTCAGGTGGGAAAAGGCTGTTTCATCATTAATGACACAAAACCTCTTGGTCTTTGTGTACTTCTTGTGCTGAGCAAGAGTGTTCTTACAGGGATCAAAACACTTCTTTTTTGGCCCTTCTATTTTCCTTCACTTACAGGAAGCTTCTGATCTGCTGAATTTGCCTTTACATCCAGTTTGGACCTGAATCTTGGGCCTAAAACAGCATAAATTGTCTAATGGACCCAGGGTGCTCCAACCCAACCTGAGCATATTATCTGGTATTTTAGATGTTCAGTGCTGTGCTTAGTACTCCCTGTGTATACTCTTTATACACAAAAGTTGTTTTTTCCCTCAGCTTGTGAGTGGAAAAACCAGAATGTGCAGGTTTTCAGATGGAAATAGAAAATGCAGTGTTCAGCTAGCTTGAATCTGTCCTTTTTGGGATAGAAGATAGCTCTGGAGGGTGTTTTTTCTCTTCTAACTTATGAAGCAATTTGAGTCTAATCTACTCCATAATTTCAAGACTTGTATGGTATTTCCCATTTGTTACCCTAATAAGACCAAAGGTAAAATTTTACAGCACGTTGTGAGCTGAATGGTCAATGTCTTATTAAATATCTTTGCTTCCAGGGCAGATGGAAATGAGAGGAGTCTCTTGCAGATTGCAGCCCAATTAATACAATTTATCTAAACATGCTCTGGCTTGTCCTGCTAACACTTTACAGGAAAGTAAAAATTGTCCTTTCTGTGTGTTCTGCCTCACAAGAAAATAAGAACAATGCAGGTGGTGAGACAAAAGGCTCATGTAGGCCAGCATCCTGTGTGTGGTATGGATCAGAGCTGGGTGGGTTGGCTCTTCTTTGAGCTGTGGAGTCCCAAGGCACTCCTATTTCTGATGCATTCTTAGCAAAGTAAAGCTTTTCACTGTTCACAAATAATTTTGTTCTTCTGATCCATCACAGCTGTGTGTCCTCATATGTTTTATTTTAAGGATGACATAAGCAGAAATAGATGCATTGTTAAAATATAGATAAAACACGAGTTTCTGACATGGTATTTTGTATTTCAGCCTTGATACCTTTCCCTAGAAGTTCCAAAATTATTTGCTTATTATTTTTGGGTTGCTGCTGAGCTGATGTTTCCAGAAAGCTGTCTATAGTGACTACATCTCTTTTCTGCATTAGAACAGCTAATTCAGAGCCTGTCAGTCTATGTGGACAGTAATACTCCTTTATTTCAGTGCAATATTTTGCATTTATTAACATTTAATTTATGTTGTCATTTTGCTGTCCAATCATAGTGTCTTGAGACTCTTCTGCAGCTTTCATGTCAGTTGTAATTTTGCCTACTCTTAATTATTCTGTTTTCTCAGTGTAGTTTGGCATTTCATTACCTCCCTGCCCCCTTCTCAGACCAGTAATGGGTATTTGGACCAGTACAGGTCTTAGCAGAGATGCTGAGGTGAGGTGTTAACAGCCTCTCATCATTGTGACAAACGATTTATTATTTCCTTTATTTCCTTTGTTTTTTTTTTTTTTTTTCAGTTGATGATCCATAAAATGCCCTTGTTTTCTATCCCACCATAGCCTACTTTTCTTAAGGCTCTTCTAGAGATTCCTGGAGACCCTTTGCTGAAGGGTTTGGGAAGATCCCTGTGTACTGCATCAGCCACCTGCATGTCCCTGCAGACCATGGCCCCTTATTCCATGTGCTTGTTAACTCCTTCAGGGAATTCTGACAGATTTGTTGTGCCTGGCTGCTCTCTGCAAAATATCTGACTCTTTCCAGGTATATAATGCGCCCACTCATTCAATTCTTTATTATATTTTCTATCAGCTATTCTAGTATTGAAGTTAAACTCAGTGGTCTGTATCTTTGAACATTTGGCTTTTTAATGAAATGTTTGACTGTGGGAAGACAATGAAAGAAGTGCAGTGTGTTTTGCGAGGTACTTCTGTAGGTATTGTGTTTTTTGGGGGGTTACAGCTTTGTTCAGAGTTGTGGGGTCAGGATCAGAAATCATGGAAGCAAAGCTTGGGCATCACTGACACATCACCATGGCATTGTCACGTTACACTGCATGACACTGCCAAATTTTACCATGAAAATTTTCAAAGCAGCGCCCTGGGGTTTACAAGATCGACTTTATCAATGGTAATAAGCTTTAATCTATTTATTGCAAAGAATAAATCAAACACTAGAACTAATGTTGACTGAAACCAAATGTTGTATTACAGTTTTAAGCCTTTCTTGTATATACAATTATCAAGACATACGGCTGTCTGAGTGCCCAGAAAAGGAACTTTAATTACAAATTTCAAAGATTCCAGATATAAATTTTCAAGTTGAGAAGATACTTTTGTTTTACTCTCTACCTCTGTGTTCATTGCTCTACAAAACCCTAACAGAATGCCATTACTGCAGGCTTCTGACGCCAGCATTTGTCACTGGCCTCATATTGCAACTCTGTTTTATAGAAAATTTAATGTTAGAAGCTTATCTATATTCTCAGCAGGAGAATCTGAAATATATATATGATGTCTTGTAATGAAAAGCAGTGGGAGAAAGCTACAGCTCTTGTAAATACCCACTGTGGGAAGGGCTGGCTGGCATTCCAGAATCCTTTTGTTTTGCACTCTTGGTCTCTTCTGCAGCCCCAGCTCATGGTGGGTACCTGTGACCTTTCGTGCTGGGGCTAAGAGAGCTGTCAGTCCTCCCCACTGTGGCAGCAGAAAGCATTTACTCACTAAATTGGCATCTTGTTCACCAAAGGCTAAGAAAAAGTCTTATCCAGGGGTTACAGGACTGTCAGGTGTAGATCAGCACAGTCTCCAAATTTTGTCTCATCAAGAATTTTCTCTCTGGTCCCCTATGGTGACCTTGCTCTTAAAAGGGTCATTTGTTGTAGAAGAATGTGCTATCTTCTTAATGATGAAACCTGGGCTACCTGTTCTGTGAGTGAGGAGATTTTGAGGCTCATGTAATAGCCTCAAAATCTTGTGATAAAATTGAAACAGCCAGTCACCTGGGCATAAAATTAAATGATAATTCCACTTAGGCTGGAAAGGGAGGACAACAAAACTATCTGGGATTTGCTGTGCTTCACTTGCAGTTAAAAGTGAAAAAGCTTTTGTCATTCATGGAGCAGCTGTGCTCTCAGTCCTGAGCCAGCTTAGGGTGGTGGCACCTGAAAGAAATAAAATTTCCCCAGTTCCAGTCATCTGGTCCCACGAAGGCAGAGCCCTGAGTGTGACAGTAGCTCGGCATGTTCTTTGACGTTGCTCTTGGTGGCAGGAGTAGTTTACAAGTGCAAACCATCTGTGGTGTTGCCCTTGTGCTGTGTCCCCAAAACTGAGAGGGGTGGCTCTGAGCACCTCAAGCAGCCTGCTGGCATTGCTCCTTGGGTCCTGCAGCACCTGAAATTCAAGTCTAGGTTTACTCCAAATAGGTGGCTGCTCCATGGGGCATCTTTCCAATCACATATGCCTTAATCTGGTGACAACAAAAGATGATTTCCTTCTTTCCTCCACACATTTCTCCACACACTCCTCTCACTAAGTTGCTTGAGCAAAATCGTGTTTGCACTCCTATTTTCTCTCAGCACCTTAGAGAGAGTCATGGGTTTGTGTTAAGAGGACTCCCAAAGACAGCAAAATGGAAAGAAAGTTAACAGAGGCAATTGTGGATCACAAGAAGTTCAGTTGAGCTCAAGACAGAGATGAACATGCAATTGTCAGTGCACTATTTATGCCTCCAGCCAGCCAATGTTGGCCTGCTTAATTTAATTTCACAGCTAATTGCTTGTCCTTATGCTGTATTTTATGATCGCCCATACAGGTGACCACTGGTTTAATTGTCCCTTTGTACAGAGAGTGGAAATACTATGGGCAGGTGGAAATAAGGCCTGAAGTGTGACTTATTCTTGAGTGAGGTGAGTTAGGAGCACGTTTCAGAGAAACAAGGCAGCTCACCTGCTTCTGAGAAGGTCTAGAGCTGCATGGGAGCTGAGGGGAATTCCTGTATTTCAGGAATTTCAGCCATTCATGGAGGCTGAAAGAGCCNGTGGGAGCTGAGGGGAAATTCCTGCTGCTCCATTCATGGAGGCTGAAAGAGCCCACTTTGTGTTAGCAGGGGGACTTGTGCAGGCAGTTTGTGGTGCTCGAGCCTTGCTGGTGCTGCAGTGACTTGGAAGGATGACAGGTCCCAGAAGCATCAGCATCTCTGTGGGAAGAAACCCTCCAGCTTTCCTTCATCAGACTTGTGATGTCTTACGGAAAAATTCAAATGTTTCACTGGGGAGAAGCCACCGAACTAGTTTTCATCATCGCAATGCCTTGATTTCCCACTTTGAAGTGTGCAGGGCTGATGGCCATGTGTGTGCAAGCACTTGCTTGTTCCAGGCTGCCCTGCCCAGCTGTTGGCCAGTGCCCTGGCAGCTGCCTGGCATGAGGTGTGTGGGATGTAAGCTGCTTTTTAAAGGTGCTGCATGAATATTCACTGTGTGCCAGGTGCTGGAAGGTGCCTTCGATCACATCTGATCTCACTGGGTTTCATTGCTCCTGTGTAAATAAAAAATCGTTGCCTCAGGTTTTTTACACAGCAGGGCTGATATTGGCAGTGGTGCCTTGTTAAAATGAAGGAGTGTCTGTCTTATTACAGATAATGTGAGCCCAACCTGCATTTTCGGCTTTGTGACAATATACTGCACCAGACAAAAGTCCAGTGAGAGTTACGTGCAAGTTCAGAACTTTAATACTGTTTCTCAAGAACTGAGAGTGTTTGTTAGCTGGGGAGAGGTGAGAATTTGATATGTGCTTTCTTTTTAATTGTACAGTAATGTAAGAGTTGTTTCAAAGGATAGACATGCCAAGGACAGAAACAAGGAATTATGAAATCTGATTGATGACTGTTTTTTACAATGTGATTTGCATCGATATTCTCTAGTTATGTTTCTGTGCATCCTGTCAGCATGAAGTTTGCTTTGTTCATGTTTATGGCACATATGTATCTTCATCTGTGTTATTTTTAGAGGCTGAAAGATCAAGTATATGATTATAGTGTGCTACAGATAGTAAATGTATAATTTATGCTTGTGGATGGTTTAGGGTATCCTGTACTTTTATAACACCATTGCCCTCTCCAAAAATGAGACAAAACTCTTGAGACTGTTGTCACTACAGTTAAGCAAGAATTAAAAGCACTATTAGGTGTCCAGATCTCTAAAGGATTTACTGAAAGCAGGATGGCCAATAGCTGTAGACACATCCAAGTTCAGATATCTAATTTGGGAGCCTCAAGGCCACATACAGTCACCAGAGCTGCCACAGGGTGATTCAAAGCTCTGAATTTAGAGCCTGATTCTCTCCTCTTGACTATGTGAGGAATTGAGTTTCTTGACTTAATGTTTAAATTAGCTGCCTAGATTGAATTGATTCTCTGCCTCTCCTCTCTGCTTGCCTTTTGCTGTTTCCTGATTCCTTTCTCGTTTTTAATTTTTTCTCTTTTAAAATTATCTAGTCAGTGATAATGGATATGTATAGTGGATTGAAGTGATGGAAGATATACCAGATGGAAGTGATGGAAGTGATCTTCCAGTGATGGAAGATATACTTCCAGAATGGAAGCACTTTCCTCTTTATTAAAAAATTGCATCTTGTTTCTATTTTGAGCCTTGGTAGGCCTGGCTTTGATTTTCAGACACTGGAACTCTGCTAGATGAGGGAGCCCTGTAGCAGGAGATGTACTTTCCATGTGCAGGAACTAACTAGCTGTAATTAGGTTCCTTCTTCACCTTTTCACTCATAAATTAAATATCCTTAATTCCTTTAATTTTTTTTTAAGGCATTTCGTTCTGATTAATAACCAAGTATGGTAATACTATTAAGCTGTTCCAGCCTTAGTGTATTTTTATAAGCATTGTGCCAGTGCTCTGCATTAGTGGTGTACCTAGAAAATATGGGAGAGATGGGGGAACTTCTGGTGTGGGGACACTACAGAACTCCCTG
Source organism: Daphoenositta chrysoptera (assembly GCA_013397915.1). Lineage (NCBI taxonomy): Eukaryota > Metazoa > Chordata > Aves > Passeriformes > Daphoenositta > Daphoenositta chrysoptera. Next base: position 3,079,579 of record VZRO01007381.1, read on the forward strand.
TAGTGTTAGGGTTTGAGAGGGGGTGAGAGTTGGTGGACATCCAGTGTTGATTGCATTGAAGAGAAGCCCCCAGTGCTGTGGGGTCAGTGATTGCAAGAAGCCTCAAAGGGGAAAACCGAGCACTTGCCACAGGGAAGGCAGCTGGAGGGAGGGAGAAAGTGTATCACAGTAGTTTCCTCTTAATTTTTGTCTTTTTTGGCTTGCTGGTTCCTTGAGACACTATATGGAGGGAAGAAAGAAATGGAGAAAGATATGGGTTGGTTTCTTTTTTTTTCATAGGCTTTTTCTGTCCTTCCACAAAAGCCAGAATTGTTTTTGCTGTGTAGAACTGAGATTTAGTAATGCTGTTGTTTTTGGCTTGCCAGCTGGAGATGGCCAGAAGGGAGTTGCTCCTCTGCCCCAGCCCACCTCTGCAGCCTGGGCTGTTCCCAAGGCAGGAATACTTTCCTGGTTATCCCATTCTCAGTAACAGCTGAGCTCTTCTTCTGTTTGCAAAGACAAGAGTTCCTTTTCTGTCGCACTCATTTTTTTGAGTAGAGACAGTGAAATCCCAATCTTCTTTTGTGTTTCCATCGGACTGGATGACAGAGCCGTCATGTTCAGGGGAGGGAGGCTCAGATAAAGCAGCTCTGGGTTCCTGTGCCTGAATTCCCCCCTGCACAGTGCTCTGTCCTCTGTGGTGGAGACACAAGTGTGTAAGGAGGCAAAATCGAGATTCCTGAGCAGGCTGCAAACTGAGCAAACAATTTCTTTGTTTCCTGCCTTTTTGTTTCCTTCCCAAATGGTAAAAAGGTGTGGAACAAGCCATGTGGAAATTGATTTGCATTTCCATTAAAACCAGATAAAAACAGAAGGGAAAGTTAACATGCAGCATTTTGGCGAAGCTGAGAGAATAACAGCATTGCCATTAGGATCACTGAATATAAAGGTCAGCACACCAAAAATACTGGGATGTCAAATCAATGAAAGTTATGCAGAAGATGACCAGTCCATCCTCTGGTTCACTTCCTGTTTGCATCCTGGCTCATGCAATTTTCAATAGTTTATTTTAGCTGTTTGCATGGGTTTTAATTTTTTTTTGTTGCTTATTAAACTGATCTAGGCCAGAAATATTGTGCATTCCCTTCAATAAGCTTTTGCTAAACATGCTTGGTGTTTAGTGAATAATAACGATCAATAACAGAAAATTAAATCCAAGAGTTGTCTGTTTCTTTGTCTAATTAACCCTGAGAATTATCTCCCTGTATTGCAGCCCTCTCAAGCAGGATGAGTGAGGTGCACAGGTAGCTTTAGTAATAACATGGGTACAAGCAGCTTAGAACATGTTTTGATGGCTCTTTAGTATTTTGGATCAGTAATACTTTTTTTGGCAGCATCGAATGTGGGGAATGCATAATCTTTCTGAGCAGCCAATTAAAATAATGACTTGGATGGCAAGTTCCTCTCCTTTTTCCTCCTGTGTATGGCTGTACCCTTCCCATCAAAGAAGTTGTGTCTTAATTGGCAATCCCCCTGCATCTGCTCACTCCGTCACCCCCTACAGAGAGGCGCAGCGCTTAATTAAAAGGAGTTTGTGTTTGTTTATCTCTGGAATTTCACTTGTGCTTTGGTAGAGGTTTCAAAGGCAGATGCGTTTATAGAGACCTCGCTAGGTAATTAATCCTGTAATATTATTACTTTAGGCTGAGTTCACAGGAGATGAGAAGACCCAAAGTTGCCAAACTCAGTGTGGGTGTTGGAAAGGGAGCCACCAGAGGAGCCAGTCCTCCTGTGAGGGTGATATAACCCCCATGAAATGTGGTGGTTTTGCTGCACCATTCCTCCAGTGTGCTTCTTCTGAAGGAGTGGTTGTTCCTGGAAGTTGCAAGGTAAATCTGAAATCAGAGAAACTTTAATTTGTGGCTACTCAAATGAGCTCTACATAGGAGAATGTTTTCTCATCATGAAAAATAGTGAAATCAGCAACTCATTTCTTCTAAGCCCATAGTTTTATAACACTGTCTCAGGCCCTTTGGAGTTATGTCTCAACTTTAAGTCTCTAAGTTACTTGCAGAGGAGTGCATACTTTTGTCATCAAGATTTTTGTTAAAATCACCACTGAAGTGTAGTGGGATCCCCTGAGACAAATGTGAAGTTCTTCACTTGGCTTCAGATACCAGTGGTCTGGAAAATACTGCTTTTCATTTTAACAGAAAATGAGTAGAATGAGGTTCTTGGGAGCAGCATTTTCCCAGTGCCATGGCTTTTTTGCTACCTCATCTCCTTCCTCCTGTTCTGCCCAAAGAAAGGCACATTGCCAGGGATCCACTGGCTGGACTTTGGGAGCTGCTTAGAGGGCACAGTCATCCTGCCAGGCTCTGGCTGGGATGGGGCTGACCTTGAGCTGGGAAAGCTGCTCTGTTACCCACATCTTGCCCATCTCTTCTCAGGCCAGGTTCTGCTCAGGGGTTCAGCTTCTGCCATGCCAGACAGTCTATGGCTACAGTCCTCTCTGAAGCTGAGGGCTGTTTCTATTTCACACCACTTGGATTTAGAAGGTGCTTAAAATCAGATCATAAAATGTCTAACCATTCTGAATTGGGTTTCTTCCCCCTCTTTCCTTCCCCCTGCCAGCTGCTTGTTTGCCAAGGCAGAAATAAAGGCACTGATGGCACAGTTGTGACTGGTAGCAGTGGCACATACATATTTCATAGACTCAAAAGGGACAGTGTTGGAGTTTATCTTGCATGAAACAATGCTGACATCTCATGATTGGAACCATGCTACATAGATAGGCAAGGAGGAGTCGTGCATAACTGTGACTGCTCTGGTGTGGTTTGAAACGTGTGCAAAGTTAGAAATGTCATTTGAATAGAAAGCTGCTGAGTATTTGGGATTGACTCAGTGATGTCCTTTCACATTGACCTGCAGGGCGCTTGGCACAAAGCTGTGGTTTAGTCCCTTCTAGACTTTGGCAGTGGTGGACCACGAGCACAGCATGCTCAAGGGTACAACAACAAAAAGAAATAGTGAAATTGAATTTATGCTGTTGGTATGGGCCAGAAATAGAGCTGCTGGATAGATGAGTGAGAGTTGCTGTACTTACTCTACCTCCACTGGTTCATTAAATACAATGAATCTAAAAGAAAAAAGGTCGCTCTCCTGCTTTCCCTTAAGTTCAGAGTGATCTTGCTGAAGTGGTCCTATATTGAGCTCACTGGTGTGTGGTAGGAGCAGGGATTGGAGCATGAAGTAGGAAGTATTTAGATATGATGTACTGTAAGCTGCATTTCTGCTCCCCTGAGCCAGAGAATTTAACTGCATGTCTAATGTAGTTAGAGCAGAGGCAAATCAGTCCCTTGCTGTGCTCACTTGGGTGGGGGAGGAATAAGTCAGAAATCAAAACGTGAGTTGCTTGAAATTTTTGTGGTATTTCCAGTTTCGTTTTTTGTTTGTTTGATTCCTAGGGATTGGGGGGAGAGGGTGTAAAGAGCAGCTCTTCTGGAGTGGAAGTGCTATAAAAGAAATAGGAAACCATTGAACAAATGGATTTTCTGTTTGCTTTATGCACTCTGCTTTTCAGTTCCATTAGGACACATTAGACTCATGAAGGTGACCAGCAAAATTGTCTTGACAAAGATTTCTGCAAGGAGACAAAAATAAATAAGTTAGCAAAGAGCGACTGGAAAGACCCTACCAATTACCAGTTCTTCAGCCTCCTTACTTAATTTTCTTGTGAGCTAATATGATAGGAGGAGGAGGAACACACCTTCATCAGAATGCTGCACAGGAGAACGGGGTTGCTATTAAAAGCCCAATAATGACTTGTATCGGTTTATGCAGATTTGCTCTGCTGGGTTACTCTGTGCCTGGCACTTGGCAAAGCACAGATAACATTTAAATCAGGCAGTAAGTGTAATTAAGTACTACCCTTCAGCGCATCTCTCCTTTTAAGACATTTTTATACACCGTGATTTAGAATATGACAATTGGGTGAGATTAAAGCAGCAAATTGTGCCTATAAAACAAGCCCTGAGAATAGCAAGGGACTGTAAAATTTTATAAAGGGGAATACAGCACATGCCTCCAATCCGATAAAACTTTTGTGAGCTGGGAGATTAACTGTGAAATACAAATAAGATGATACAGTATGCATAGCATTCAGATTGTAAATTACTTGTTATTGTAACAACTTATTCCTTCTACCCAGAAGAATTCTTACTTAACTTTTCCAGGAAATCTCGCCATGTCACTGATTCATTAAGTACTGGAGGAGTGGAGAGAAGGCAGGAACTCAGACAGCAGCGATGCCCCTGTAGGGAAAGCAGTGGTGTAAATGTAGCACAAAAGATCATCTGTGCTGAAACACATGCAGTCAAGCTTGTGATTGGTTTCTTCCTCAGCTTCAGTGGAGTTGTATTTGCAAAGTGAAAAAAAAATCCTTACCTTATTTCAAATGCTTAATAAGACCCACTGGAAGGTTTTCTTGGGGAACAAAAATGTTGTTTTATGTGAGAAGTCTAAAATGTTTTTTCTGTGGGGCTTGACTGTGTTCGGCCGATTGGGTTCTGCTGCACTTTGAGTGCAGCTGAGCATCTTCATCAGCTTCACTTGGCACACCTGAAAGGAAAGGCTGTGAGCCTTTCAGGAACTTCTTTCCTAATTTGTAGCTCTCAAACCTTGTGGACCACAAGTCACCTCGACACATCACACCGAGGTTGTCACTGATAGCAGGTGAAAGGCAGTGACTCCTGTGGTATCACTGGTCCCAGAGGCTTCTGCTATTCATCACCTGTTGTGTTATGGCATTGCCCTTCACAGTCTTATTGATCTCACATATTCTGCCTTTCTTTTCCGTTCACACTAATCCTCCCTCATTCAGTCTTGCAATGCTTTTTTTTAGATTTTTTAAATTGATTTCTTAATTGCTCTTAATTGATAACTTCATTGTCCTTTACTAAGAGCCATAGAGCCTGAAGATACTCAGCTTAAATGTCTGGTGAAGGCATGCAGAACCCAAAAGCCTGCTCATTTCTTCCCAGCTGTAGTAGCTGTAGAGAGAAGTTGCATTGAGCCCATTGCATGTCAGTCACGTTAAAAGGAAGATTGTGCATGTGGAACAGGGAGGATGATGGCTGGATTTCTTACTGTCTAATATTCTCTGACCACCTTTGCTCTGCATAAAAGAACCCAAACAACTTCATGACACTTAGTTTTAATGATGTATTATATAAGGAAATAGTAAAACTGGAAGGAGAGGTTTGAATTATGCTGGAGGAGAGAATTACATTTCAGTAATAGGACAGTTGGGTTTTAAAGGCTGAGCATCACTGCATTACGAACAAAATATGAGGCCAAGCCACGCACAAATAGCAGAGTGAGGAAGGAAATGGGGAAGAAATAAGTGAGAGCCTCTGGTGAAAATGCAGCTGCAGGGGCAGCCAAGCGTTTTGGGGGCACGTCATGCTCAACCCTTGTTTTGATAGGGGGGATGTTTATATATGTGTGTTGCTTTTATGCTTGACTTCCTTTTGACTTTTGGATTTATTATTCAGTGCCATATTTATGTTTGAGATTGTTTTGATATTGTTAGGGAGATGTCAATACTTCTGAATCAACATTAAAAACATTCTGGTTTATAGAAATGTTGACCTTTTCTTCTTGCTTGGCTTGAAAAGTCAGTTCAAAATGGCAAGGTTTTGTACAGAATGGAAATTCCCTTTTCTGTGTGAAGCAGGTACAGCTAAAACAGGTGCTCTTGTCCCACCACTGATCCCATCTTTCATCATATCATGTTTTCCTGGGGAAGATGGTAATTTCCTTCTCCAAATCCTGTTGCTGCTGGATGTCCAGGAACATCCTGGGTGGGTTCGCTGTTGCATCTCCTGCTTCAGTTCCCTCAAATCACACCATCAATGTCTTGCTGAATCAAACCAGAACAGTTAAAACATTTCAAAACATCTGTAGGAAGTCATTAGCGTAGAAAAGACTTCTGCAGATGGAAGTCCCAAACGTTCCAGCAGCGTTCTGACAAGCTGTCGGCGAGCAGCGCGTCTCTGCCGATCCCCCTGAGCCACGGCTGCTGCAGGCAGAGCCCCGCTGAGCCCCGGGCTGGGTCTCAGCTCACACTGGCTCTGATCCATCCTGGCCTCCTCATCTGCCCAGCAGCTGAGTTCACAGCTCATTGAATTGATGCTCAGGTAAGTTTTTCCCCGTGTGATGACATCGATGCCAATTTGTTGGGTTCCACCATGGGTGTTCTAGAAGAGCAGGCCTGAAGGCCTACAAAAGCATCTTCCCTAGGCGCAGTGGTAACCATGGAAACACTTCCAGGGCACCTGAGATGGGCTGGAAAAGAGGACCATGGGTCAGTGACCTTCTTGACCAATGGCCCGGGAAGATCGTGGTCAGTGGCCTTATATGGGATTATTTACACCTTCCCATAATAGGTAATATCTAGGGAATACTCCAGGTGAATGGGTGAAATCCTGGGATTTGATCTTCCTGTTTCTATGAGGTTCTATCCTGTTTGTGCACTGGTATTTAGGTAACCTGAGCTGCACAATGAACGTCTTTGCACTTCTCCCTCTGGCATGCACAGTCCTTGCCCGGCGTGAATGCTGCACCAATTTTTGCCCATGCCGGTGTCCACATTTCTTGGCTTTTTGTTTGAGTGATATGATACAGCCTTTCATTAGATGTGTTCTAATGGAAGATTTTGGTGACAATAAATTGGTCTTTGGGATTTTGCATCTACTGTTCATATGTGTGTTGGTGCTATGGTCTGTACCAGAGAATTACCCAGCCCATAGTGAACTTCAGGGTGGGCTGGACCACGACTGAAACTGCAGTCTGAGAATTGCCTGTGCTGACTTGCTTGACTTGGACCAGAATCCTTTAGTATTTAATTTTTTTCTCTGTTTTTACCCAGGTTTTGCTGATACCTCTTATTGGTTAATCTACCTTTCAGAAGCTTAATTTTTTGCTTAAGAGCTTGTAGGGAGTTAGCACAGAAACTAGTGGAACATTTGTTCTATTTGGAATGCGAAGGGCCTCATCTCAAAATTTGATCTGTAAGCTGTATTTGATTTATCTGTATAATTTAGTATTAAGATTTGTTTTCTTGTTTGAATTGGTTTATAATTGGTCTATTGGGATGGCTGTGCTTGTTGATTAAAAACAAAAAAAAGCAAAATAATGTATTTTCTTCTCAAAGTAATGCTTATCAATTTTTAAGTTTACATTTAAAGCTCCTGAGAGTGAACAAAATGGGCAGAGGTTAAATAAAGTGAATTGCTCTGCTTTAACTTTGGGGAAAATGTGCAGCTTTAGGAATGCCAGTATTCCACCCCAGGTAGAGATTTGTAGGTCCAGCCCTGTTAACATTAATGGGCGTTAAGCAAGCAAATCCTCTGCTCATGGATGGGGAAAATGGAGCTATTAATTGAAGCTGCTGCTCAGCAATGCAAATGGTTATTTTCAGCTTTCCTGAGCAAGCATGTGAGCGCTTCTCTGTTTGGGAATACTTTTTAATACTACTTGGCTGTGTTGCTGCTCTGATTGTGACTCCTGTTTGGGCAGAAGAGTTAAATTAAATGCATTTGGCGTGTCCTGTGTCAGCTGGGCCAAATGAGGAGACACCACATTACTTATCCTGTGCTACATCAAAGGAGCTTCTGACTTGTGAGTGGTGGACTGATTGAAACTCCACAGTGCTGATGTGTGGGACTGCACCCCAAATAGCTTTTCCTGCTGCCCTGAAGCCATCTCCCCTCAAAGTATTTCATGGCTTCTTGAAGCAGTTGTGTTGCTTGAGGAAATTCCTTGGGAAGTGATAGTTCTGAAAAATATGTCAAATTGTCTGGCATGGTCATTCCTTTACATATAGCAGTGATTTGTCAGGGATTCTTGCTTAATTAAAGGCTTAATTAACTTAGATCAAGCATAACTGTTATATTATTTTAAAAATTTAAGAGGATTAAGACTAAAAATACCGATGGCTCAGGTGTTCTTTGGCTGAAAAGCCAAGAGCTAATGTGATTTGGCGTTTTGAGCTGCACTTGTCTCGTACAAATTATTTTTGGTCTTTCATTCTCTGTAACACTGTCGCTTTTGGCACGTTTTTGTCCTTTGAGATATTTCTGCATTAAATAATGTATTCCATTAAAACTTGAATAGTTTGTGTAGCTTGGTTAATAATTGATGTGTGGATTAGGTAAATAGGTACAGGAAGTACACATGAGGCACAGTGTAAAGTCAGAACTTAAGGAAAATGTTACTCCATTTTGAGACCTATGCTTGAAAGCCTCTGCATTAAACCTTTGTGCCCCTCCCCACTCCAGGAAAAAACATTTTGTGTTTGTGGATGTTTTTTGGTTTTTTTTTTTTTTTTTTAAAGTATCATGTGATGGGTTGGACGAAGTTTTTTTCTGAGTAATTCCCTTTACTGTTTGCATTTCAGTGATAAAACCTCTATTCAGTGCTAGGTTGTGAGTCCCTTGAAGTCACCAATAAATCATTTCTCTTAAATATCTGCTTTATTACTTAACGGTCGTGCTAAAACTGAATTCTGTAATCTCTTAAAAAACATATTATCTGTTTCTGGGAAGAGCAGTGGCAGCAAAATGTGCTGCTGGATCTTCTCTTCAGGGCTCGGTGCTGCTGTGAGGAACTGGATACAGAGGAAGGAAAGGAAGCACAAATGAATATGGTATTTGCATCCTTAATAGCCTGCTTTTCTTTCTTATTAAATAAGAGAAGTCAAATGTTAGTTGAGGTATTATGACATTATCGTGTATTACCTACCTACTGCTACAAATTAAAGTGATGTTGTTCTGTAATCTCTTTTGAAGAAGCTGTGTTTGGAAATATGGGTCATTAAAAGCCCACAAAGTAATCCAACAACTCAGACAAGTGTTCTGGCACACTTGGGTTCCCTGGATTTTATTAACACGAGTTGTTACCTATCATATGAAGACAAAATTATTTTTACCTTGGAATCTCTGATGAACAAATCATGGACTGACTCAGCAGTGCTGGGTTAATGGTTGGACTCGATCATCCTAAGGGTCCTCTGCCATGTAGAGGATTCTGTATCTGTTTCAAATGAGTCCCTCTTTAAATGGTTTTCCTGTAAGATTGAAGGCAGACAGCAGTAGGTCTGGAGAAGCATCTGGGCCACTATCTCATGTGCATTTTTCTGAAAAAAATCCTTGTTACATGCAAGCAAAGCATCAGCATCTTGTACCTTTTTACATTTGAACGCGTTTGTGCAGCTATGTCTGGGCAGTGAGACTTGGGTGGAAAGAAGAAATAAAGGTGTATCTCATCTCAGAGAAGCCTTGGAACGTGAGTGGATGGAAGAGGCATTAAGTGTATTGGGAGAAAGAAAACACAGTGCTAAGTCACATTTTGGAGTTCACATCAGTGCCATTAAACCTGAAAGAAGAAATTCATTTTTGTGCTGTGTGCTTGCTCCTCAGGCTGTGCCTCTCTGAAGAGGCATCTGGCAGAGTGAGCATCGTCTGGGTGTCTGTGCAGGTTTTACTGTGCCATGGAGAGCCAGCCACTAGCACAGGACCAATACTGAAAGCCTCAGCCAAATGGATGGCTCAGGTGTCTTTCCTGCCTGCAGAAGTCTGAGAGAAGAGTGTAGCAGGTTATCTGTTTTGTCTCCAAGCCGTACTTATTTCCTGTATGGAAGTTTATTTCATAATCTTCAGCTGAAATGTGAAGTAAAACTGCACCTACAGTTGGTTCAGAATAAATGGTTATTTATTATCATCCTCACTGCACTAGGGCTGAGTGGTCAACATTTCTGGGAAGTAACATTTGGTTAAAAAAACCCTCTCCTTGAACGTGATGAAGACTAAGAGTCAGACTAGCAAAAGCCTTAGTGTGTCTGTACTTAATGCCAAATCAAACAGACCAAACTATTCCTTCTTCTCTATTGGTGTTGCTATAAATTAAAGGAGTATTTCTTGTCTAATCATTAGTGTGCATGGGGACCAGCTGTTCTTCCTCCTCATATTAGTCACTTTACAGATTTGTTGGCCATTCTTTCACGCTTTCCCGGTCTTCTCTTTTCTGCACTGTTTGTTTGGTTATTTGTTTCATTTAACATGAACTAGCATGTTGGTCTGTTTGGAGTGCCTTCTGCTGTGCTTTCCCTGGTTTGACCCGATCTGTTTAATGAGCAGTACATGAAACTGAACACTGTGTGCCATCCAAAGTTGCCTCAGTGCTTGGGAGATGTTTTGACACTAAACATGGCTTAGATGACTCCTATGTAGTGTTTGTGGTAGTAGCACTTCAAAAAAAAGTGTGATCCTAAGCACTGCGAAGAATTTGAGCTGTAGTAGTCCAAAGGCACAATATTGCACATTCTCTAGGCAGGAGAGGGTCTCCAGAAACTTAAATCTCAGGTGGGAGGTTGGGTATGTTTTCTAAGTCAAAGTACCTATAAATTTTACACAATACAGAACAATTCACCGGGCAGTTCTGCTGTTGGGTTTACAGTTTCTGCTTGAGCCAGAACATGGTGTTCTAAAACACATCCACCCTCTGTTTAAACCAATGCCATGACGAAACATTTCCAAAAGAAGCATTTAAAAAAAAAGAGAGGGGAAGACAGCCCATCCTTGCAATCATTCAGTGCCTGTCTGTACCCTGTGGAGTGGCTCAGGACAACTGGCAGTGTGTTAGCAACTACACTGTCCATAAACTGAAGAGAAATGGACATTTTTGAGCCAGGAGAGCAGAACTGCAAGTAAGTTTATTTTCAGAGGGATCATAATGCCAACTGGCAGAGCAAACTTGGCTTGGTGGAGGGTCTGGTGCGGCTGTAATAAAACACAAGGATACTGAATTTAGCAAAGGAGCAACAGGAATTATCACTGGTATTGTTGCTGGGGAGTATAGATGCAGTCTGGCATATTATCAGCATAATCTTAGTTTCAACTTCATGAGTAAAATTTAATACAGGAAGCTTGGAATAGCTGGTGCTATATATACTCTGGGTATAAATCCAGAGTGCAGGTACATTTCATTTCAGTAAGTACATTGTGCTCCTCCTCATCGTTTGTGTAATTTGAATGTTAACCGTTGTTTAGCCATCAGGTTTTGATCTTTCATATAATTTCTCTGGCCTAAATTATATGTTATGATATTTTCTTCCTGTGTAAGATTCTCCTCAAATAAAAACATGGATTAGTTTTTGAACTCTTGGTGAAATGTCTGGATATGTTAGATGGGCAGAATTTATGAAGTAGCTCGTTTATCGAAGACTGGAGTCATATTGTAAATTTTTATTCTTACGTTTTGTCAGTAATTTGGACTTGCCTGTGGTTGATGCAGGTCTGCATGGTGACAAGTAAAGACTGGATGGTGACAGGCTTGCAGTCCTCTGTGCCCTCCCGATGAAAGGGCATGGCACAACCCACTGCTGATGGGGACTCTGCCATCTCTGGGGTCGGAGGGTGTTTCTGTGCAGGGCACTCACAGGCTGGTGTGGGAATGCTGTTCTGGGATCAACTGCAAGGCAGCTCCAGCCATGGCACACGTGTCACAAGCTGAAAACTTGGCTCCAAGCTAATGCTTAAATCTATTTCCAAATTCACAGTGGTTCTGCAAAGCTCTAAATCCCACCGATTCCCCTAGGTGCGTTCCTCTGCAAAATTCTGAGTGAGCTTGCTCCCTGAGTCAGTGGAGCTGAGCAGATTGCATGAGGATGAGACACCTGGCTGGATCTCCTCCAGAGCAAGAGGGCTGAATCCTGGCAAAATTTCCCATGTCTGCACTGGGGAAGAGTGTTGAATGCTCAGGGAGTTAGCTGCAGTTCTGTCCCATCTTTAAAAGGATAGTCAGAAATAGAGGGAATATGCTCAGGCACTGCAATCCCAAACAGATCAACTGCACTATCCTAAAGAAAGGAGAATTGCAGACCCTGAAGGCAGAGTGGTAATCTTTAGGAGGGATAATCAGCTTTTGTGTTAGCCATCATCAGCCCAGAGGGGAACAGTTTTTGCAGTTCACCTCCACTTCAGCCAGTAGGCATCAGTGTATGGATTTAATTGTAGTTCAGTTGATGAGAACATTAGGTAACTGAAGAGCCTGTAGGTACAGCTCACACATTTCAGGTTGAAAGAGCAGGTTTTGTAAAATTCCCAGCTAGCTGTTCCTACCTGGCAAGTTCTGTAAAAATATTTTTAGACTCTTAAAGACTTCACAGTGCTCTTCATATGTGAGAAAATTTCTTTAAGCAGACCATTTTCCTAATGATGGCTACTCTATGGCACTCTGCTTTCAGTTCTGAAATGCACACGGCTCAAAAAATGCATTTTAACTGTATTTCATAGATTTTAAATTGATTATTGGCACCTTTGAGCATTCTGGAAAAGGACTTTCTCTATAGTGCAGATGGGGAAGAGATGAAAAATACCTAATAATGAAACATTCCTGTGAACCCAGTGACAGTACGTGGTGTCTGGTTTTGACCTCTTCTAACCCACATCCCTGTGCTCTTACCTTTCTTTCAGATTCTCCTCTTTTTTTCAGTAAAGCTCATCACAGGAAGAGCTTTGGAGGAAATCTCTTCTGTAATGTAGATCTTTGAGGGCTGGGAGGGAAGTGGTGTGGGATGTGTGCCATCGTGGAAGATCAGCTCTGGGTTTATACCAAGCTTGGAGTCCTTTTTAACCCTGTGAGTTCCTGGGTTTCACAGCTCGGTGCATATGGACATCATGCTTGTATTCAGTGTCCCAGCCTGTGAGAGGCTGGAAATTCTGTACTGGAAGGTCATTGCTGATTATACTTATTTATGATTGTATGGTGGAGCACTTTTCCCAATGCAGTTACTGCTCTTTCTGTCATCCTGGCATCCACGACCAAGATTTTTATTTCCTTGTGCCAAGCCTTACCCTGGTGCACACTGAGAGATGCTCGCTGCCTTTACAATGCCCATGGGAGGGGTTGTGGAGAAGAGACCTTGCCCAAAGCTGGTTATTGGCAAAGCCAAACCCCTTCCATTAGGGAATTCACTCGTGCTGGTGTCTGTGGGAACACACAGAAAATCATCCTGGCCAGGCAGCAAAGCCCCTTTATTGAGTGAGTCTCTGATTCCCTGTGAGATGTGCTGGATGCACAGCTCTCCTCCGGCCTGACAGCTCCACTGACCGTGTGCTGTGCTTTCAGCTTGGTGAAGGTGCAACTGCTGCATCTCCCAGAGTCCCAGGGATCAGTCCCGGGGGGGAACGAGGGGGGTCTGGTGCAGATCTAGGTCCCCGTGTAAATCCCAGCCTGAGGGGATCCCCCCCATGCCCTGTGTTCCACCAAGGTCTTTTTGTTAGTGCTGCACTTTCATTCCCTGCCTTTTGGCACGCTCAAATCAAATAAAAGGCAAGAGCAGAGTTCCAGCAGACTTCTGGTTTAGGTCTGGTCCTTCATCATTTACAGTCTACAATGCCCCGTAGGAAACTAATGCTTTATGTAGACCAACTGCAGTCCCATTTGCTACACAGATAATAATAAACCCTGAGATTAGTGAAGGTTCTTTTCTGAATTAAAATATCACTTTGGGGAAAAGCTGTCTGTCTTCACTTGCTGTTGTGCATAGTCAGTGTCTTTTCCAGCTTGGATTTCTGCCAGAGCTCTGGCTTAGAGTTTTCTCCTGACCCTTTACAGGTTTTTATTAGTGTTGCTTGGGTGCATGAAGAAACTGCAGGGTGCTCTTTGAGGGGGGGTGGGATTAATAAACTGTAGGAAGAGAGAGTCCAGCAAAGGTTTGGTTTAATGGGACAGTAATGAGAAATGGAATAATTCCTGAATTGTGGATTGCTTTCTTCTAAATGTGGCTGTGGTAACTTGATTTTCTAAGAATTCCTCCCTCCCCATCCTTTTTTTTTTTTT
>VZRO01007381.1:3093487-3263542 GCA_013397915.1 Daphoenositta chrysoptera
TTTTTTTAATTTATTATAGATACTGAGCACAATTTTTGAACCTAGACCCAGTTCAGCGTAACAATTCCTTAGATAAGTATCTGGCCTCTAAAATAAAAAAAAACCCAACCTTAAACCCCTCTTGTGCTGTTTGATGTGTAAACTGGCCTTGCCCCTCAGCTGCTCCCTTGGATCTTTACCCTGGGGCAATGCTGCAGTTTTGAATCTAAGAGAACACTGAATGTTTTTTCCTTTCTGGAAGAGGTGTACCCATCCCTGACTTCACAGCCGTGAATAATGCATGGAAGTTTATTTGCTTGTGTGTGGGAGGGATCTTCATTTCCCATTCAGCATTGGTCTTACCTTGCATGTGGCCCTTTTTCCTCTCCTCTGTCTTTTTTGTGCACCTGAGCAGGACATGAATTCACTTGGTTTTGCCAGTAAGGGGGACTTTCCAAGCTCAGTGTTCCACTCATTCCTGAATTTGGCTTGACACAAACTTTTTCATCTTAACCTCTTGTTGAGGGCACTGAACCACTGTGGTGGTGTTGAGCAGCACAAAGGGGGCAGATGTTCCTCCACAGAGGAACGGGGGTGATTGAAGAGCATCAAACCAGTGAAAATGGGAAAGGGCTGTGGCCACAGGCACTGCCTTCACAAGAGATCTGTTATTTTCTTTTTGGCCTCGTGACCAATGCACGCTGCAGGCACTGGTACAGCCCTGAACATCAGATTGATTGACTTCTTGGAGATCTACCTGCATTCCAGCATATGGAACCAGCACCTTTTCATTTAGGTGGCAGTCTTAGTTTCAGTGTGGATGAGGGGAGGCTGTGAATTTAGAGCCAAATGAGTTGGAGAAGCTCTTTTTTAGTATGTGCAGAATTAGTTTGATTGATTGTATTTGACACCAGTCAGGAAAGAGAGAGGTATTCAGGCTGAGAGAGCAAGAACACATTCCAAGTTAGTTTTCTCTTCTGTATTCTCTGAATATGATGAATTTTTTTTCCCCTCAGCCGTCACAGTCTTCTAATAAATGCTTTTCCTCCATTAAATTTTTAAAAATGAGATTCTCTCTGTAACAAAATCCACAGTCTAAAAATAACTTCTGTGATGTACTTTTATGGTGGCAATTTCAAAGCCTGTGGAGATGGTGCTGGAAGATGCTTCTAATCTAATAATGAAATGTGTATAGCACACATGGAGAAGAGAGGAGTAGCTGGAATCAGCTTATTTTTCTTTTCTTGTTTTCTTGCTTCTTCAGCTATTTCTGGTATCTTCCCCTTTTAATTGCAGGACAGAGCTGAGGAATGTAGAATTGTAGCTGTCAGGAAAAACTAGAAGAAAAGGTCTGTTTCTATAATCTTGTGGCTTCTTCTGTTTCAGAAGCCTGCTGGAATCACTGCATCCTCATTTCAGAAAAGAACAGCATAGTCTGCTTCATCTCTAACTGCTGTCAAATGTTTAAGCTTTCCTTTCCCCAGCCCTCACTCAGAACATGTTTTCAGCTCGGCTAGGGATGTTATTACTAACTGATGAACAAACCTGAATACAGAACGTGGTGAACGATTGACATTTTTAAAGTTAATCATAGAAACTCTTCATCCAGCAGCTGCTGAGGCTGCTCTAGATGCTGATACCCCAATCTGACGCCAGCAGTGAAGAGCCTGTACAGTGTCAGCTCGAGATGAGTGGCTGTAAAGTGGCAAAAAAAGAAGTTTGATTCTCATGACACTAAGTCATCATTTGTGTCGAGCAGACTTTCTTGACTGGGAGCCTCACAGAAGACACATTCCTGCTAATACCTGCACACTCTGAGTGCTGTAGTTTGAAGAACTCCGCTGGCACAAAGCTTAAAACACCACATTACTGAGAAACTATCCAAGTAACTGAACAAATTGCATCCATTTTTTTTCCCTTATTTTATCATTTTGATCTATTTCTGTATTTTTGGATAACGAAATATATGATAGCTAACTGCTTTGGCACAGAGGGTGGGGGTTTGTGGGCAACTTGTAATATTTGGGATGAGCAAAAAAACCATTGCTGCATTTAGAAATACAGTTCATTCAAGGAGAATTAGGCTCCTAACCCCATTTGGAAAGACACTTTGATTTCTGAAGCCTTGCTGGATGCCTACACTGCAGGCTCTGCTGTGGCTGTCACCGTTCTGTGCTCTGCTGACCACAGCACTGACACCTGGCCTCTGGTCCTGTTTTTTTGACCCAAATCTAGCACTTTACTTTTTGAATAATTCAGCGTATCTACTTGATGTAGATGTTGAATTTTCTTAAGCTCACATATGCAGGAATGCAGAGTTTAGTGGAGGAGTCCAGACTGCTTTCACTCATCCTCAGTGTTTGTGGTGGGACTGCCCAGTCCCATGAAGTAGCAAGTGAGATTTGCCCCTTAATTCTCATTTTGATGAAAACTGCCCTATTATGAGAAACAACTTTATTAGTGACCCTCTTCCAGTACTGTGTAATCCCTTCATCTGTATTTAACTTTCATCTGCTGAGATGCTTGAAAAGTATCTTGCTGTAGTAACTGGAGTGGTGATAAAAAAAGAGGCTTTTAGGTGAAGTTCCAAGTGGTTTTTCACCTTTCACAGAGCCTTGCTGGATGTGAGGGCTAAGGGTCATTAAGAAAGCAAATGCATTTTTGACTGCCCCATTTTTACTTTTAGAAGTGTTTCTCTCAGTAAAGCAGTGGGCTGTACATCTTTTAATAACATCCCTACATGGAAACAAGTGCTCAGTTACACCTCAGTTAGAGAGGACAGATCAGCTTTTCTGAGGTTTGCCTCCTCCTATGAACTCTGTTTGACACAATCTGATTTAATTTGTAATAGCAAAGACTTTCAGTGGTTAATTACATCAATTCTGGGGCCAGCAACTTGGAGGTTTTTAATATATTCAATTGTATTTATAAGCCTAAATACCTAGAAGGAGCTCAAGTACAAATCCCATGAACCCCCACAATGGAAAAAAAAAATCATCAAAACCACAAAGCCTTGCTTTTGCCTTCTAGAAAATGTTCCTTTTGCTATATTTCTACACATGCCCTAAACTATTTTTTATATTTAAAACTGATCACTTTACTAAAGTCCCCATGGGATAAAAAAACCCCAAATCAAAACAAAACCCAAAGAACTAATCCTAGACATCAGGGTAACAAATCTGAAGGATTAATACATATTTCTGAATTTCAAGCTTTATAATTCAACATTTGTAGGTTATTTGGTACCTTTTTTTTCTGGCCAGACTGAGCATCTTTATTCAACAACTGCTGTCAGAGTGGGATTTGCTGAGCACTTTCAATAATAGCGACACTATTTTATTTCTGCCCTGATGTTCTGGGACCACATCTTGGTGTTTGAGGGCACATCTTCCAGGAATTTTATACAAGAAGCAACAGAAAAGAACACTTATCTAACAGAGCCACAACTTCACTGTCAACTAAAAAAGAAGAGCCAACAGATTCTAACTTACATGAAAAGTCAGCTGCGAACAGAGGCAAATATTCCCATAGGCACAGGGCATCTCTCTGAAGAGAAATTGGTGAGAATGCAAATGGCTGAAAGAGATTTCAGTGCGATCACTTTGTGTTTCACAGGCGCTGTGGTTTCGAATGCCCCAGGTCAGCTCTCAGGAGATTTACAGCCAAGATTTCTGGAGGACTACGGCAACTTTTCAAATGCCCTCTTCAAAATCCTCCTGTTCGCTTTGCAGGCAGAGTCACTCTTGTGAAGGACTCCTTCAGGGGCCTGGATAACAGAGGCCAGCATGGCCCCCTCGTGCAGCCTGACAGCCCAGGGCAAATACTAGAGAAGAAGAAAAGTAACTTTTATTATTTTTTTTTTCTAAATTATTATTATCTCCCAGCTCAGAGCTGTCACATTAGCTCTTCCAGTTGTGAAGGCATCCTTGACAGGACATCACATCTTAATAATGCCAAACATCATCTTCACCATAGCTCTTATAAGTAGGCAGGGGCTAATAATCAGTTCAGACTCCAGTGGGAGGCCATCAGCTGGATGAAAAACAATTGACCTTTCAGGAAGAGCTGTACAATTAGAGGCAAACTAGATAAAAGAACAGACAAGGCAGAGTGAAATTGGAAAGCAGCATATTTGCATCAGATAAGAACAAGAGGATGCTGGGACTTCGGTTCTTTCCATCTTCAGGCAGAGAAAATGCGTCCAAAATTACTTTCCAGGAGGTGGGTTCACCACAACCGTATGCTCAGAAGAGTGTGATAAAATTAATGACTGTCCTCCTTCAGTGTGGTGATAAATCCACGTGCCAGTGGAGAAACCAGTGACACACAAATGGCATCATTAAATTCCCTCTTCTAGCTGGCTTAACTCGACAAAACAGTTTCCCATGTCCCTGCTTCACATCCAAGGCAATCTAGAAGTTCACAGAAGTTCACTGAAAATTGTTATTCAATTTCGTGCCTCCTATTTGCCTCTCATTTCTTGCTCACGGCATAGCAAATGAGGATAGATGTGAGGAGGATGAGCATAAGGAGATGAGTGAAAGCACGGGAAGCTGAAAGTTGGAGTCTCCAGATGAGAGACTCTGAGGTTTGGCACAATGTAAGGGCCAAAAGCCTCTGACCTGAGCAGGGGCCACTGATGTCTTTCAGAGACTGCTGTGGTCCTGGGCTGGAAAAAGGAGAGGCAGGAGAAGCAAACAGCCAGCAGAGAGCCTTCCTGATAGGCAAGAGCGATTCCACCAGCAGTGCTTAATGAGCAGAAACAACACTGATTAGCTTAGTAGTGGGCAGACCAGAGAAGAAAAGCTCTTGCAATAATACTTAGAGTAAACTGTTTGTAAGGTACCAATAAAGTCTGTCTGGTCTTTGATCCTGAATTTGAGGAAAGAAAAGGAAAGGGATAGTTTGAAGCAGTGATGCCTTGCAAGATTTCAAGTCGGGGTGGAGGGGCAAAGATGCAGAGAAGTTCACAAATACTATTCATGACATTTTATCTCAAAATGTCAAGTGCTAAAGCTCTGGAAATATGCTTACATGGTAGATGTAGCACTGCATAATTGAAGCCCCATGAGAGTCAAGGAAATCTGTACTTTCTGGCCTTTATTTGTTTAAAAATAAAAGCTTTGTCAACACTGTATGTACTGCTGAGTACATATGGCACTAAATCTCAGTGCAAAGTGCCGAGATTTCAGGGTTTGAGCAGAGGTGTTCCCTATGGCCCCGTTCCCTTTGATCTCAGAGATTAACCTTTGGCAGCCTTTGCCCTTACTTTACATCTGTCCTGTCCTTTGCTGAATTCCCGGGTACAAACACTGATGCCATTTTGCCCTGAAACCAGGGAGGATATGTGTTTAGTTGGTACATGTAAAAAATAGTGAAAATACTTGTCTTTATTTTTATCACTGAGGAAACTTGCATCACTAAGTGCTGAAATGTTAAACCAAGAAATCTGGAAGGGTCCTAGCTCAGCAATCTCTCCCAGAGACAAACGAGTCTCCTGCTTCCTCAGCTCTTTGGTATCCCACAGAAACGTGCCCACATTTCTGCAGGAGCACCCCTGAGAGAGTCTGGCCTGGAAATTGGTTCTGGATGCTCCCCACCCACTCGTGTTTTTGCAAGGCTTAACTGGCCCCTGCACCACTCTTAGACAGAAACTCCCCTCCAGAAACGTCGCTGGGCTGCCGGCAGGAATCGTATTCAGAAGAAACAAAAATGTGGGACACGCTTCCCTGGTGCTGGAGGAAAGCCTATTTGTGTCAGCTGCATCAGAAAGATTGTTCCAGAACAGTTCATCCATGCGTAAAGTTGCCCCTATAATTCTGGCAAGGCTGAGGAGCTCAGGGAGATCTGCTGGCACCAGCGGCTGCGTCATCCACCCAATTTTTCTGAGGTGCTGGAGGTCAGAGAGGAGGGGATGTGTAATTTGCTTGTCTGAACCAGTTCTTCTGCCTTGTTTAGTGTAGCTGGCGAGTTTTCACACTGTGAACTGAACTTCCAGGGACAAAATATCGATACTGGGATATTTAAATTTAGTTGGGAGAATTACAATGGGAGAACGGAGCTCCCCACCCTGCAGTTTCCCTGATGGAGAAGTCTGAGAGAAAGGGCGGGGAGCACTTGTTGCAGGCTTTCCCCTTTGGAAGCTTTTTTCAGCATTACAAATCACAGGTACACCTTGCAATGGGCCTTCCTGGTTGTTTACCTTTAGATAATTACACAGCAGGGGCTATTTTTTTCCTCTCTTTTAAGGAAAGTACTGTGGGAGTCACTTTGGTTTCTTTGAATTCGACCTTTGTTAGCTTTGGGGGAAAAAAAATACATTTTCTCTTAGTCAAAGTAAATTAGGTGTATTCATTATAGCAACTCAGAGGATTAAGCAAAATTATTGAGGGTTTTTTCCTCAAGGTAATGATTTAATTGCTTTGATTTTGTTTTGTTCATATCCTGAGAAAAAAAATGATGATAGTAGAAGAAAAGTCCTTTAACTATTCTTTTCCATATAGTGTATGCTTCTGTATGCCTGGCAGAACTTACCTTATGGTTACCTTTTCTTTCTAGTGCTCTCCTTAGAAATTTCACTTCCCAAAATTTTAAGGCTCTGTGTGTATTTCTGTGTTGATGTGTGTGTATATATATGTACACACACACGTATAAAAATAAAATAAATGCTGGCTTTCCCTTTAACTTTGAAAGTGTTTTGTTTTCTTTCAGCTCCAGCAAACTGGATTGAATTACAACTCAATTGAATGCACTTCTATAGCACCTTCCCTCAGGGATCTAAACCAATTTTCTCACCATTGCTAAATGCTGAACTTCCCCTGTACCCTTGCAGAGTAAGTAGGATGCTGCTATCTGTGCTCTAGGGTAGGGAAATTAAGAAAAGTGTTGAATGCAACATACTGGAAGAGAAAGTGATAAGGTATTTAGCTCTTGGTTTTGAATATTATCATGTGTTCACACAGTCATACTTTTGTGGAGAGTGAAGCCTTGCAAGATGTAACTTTAATATAGGAAAATGAAGTGCAATATTGACCCCTGTAGCAATGTAACTGCGTGGTTGGTCAGTGTTGGGCACAGCTTTGGGATAGAGAAGGAACAAATGGGGAAAACCAGGAAGGAACAGTAAAAGGTGTTTTTGAGAAATACAAAGTGTGTTTCTGACTTGACCCCTGATCTGTTTTAGCTTGACCAGTCACAGTGTGAACTCCAGCTTCTGAAAAAAGGCATTTAGAAGTCAATTCAGCGAGGAGAGGGGAAGAAAACAGCTACAGTTCTCAGGTGCTTGTGCATTGTGACCTCTGGCCAAGGCCAAGGGAGCTGCTGCCCTGCTGAAAGTGAGTGAGCTCTGCTCGTAAGTCACATCTGACACAAAGGGTTGAATTTAGGGTGGCAAGGACAGAAGATTTGTCTCCCAGAATTTCTTTTTGTTCCATGTCTTGCACAGCCATTCTGCATGTGTAGCAAACAAAGGGAGAGTGTGATGGTATTCACCATCCTTTGGCGATTCCACCGTGGTTGTGTTCCTAATAAACTGTAAAAAGAAAGCTGACTGCAGGAAGGTTGGTGGCTAGGTTAATATACACTGTAGTGGAGTCATTTAAAATAATCCAAGCAAAGAAAGGAGATTTATATAAAAGTACATTTCCATTACTTGTGCCTCTGGCACAGTAATGTCTCATCTAGCATAGCAAAAACCTAACAACATTATTCTTGTTTCTTTTTGTAACATCCATAGCCTTTAGTACTGTTTTCCTTTGTTAATTTTTGAAAGACTAGTTGTTAATTAAGAGATGTAATTGACTCAAAGGCAAGTCTTGACTGAGAAGAGCTCAGAGAACATGGCAGGAATCTTGTGTTTTGGGGTTTTTAATTATTTTAAAAACAACATCTAATTTTGAGCATGTCAACATCCAGTTAAAATTTTGATGAGTGGGATGCACGCTCCCATAGATGTCTTCATGGCAACGGCATTTTATCTCTTTTTCTTAGCTGGAACAGTGGAACAGTAGGGCAGGTCTAATTTTTGGATGAGTGAACGAAGTCCACTTTGAAGCAAGGAAAGCAGACTACAAGTACAGTGAGGTTTCTATTTCCTTCCTCCCCTTTTTTCCCCAGAAGACTCAAGATCAGTCGTTAAACACCACAGGTCTGGCAGCACATTTAAACCCACTGCCTTTTATGCCTTTTGTAAGGGCTCAGCACCTGGTGAGCCTGGAAGTAGAGTTACTGCTCAGCAAAGTCTGGCTACTTGCTTTGGTACTGAAATAGAAGCAGCTTTCTTCTAAAAATCCATCCCAAAGGGCCAAGACTAAAGTGTTTTGTATTCCCATTACTTTGAATGGAAATTTTTCCTTACTAAGGAATTTGGCATTGGGATTGCTTAGAGAGCCAGGCACTTCTTTTATGGAGGTCCATTAATTTTGATTCTGCTAAATGTGTATTCCTAATTGCACTAAGTCAATGTACCTAAAGAGATCAGAGGAAGGAACTGATCCAGAAGGGGGGAAACTTGTTACTGTGTGCTTTGAAGCTGTGAGATTGAGTGACCACATCATCTTGGCTGTGACTTTCAGACTGGTAAAGTGAATGTATGGCTTTTAAGAAATACGTGGTATAATTAATGATTAATCAAGGCCCTTCATTTTGCATAACTTTCAATTGCGCAGTCAAGGCTTGTGTGTATAATGGATGGTTTTTATTTTCTTTCTCCAACTTATCTTTGCTGACTGCTCCTCTTTGCTCCCTGATGTCTGTAAGCTCTAATAAATTGAGGAGTTTAGACAGACAGTTCCTTAGGCAAGAGCTCTCCCTTGGCTGGTGATGGTGGTGAGACCTGCTTAGACTATAAAAGGCTCAGAAAAGGGGAAAAGCTTTTGGCTGGAAGGCACAAGGGAAGTGTAACAACTTTTGCATCCCTCCTTCTTCTCTTTTCTTGGATATTTAATTGGCACTAGGAAACAGAGCAGGTCATTAGATTAATAAACACAAATAAAGTACTGTTTGAGTCAGAGATACCCTTAGGAGGTCTCCTGTTGGTAGTGCTTGTACTGATGTTATGAATTGCAAGATATTAAATGGTTTTTAGAAATACTTTAGCAAAGTGATGTGATAAAGTAAAAATCTGAGCTTTCAACATATAAAAGATGCTTGCCCACGTATTTGGGGAGAACAGCCTGAAGATGTGAAGCTTTGGATTTGAATGCACAAAGAAACCTCACCAAACAAATAAAAAGACCCCCACAGCTTTCATTCCCGTGGTGTTGCTGTCTTATATAAATACCCAGAAAGCAGTGGCTTATAATTTTGTGTTTATTAAGAAAATATATCTTTCACCAGCTCCTGCCTTCTTGCTCTCAAAAGCCTGCTTAACTCATCCATAATGCCATGATATTACAGGTCAAACAAGAGATCCTGTATAACACAATCCATTGTGATTTCCCAGGCAGTATCTGCATCAAGCCAACAGCTTTCAGTTGACTGGAGAAATTGGGTTTTTTTCCTGTGTTTACGTAGAGACTTGTCCCTTGAAAACATGGTCAACAGCTGCCTCTCTCTTTCGTTTTTTGGTTCCTCTGTCCTCCCATTTTTTAATGTTGTGTACTGGCAAGAGTCTGTGACTTGAAAGGGAAATGGTCAGAGAGATTAGAATTGCTGGACTCGATATCCTCACAGAATTACCAGTACTGTGGTCATGGGAGGAAGAATTGTGATTCTCCCTTCATCTTTACTGAGAAGAGAGGGTGCTCATAGAGCCAGAAAATGGTTTGGGCTGAAAGGGATCCTGTAGCTCATCTTACTCCAGCTCCCATGTCATGTGCAGGGACACCTTCCACTATCCCAGGTTCCTCCAAGCCCCGTCCAGCCTGGCCTTGGGCACTGCCAGGGATCCAGGGGCAGCCACAGCTTCCCTGGGCACCCTGTGCCAGGGCCTGCCCACCCTCCCAGGGAAGGATCTCTTCCTATCTCAGCTAAACCTACCCTCTTTCAGTTGAAAGCCACTACACAGTCCATCACTGTTTGCCCTTTTACAAAGTTCCTCTCCAGCTCTGAGTCCCTTTAGGCACTGGAAGGGTCTCCCCAGAGCCTTTTCTTCTCCAGCCTGCACAACCTCAGCTCTGTCAGCCTGTTTTCACAGCAGAGGTGCTCCAGCCCCGTGATCATCTTCATGGCCTCCTCTGGACTGACTCCAACAAATCCATGCCCTCCTATGTTCAAGAGTAACCATCTATAGACAGGACAGATCAGTTAAAATTTCTGTCCTGTTACCACAATGTTACTTTCACTATGCTGTCCGAAAAATCAGGATTACAAACCAAATAGAGTAGAGGGAGCAGCAGTGGCAAAAATTAGAACCCTGTGGTTGGGTCCCTCAGGACATTCCTGCCATTCCTGTTCTCCTGCTGCACAGGGAAAGGAACACACTCCTTGTCCATGGGGGATGAGGTGAGAAATTATGGGCTTCAATTGCAGCAGGTGAGATTTACTTTCGTGACAAAAACTTCCTAGGATGAAATTAGATTGCTTATGGGGGTTGTGGCAACTCCATCATTGCAGGTCTTTAAGAATATGTTAGAAAAACATCTGTCAGGAATGATATCTGTAGAGCTGCTCCTGCCTTGGGGCATGGAGATGGACTAGATGACCTCTGGAGGTCCCTTTCAGCCCTGTTTTCTATGAGCTCTAATCCAGGACTTTTCATTACTCATACCTTGAAGCCCCAAAGGTGACAGGACTATCACACTTCATTTTTACCCTTACACAGTCTTTTTTGCTGGATAGTTTTTACTCATTCAGTGGTGCTGGCTTCAGTTACATTTGTCATATGATTCTGTTACAACCTCTATTTATTAATTTTTTTTCAGTCCTTGCCCTCTAGGCCTTTTCCTTCTGTTTTTCAAATGGATTTCACTCGCTTCGAAACTTTCTGAAAGCAAAAGTTGCTGAAAACTTAGATTTTTTTTTTTTAATTTTTCTTAATCTGAGATTTCAAATTAGACAAAATGAGTTAAAGTTGCTGTTAAGTACCAGTGTCTCGTTCAGTGCTGCAACAGGCACAGGAATAGGAACTGGTTTTGCCTTGTTAAAGTAAGATGAATGTGGCCAGGAGCAGGTGATGAGGTGGGGAGCTGCCCAGGACAGAGGCTATTCTGCTTGTTTGTCCAGGGCTCGGTCCAGTGTGGCCCTGAGCTGTGAGTGAAGAGCTGCTCTAATAACCTTATTTATGATGGGAAGCACACAAGGACCAGGTACATGTGTCCAGTGTGCACGTGCTGCTGTAAGGTATAAAGAATTAAGGTTTGTGCTTTGAAGTGATAACGTGGTGATTTAGGGGTGATTTAAAAACACAGTAAATGAAAAGATAACCAGAACAGTGTGATCCTCTAAGTGATGGGTTTTTGTTCAGGTGTCACAGTGGCTGTAAATACCCCACACAGCTGCACACTCCTCTCTCCCTGACACAGCTGGGCATTTCACAAGCTGGTGTGAAACAGTTGACTCCCGTTATATTTGCCCTTTCTCATCTCTTCCTGACATGGAATTAAATTCGTTCTGTTACTGGTGTGTGACAGTTTTTAGGTGGTTTCCCTGCAGGTTTGTTTTAGGGCTTCCTCAGCTCTCAGTTTGGGTTTGCAGAGTGGAAGATTGCACAGTAAAAGCAAGGTGTCAGGCTCAAGATAATCAAACGTCCTGTTTGATTTCATTGTAGTTTTCCAGTTCAGCTCCAGGGTGCTGGATGTGTGAAGCAGCTGTGCTACCTCTGCCTGTGTCTGGGTGTCACTGCTCCAGTCAGGCTGGGGACAGGAGGGTGCTTGGAGCCATCCCTGCTCTGTGTTTGGAGAGGAGCACCGTGCTCAGGACATCGTGCTCCTTTCCACAGCTGCCCATGACTTTCTTGGCCTTTTTGTTGCCCTTCTTCATCCTCCTTCGTGACCTAAACTGACAGCCAGAAGATGAGAAATCCCTGGGGGCGTTCTGCACAGGGCTGCACAGTGTAGTGATTCACTTGGATGTTTTACGTTCCCCTGAATATTTTATCTCCTTAAATGACTGTGCATTTGCAGCAGTGGAGCAGGGATGGAGCAGAGGTGGAGCAGGGATGGAGTAGAGGTGGAGCAGGGATGGAGCAGAGGTGCAGTGCCATGCAGGGGGCTGACAGGCACAGAACTGCCTTGTGACACCCCTGCTGGTCACTGCTCATCTCTGCTACATCCTCCAGTTTAGTTTACTAAAACCCAAGTTTAACTTGGGTAATAATATTTAAATCATCGTATCAACCCTCCCTCCTCTGGACTTTTAATTAAGTTGCCTAATTCAGTTATGTTATTTTTCTGAGGAGCTAACTTTTTTATAACTAATTATTCTGTGCTCAGCTATATGGTCTGAGTTCTATTTGCTTCATGGCTGAATTTGATGCATTCTATGTACTTACACACTTTAAAAATAAAAAAGGAAGAGAAAACTCACTTTGTTAGCTCTGGGCTGCAGGAGTTGCGACATTTGCTTCAGTCTGCCTGCTCCCTCTAAAGGCTCTGCAACCCATGGACCCCTTCAACAAAGTTAGGAAGGCAGAATTGGAAAAGCTTTTCTTTATGGAAACTTTGATTAATTTTCTTCAAGGGGTGACCAGAGCTGCTGTGTTACAGAACTGTCAAATACCATACGTACAGAAGCGTTGTCATCTGAATTTCAAAGTCAGAGCCATATTTTAAGAGACTTGCCCTTTTCATCCTATCTGGTCTGTGGGGGTGTTGCTGTGACTGAGCCCTGTTTGGCCACGTGAAAGCAGCCTGCCAGGCTTCCTTTGCCAGGGACTTTGAGTTTAAATCTATTTCAGGCCTTTAAAAAGGTCACTCAAGGCTGCCAGCCAGAACCTGTGTCTTAATTCAGTGCTATTAGAATCACAGAAAAATAAAATCCGCTATCTCAGGCTGGAGGGCAGGGAGTGGTGGAATTATCAGACACTTTATAAACTGCAGAATATGCTCTCGTTGCAAATTGCTGCTGTGGTCTGGGGTGAGCAGAAGGATCCCTGGGCAGCAGGAAGGCTGCTCAGGCATTGCTGTAAGCTTTGGGCTCCACCACTGGGGATCTGATTACTGCTCTGGGGCCTGAAGCAGCTGCTTTCCTTTGCTTGCTGAGAAGTCAGGATCACACTTTTACCTTAGCTGTTAGGTGGTGCATCTTTCCAGGTGATTTGTACCTGGCTGCTCAGGCTCTCCACTGCTGTATATTTGGGTTTTTGCTCTACAGCAAGGTAAAGGGGGAAGCAGGAGTTGTGTGGGGGTTTGGGGTCTGGATTAGGGATTATTGCACTGCCCATTCCCACCCTCTGCTGATGATCCCAGAGGAAGTTCCCCATCTTTCTCTTGCTCTGTATCATCTGATGTACTTAATGGCCTTACTGAAAAATTTGTGTGGACTCATAGTAGACTGAGAGGTTTATTTCTCCTTCGTTCCTACTTGTAATCCTTCAGTTTGTGCTCTTTATTTGTGATCTAAGATGGGTTCTTTTAGCATGGGAAGGAGCTGACATCAGCGCTTTGAAGAGCCAAATAAAAGATTTCTTGTAACAGTAATCAGCCTGGCTGATTTCCCAGCTGCATCCCGACCTGCCAGGGTATGGAACAGCCAGCACACAGGACAGAGTCTCTTGTTCCACAGTTGGGCCTAATTTAATAATATTTTGTTGAATTGCATTACAAGTTTGATTCTAGGTTTTGATTGGTATCTTGGAGTGTAGTTTTTTGTGATCTGGATAATGTTATATTTGTTTCGTATTATCATACCAGGAGGGATTTAATTTTGTTAGCATCTTTACCAAATAATTTGATGAATGTGAAAAGCAGCTTTAATGTGATTTGTCATTGATTATTTTCATACAAAAGTTCTGTGATTTGAAGAGTAATAACTTTGTGCTCGCTTGCCATCTTATAAGTAGGTCTTAGTTTTAATCTTGTAGGTTTTCAAAATTGAATCAGCAGAAATTGCAGAAATTATGTTGATACTCACTTGCTATCTTACTAATGGATCTCAGCTTTAATCTCTCTGATTTTCCAAATTGTTTCAGCAAAAATGATGTCACCAGGATTTGATTAAAGCATTCAGTTTCAGCTTAGTTCTTTCCTAATGTGTTAAATTTTCATATGCCAATGTGAAAAATTCTAACAGCATTAACCTCTTACTAGAGCCTTATTTCTCAAAGTACTTTGAGAGCTTTGTGTTACATTTACTTCGTGGGTTTTTTTAACTTAAAATCTTGGCTGCTAGTAAAAGGTACTTGTCAATTTTGTGGTTAATTGCTGCATTAGTTCTGAAGTTATAAATCAAATTGGAAAGTAAACTTGATATCTTGGTATTACGCAGCAAAAAATAGTTGTTGCAGTAGGGATGCTGTCTGCTAATTCACTCGTCTCCTATTAGCTATTCACTGCATTTATTCATCTCATGCATTTTGGCTGGAGGAACTCCAGCTTGATACAGTAATGACTGGAATGCTTTTTCCCCCTTCTGAAGGCTGGTTTCTGTGGAACAGCTATTTGTCCCAAACAAGAGGCAGATGAGTAAATGAGCCTTTAGGCTATGAATTTCTTTCTATTCCTTTTTAAAAATTTCTTTAAAATTTTATTCTTGTTTAATTTCTTATTTCTTTTCTTCTTTAATAATGCAAGGAGCATTAGTAAGAAAAAAGTTGACTGGAATATGATGTTTCTTTAATAATGTTATACAACCCTAAAATTCAAGTGTGGTCTCAGGTGAGGCAGTGGGTCTGCATGAGTGTAATTTGAACAACAAGGAAAAAAGCATTTTTACATCTCAAGTCAGAGTGAACCACCACAAGTCCCCTCTCCTGCTGTACATGTCCAGGGCTCCCCAAACCACCTCCTTAAATCCTTCATCCCGAAATTGCAGCTCTGTGGGTGGCTCCTGTGCTGTCAGTGGCTGCAGGCCCTGGTGCCAGGGTCCCCTCTCTTGGAGGGGATTATAGGATCAAAGTTGGATAGCACTGCAGTATAACATGATACTATTTTGGGAACATCTCAGCTTTTCACAGAGGGAACACCACTGGTAGATGAGCTGCTTAGAAGGGCTTTTTACACAGCTGAGGCTGAAAAATTTCTGAGAATTTCTGTAAGAAATAAGAGCTGTGTTTTGCATGCAGGGAGCAGCACCACCCCTGACGCTGTAAATTTTTGAAGCCCGATGCTCCCCACTCCCAGGTATGCCTTCAGTTGGGTTTGCTGTTCCCAGAGCAGAAACCAATAAAACTCTGCCAAATCCCGAGGGAGACTTGAGGAGATTTCTAGGAGCACTTGCCACATCTCACGTCTCCCACGCAGGCACGCTGTGGGAATGGTGCAGGCTAAATTCCTGTGCCTTGCTGCTGCTGCTGGCTTGATGCAGGGCTGGCAATTTCCTTCCCTGCATCCCCTCCTGGGAGCCACCCCCTCCGTGTGCTGCCTTGCTCAGTGCTCACTCCAGCAGCCTCCGTGTTGCCCTAGAACTGTGCTTTGCTTGCCTCATCACCTTGAGTTTGGCCTCTCCATCAGCGAGTTGAATAAAGGGGGTAACAAGGTAATTGGGCAAAACGTTCCCAAATTATTATTTCAGTTCTTGCAATAGGCCTGTAAGGGAGGGGTGGGCACTGCCACTGCGTGGCAGGGAGGAGCAGGAAATGGGAGTAAGGTCAGGTGGAGCTAAAATGATTTAAGCAAATGATCATTTTGGAGGTAAAATCTACCACTTAGGCTAAAAGTTAATGTCAGTTCTTGCAAGCTGTAACAATAATATCCTGCCCTTTGCTAAGGCTGCCACCACTTAGTGAAGTGAGATGCTGAAAGCACCCTGTAAGTGGCTGCTGGGGAAGGCAGTGCTGTAAACACCAGCGAGGTCAGGCTGCTGACCTTCAAACAGAGTTTTCCCTTCTGGAGGAGTAACTCCTGAAAAAGCAGTCTGCTAACGAGATTTTTGGTGTTTTATAGTGTGCAGTGTCCATAATTTTATAAATGGTCTCTCCCTGCTGCAGGCACACCCTTTTTCATCCAGTGCACATGGGAGAGTTGGATCAGCACCTTGTAAAATATTAGTTTGGAAATTAGGTAGCAGTGGTGTAAAAGTCTATGAAAAGATTAAAGAGGAATTATTTGGGGGAAGGAAAAGGTGACAACTTTGTGGCCAAAAGGAATATGTGACTTGCTATCATTGCGAACAGTGTGAGGCTCTGCAGGTGATGAGTTTTGTGAAGGTTTCATTATATGACACAACTCACTACACAGCTGAGGTTAATGTAGCAATAGATCAGTGTTCTTTCTTTCAGGTAGCGATGCTATTTAAGTAGAACATTCATTATATCATGATAACAGAGATCCTCAAAGAACTAAATAATTGAAGCCAGGTGCTGGAAAAGCAGTGACTACACATGGCAGTTTCAAAGACTGCTATTGTGGAAAGGCACCTAATTGCATTCTGCTGCAATTGATAATCATCTTCATGGCTTTGCATATTTATGAATATATAAAAATAAATAAGAAAATACACAGGCTAGGATAAAAATTTGATTCATAAAACTTTATTGCTGGAAAGTAATTAAGCATGCCTCTAATCACAGCATCGTTTTTCACTGTGGGTAGGTTTGGGTGGAATGAGACAGTTTGGAAAAAGAAAATGTGACTATTCCATAAATTACCTTGTATGAAAGATTTCATATCACAGATATTAAAAATTAGGCACATGCTTGCTTCTCCTTTCCCTGCCATTGCCTGTTTTAGCCTGGGATACCCCGAGTGTGGAAGAGGATCAGTGTCCATTCCCCTTCCACTGTGAGATGAGTGGTGAAGCTCTGGGCTTCCATCTTCCAGTCCGTATTGAACAGGAGGTCACAATGAAAGATGAGAGCAGCCTTTCCTGGCCTTTAAACAAATACTAATAATGTCTGAGGTTTTGAGATTAAAATTTGTCTCCTGAGCATGCAAATAGAAACGCAGGATAAGAGCACAGAGAGTATTCTCTGAAGTTTTGGCCCAAGTGGAATTACTCTCTGCCTATATCCACATAACTAAACATGAATTTGGCTAGCTGAAGTTTCTCTTCAATCTGCACAGTAACCACTTACTCTCATTAGGAATTTTTTTTCTCTTTACAGCCCTGTGCATTGCAAAATGTTCCTGCTTTGTTTTGACTTGACCTTTCATAGTCACTGAAAATCAATAGACTTTAATGCATTTATTAAATAAGGAGGGATTCTAGGGATTAACATGCAAGGTTCAGTGCTGGAGCAAGAGGAGAAGGTAAAGAGTGGAATATTACTGCAGAGCCAAGCCAGGCTGCTGTGGCTCCAGGAGTGCTCTGCTCCTTTCCTGCCTGCTGATCAGGCAGCCCAAGACCCCTTTGCTGCCTTCTCTTCACTCTTAAACTTCCTTTAAAGCTCTCTTTTCCTTTTGCTTCTTTCTTTTCTCCTCTGAAGAGAAATGACTTTTTTTCCTGCTTTGGTTGAGCTGTACTTGACTTCCCTGGGACAGGGAGTAATGGGACTTCAAACACAGTTGGGTATCATTTGGGCAGCAAAAATATTCAAGTATTTACTATGAACTATGCCTTATTTCTGAGAATACACTGCCTTTTGTCACCTGATTCTTTTAAGTAATAAGATTTGTGCAAGTTTTGTGCTCAGTTTAGTGCTCCATAGCATGTATGTACTCACACATCCTTTCTGTTTCTGAGTTTAGCTGGCCATATTTGTGCAAATCTCTGGTTTGCACATCACCACAGGATGGCTCTTCTTCAGCCTGCTGCCAGACATGTGTCTGCATGTGATGGGCAGTTTTAGGCCCTTTGAAGATGGAGTAAGAAAAAGTTGGGCTTATTCTTATTATATTCAAGTCTTTAGTCCCAAATGTAAACCTATTAGTTCGTCTTTTCTGAGTGGCCAGTGTAAATGCTATTGATTTTAGAAGGTTGGCTCAGATGTCCCTGATACAACAATTTATGTAAAAATACTTCTACCTTTCCTACTTCAACTGATGATTTTGAACAGAAATTTAAGGTAGGCTTTTCTTTAGCATGTTATCAAACTATCCCTGATGAACTAAAAGTACAGAACGTGGATTTCCTAGCACATCTTTTCTCTCAATGTCTGTCACCGGGCTTTTTATACCTCTTATTTATGCATGCTAATTAGGAAAGCATTATTCTTGTGTGTTTAAAGACAGTAATTTTCTCACTGATACTTTGTATTGCCTCTTTGAAAAGACTGCAGATCGACTGCCCACCTCAGATGAAACAAAAAGAAACACTCAAACACAAAATCTGGGAGTGATGAGCTTCTTATGGCAAGAACTGCAACAACATATTAAAACCAGAGTTTTGTATATGAAGAGTTTCCTTTCAATGCATGACAACTCTCACACAATGGTATCTTGCTGTGTCAACATGCATTCAGATCTCAGCATATTGAGAATTATTTAGAAGGAAGCAGTGTCAAAACACATTGATAAAACTGTGGTGTTTCAAGATTTAATTATTTTTTTGCCTCCTTAGCTGCTACACAGGGAACAATGCTTTGTATAGGTTAAAAAGAAAAAAATCTATCATTATAAGTAATAACATAAATAAATTGTTATACTGAACAAATCAGAAGTGGAGTTTTATAGCATTTTTGCTTTCTTGGGACATAATCATGTCTAATCTGCAATAACAGAAGAGCAGTAGATATGCACACAGAGGCAGTTGGATGATCAGTAATTGATTGTTTTCTTCTTAAAGAGCAAACTCCTTGTACACCAAAATGTGAGTGCTTTCCCTTTATGGGTCAGCATTGATTGTACATAAAACATGTGATAGAGGGTTTCTGAAAATGGTAATTAAAATTGTAGGGTTTCAAAAGTGAGCATTGATTATATTTCAGGGCCTCTCAGTTAAAAGTTAAGGAGTAAACAACAGAGTATTCCACTGGAATGCTCTGAGGCATCAGGACAAGGAGGGCCTTGAAACTTCAAGTCCTACCTGTGTAATTATTCTAGTCAAGAGTAGAACATCACACGTTAATTACATTTAAGAGAGGAACTTACGTGCTTTTTCCCTTTGCTACTCCTAGCGATTTTTTAACGATTAAAGCCCTCAATGAAGTAGTTACTGCTTCCTGTGAAGCAGAGTTTGGGTGCCCAGGGGGACCCCTCTGGTGCTGGACTTGACTGGTGGGCAGGGAGAGGGGGCTGTGGGGGGACCTGCTGCCCAAATGACAGTAGTTGGCCTCAGATCTTACTCAGGTGGGGCATATCAAATAGATTTTTGTGTCTCATTTTCAAAGCTTGAAACTATGTGGATCAGCCACCCTTTGGTGTAAATCAACAGGACTGAGCAGAATGATGCCAGTTTACACCACGTCAGAAAGTAGCACAGGGTGGGGGGATTCTGTCATTTGTGTAACTGCAGCTTCACACTGCTAGAAGCAACACAGAATGTTTTAGAGAGGTCTTACATTTTGTTACCAATAGATTCTGTTTCATTAAAAAAAGTACATGTTGGAGTTGCCTTATTATGCACTTTTACAGAAAGTAAAAAATAAATTGTCCTCATGAGATGAACCAGTACTTTCATTGTGAGACTTAACAGCCTTGCCACTTCCCTTTAAGTAGGTGAAAACTGAGAGTGCAAGTGTTTCTAGGAAACTGTGTGCTAATGTGATGTAACTGTTGGTGTTGTTGGTTTCAGGGCACAGCGCTTCTGCTGCCTAAACCACACACGCTGTCAAAAAGTGCCAAAGCATATTTTGGCTTTTAGTACAACACAGGCAAAAATAATGTCAGATTGTCGATCTTGAATCACTGGATATCTGCCCTGAAAAGTTTGCATCAATAATTTAGAGCCCAGATGGGGTCATATCTAGTTCCTAGCCTTCTACAGACAAGTTCTGTTCTTGCAGAAAAGTGTACAAAGCAACTAAATTTTGGCCGCAAATAAAAATACTAGCTGCCTTTGGAAATTAAGTTGTTAATAGTCCTTAAATTTGTGTTTTGGCTGCTGGTAGTCGCTGCCTTGCCTAGCAAGAATGGACATTAGACTGTCTCACGTCCCTAACATGTTCAGATTAGCATTAAGAGCAGAATTACATGATCAGAGAAGAGTGACAGGATCTGAAGTGCTCACTTCCTCTCCATGCACTTCTGCTTGTCCAGCAGTAAATGCACCTACATTGTTTGGAATGACCTTGACTCTGAGGTGCTTTTAAGTTGTGAGAGTTTGCTGTGAAAGGCTAAATCAGCCCAGTTAATATTCCAGTTTTCCACCAACAAGGATGAACACGGGGAACCTGTGGCACTTGAGGTATTTTGACCTGATTGTTCACAAACTCTGTGTTTGATCGCCGGGCTAGAAGACAGTGTTATCCCTGGAAAGGGACTGTGATGGCTTTAATGCAGTTACACCCCTTTCTTGTCATACCAGTTGTGTGAGGAAAAAGAGTTTATCACCCCCACGTTTACATCAAGAGGGCCAATTTCCGTCCTGTGAAACTTGGTCACAGTGAGGAAGCATCCCAAAAGCTGTCTTGCTGCAGTCAGGGTTTTATTTATTCCTAGAAGAACTCTAGAAGCTGAAATGCAACTGCTGTGTTTCATTATTAAACAGCAGAGTTTTCAGCCTGGGTTTTAAACCCCGTGTCTTTAAGCCTGCAACCTCTCATCTGAAGGACATGCTGAGAAGGGCTTCCTGCTTTTTGAATTAGTGTTTAATGTGTGGGAAGTGAACATCCCAATTGAAGTTTGTCTTCAGAAGCTTCTAATTAGGACAGAATGATTTTTCAGGAGGTACCTTTTGGGTTTCCAGAAATAACAAGACAGCCACAAGGGTGATGCAGAGCAGGTATCAAAGGTTACTGTCACCTTTGCAACTGTCAGAAGTGTTTTGGTGGAAAGCAAACCCATGTGTTTGAATAAATATTTTTTACTTAATTTATGGTTTTCAATCCAAAAGAAACTGTCAAGTTTGAGGTATAGTGACTGAGGGTTTTTTGTTTGTTTGTTTGTTTGCAGTGGCATGAAAATTTTCAGAAAAACTGGTTGGTGTTTTAAGCTACTTCCCTGCAGGATGCGGAGCCACTTAGGTATTATTTTCCATATAACTTTATACAACAAAGCAGGAAAAAGGAGGCAGGAGAGCCAAGTGTAAAGTGGCCTCTCAGGGGGTAATGATATGGTATGCATTGCAAAGAAAAAAAGGCAAGTGTTTGAAATCACTGCAGTCAGTCTATGATGTGTGAATAAAGACAAGAATTACCTTGTGTTTGGTTTCCTGTCACAGCTGAAAGGCTGCTCATGCTTGCTCAGAGATAGTGCTTCATTTGGTAACTAAGTTTTCCTGGTCCTGAAATCCGGGTGCAGAGGGGAGACCTTACAGCTGATGGTCCAGTGTCAGAGGGAGCTCCTGAGCAGTCTGTGGAGAAGGAAAATGGCTCAGCTGTAAAGGTGCCTGGTTTGGTGGAGTAATGACCGAGACTGAAACACGTTTCTGACAGAGCTGCTGGACAGACTTACACAGGAGATAATTTTGTAGTCTTACACAGGAGATACTTCTGTATTTAATCTCCTTTTCAATAAGAAATGCAGTGTGTTATCCCAACTCAGGAAGAGTTCAAGGCCAAGCTGGATGGGGCTTTGAGCAGCCTGGTCTGGCAGAAGGTTTCCCTGCCATGCTAGGGTGTGATATCTTTATGGTCCCTTCCAATCTAGGCCATTCTGTGGTTCTTTCGATTCTATGTTTGTGCATTGTGGAAGGACCCATCTTCCTATTTTCCTGATTAACATTTGGAGGCACCTTGAACCTTCTAATCCCAGCAGATGTGCACCAACAAGACATTTCTGGAGGCTCAGGTCTTGAATCAGTGATGTAACCACGTGTGGGAAGCAGCGCTTCAAAACCTGAAGCTGCTGAGTGATGAAGGTCTCCAGGCTGGTCTTTGTGGGGTCCTCTGAGTGACACTGGGCTCTGGCTTCCTTTGCAGTTTAAGTCTGTAAAAGCAAGGAAAGATTTCAAAGCCAAGCAGCAGATGTGAGCCTTTGGCCTGTGAATTCATTGTTGTTCCCTGGCACCGAGATCCTCTGTGTCAGAGAGGGGAATTTACTGCGAGCTGTAGTAGGTAGAAACACAGAGGCTTTTTGTTTCTGTCTGAAGTCATCTCGTCGAGCTTTCGGGCTGGTGTGTTGGCAGCTGAGCAAAAGGCTGTTTATTCTACATGACTCTGAACAGTTTGGAATCGCTTCCACACACGAATCAGCGGCTTGTTCCCCCAAAAAGCGAGTCAGAAACTTTTAGCACATCTGTCAGTCATTGCTCTTGCTTTTATGGGTCAGCTCTGAGGAGCCTGTGTGATTAGAGCACTGTGTGTAGTCTCCAGGCAAGTTTTACAGCTTTGCCAGTGGAATGCAGATTTTGCTTATAGTTTTAAATTATTATCAGTATACTTTTGAAGACCTTGTTTATTTAGCTAAGCCACTTGCCTAGTCTCAAAACTGGCGGAAGAGAACCTTCCTCCCTTCCTTTCTTGCTTTCTCTATGTCCTCCAAATAAACGTAAAAAATGCCCTTTTTCCTCAGTCTCCTAAAAATGTAGGTTGCATTTCAATGAGAACTATGAAATCGCAGGTGACTTCTGTTCCTCTCATATTTCCTTTTGCAAAACAATTTCATGTAGTCGCAGTCTGTCTGTGGGATTTGTTGATCCTTGTAGGATGAAGTGCCTGCAATTCCTTCTGCTTTTCCTCCCTTGGAGATCCCTCGCACGCTGTCTCTGTGCGCCTCATATCAGCTGTAGCAGATCCTCTCTGCCTGTCGGTGCTGGTAGCTCTCTCCTCAGCAGTCTGTTACTGTTCAAAGCTTTGAAATGATCAAAGAGGAGGATGAGGAGTAACAAACTGCTTTAGCATTTGTTCTGGCAGATATGGAGTTGCTCACGCGAGATGTGTTGTGGGGCACGTGCTCTGGGAGGTGTAAAGTGTTCCTGCTGCTGCTTTGATAGAGCCACAGGGAGTCTGATGCAGAAATGAAGAAATTCCTCCTTCCTGTTGGCCCCTTTTGATATCGTGCTCCCCAAGATCTGCATTTCCCAGAGTCTTGAGCTTTCACTGGCTTTAAATTATTCCCCAGCTTTGAGGGGAGGAAGGGTATGACCAGGATTGTTAGACAGAAGTGCCCGAATTTTGACTTACCCAAAGCCTTTTTCCTCTTTGGCTTTTTAAGACCCTTGTTTATGGAAATAGTTTTTCCTTGTAGACTCCTTTTTCCTCTGGAAGATGAAACTGCAGATTAAGTAACGTCACCCATGGGAGCTCTCATGATGGTTATTGGCTTCCTTTGAAATACTGAATTGTTCTCTGCTCCACAAACTGTGGCGCTGACAAACAGGGATGTGGGGATATAGATTTTTGCAACAGTATCTATCCAACCACGGTTTGAGATATTATTTTCTTATTTTATTTTCTAATTCCTCACACATTAGCCTTAAGAAAAAGGGGGAAATCTTTTCAGTCTGAAAGGGACCGTGAACAAATAGATGGTATTGAAGAGCAGCAATATGTGAAGCCACTTTTCGGCTGTAGTTCCTCAGATCAGCTTTATAGGTCAGATCTGATATTTCTTTTCAGCTCTGTCTGGGAGCAAAAGCAACATGTAAGCTTCATATGTGTAGCTTGAAGTCAGAATTATATTTTTAAATTTAAAATCACTTTTTGTGTTTATTTGATGAGTGTCTTTATTAGCTCAGTAAATAGAACCCACAAGAGCAAAACAAATTGCTGCTGCCGTGGCATTGTGAAAGAACTTGCTTCTACCTTGCTTAAAAGGAATTTCTGTAAAAGTAATCTGCAAGAAAAAAAAGTTACATGGATGTTTCAGTAATTCACAGTGAATATGAACTTGTCTACTAGCACAGGCTTCATCTTGTGGGAAGAAAAAATTGCAGCTAATTTATGATAGAAATATGAATGTCAAGACGAAGGAATTAATAAAACAGACAAGATGGAATTCTTCATTCCAGGAACGTGCACTGCTCTTTTCAAAGAAAATTTTGGTTCAGTTATGTTCTGCTGCTTCAGCCTTTTCGAAATTTGTGTGTGAGCGTTTGGTTTTTAACTCCTGGAAGAGATTAACAACTGTTCTGAGTAAAAAACTGCATCAGACTTAGGGGGGTTCCTCATGTTAATGGTTCCTTCTACCTAACAAACTCTTGACATATTTTTCTCCCATGGGATAAATAATTAATAATGATTAAATATGACAATTTGAACAATTGTTTTTGCCCTAATTCAAAAGCTGACTTAAAGTTGAAAATTCTTTTGCTGGTGTCGTCCATTTACTTTTGTCTCAGATATGGACTTTCTCTTGTGCAGTTGTAAATTGTCACCATTGCATCATGTTTGAAGATAAAAGTTTAATGGAAATTCTTGTGTCAGTGTGGTTGCCCAACAGAAAAAATTGGATTGCTCTGAGATATCTCAAGGGAGAACAGAACACTTTATGGAATCTGAGGTCACAAGTTACTTTTAAATATCTTGAAACAGGTATTTTAAGAAAGCAGTTAAGAGAAAAAAAATTGAATTATCTGATTCATGGAAATCTGTGTTTTGAATTAGGTCACCTGTTCTAAGCTTCCATAGTCTAAATCTGTATATCACATATGCAGTATTTTATGTTATCCAAAAATAATGGGTGAGGGGAAAAAAATCAAACAAGTTCAAAGACGTTCTCTTTTACTCAACCTGGCTAGGAAAATGTGTGTATGATCCCCAACCTGCCTCTGGAAGGCTTTATATTAATAGGGGGTAGAGGAAGAGAGAAATCTATTACTTAACCTTGAATAAAAAACCACTTTCCCTGAAAGAAAACCCAGTAGATGCTGTCGGCTGCATTCCACTTTCAGTCCCTCCAGATGTTTGTGGAAATGGAAGTGGATTTAAGTGTCCTTAAAAACTGTGTGGTTGATGAAATCAGCCAAGTTCAGGGATGGGCAGGCATCTCTCTGCAGCTTCTTTTAGAACTTGATTAATACACGGATTTCTTACCTCCTGTTCTCACTCTCATTAAAACTTCTGAAATTAGTGGGAAGAAAGTGGCAACTTCAGTTTGAACTATATTTCTTTGATGCTGCCTATGAAAAGTTCTAAATGTACTGTACTTCAACAGTGCAGTGTACAGGTTGGTCAACAGGGACTCAACTTGTCAGAAATAAATGTGAATTAATTTTTTTTTTTCCTTGAATGTTGCAATTTTGTTTCAGCTCATGTGGGCTCTGTCATGTCAATTGCTGTGGAGTAAATTATTACTAAATGTTAGGTGGTAGTGGTGATTATTTCAAAGATAGGGTAATCTAGAAGAGACAGCTTGCACAGGAAAAGCAGTCAGTCATATTAACTAAACTGGCAATAACTGCCACAAAACATCATCATCATTTTATACCCCTTTTGGTCATGCTGTTGAACTAGATGAACTATGTCCTTGTTTGTGTTTCAGAGAAGAAATCTGAAATACAGTCACTGCAGGGAAAATGCAAGAGCCTTGATTTATTGATGTTATTTTATCAATTTTGCACAGGTTTTGCAGGGAGGAGGGAAGGAAGGAAGATTAGGAATTTCAGATGAAGACAGGCAGAAATGGTCACAAACGTCTGTCACACCCTAAAGCAGTAATCAAATTACTGCCGCGAAGGAAAATGATATCATTGATTATGAAATTTGAAATTGGTGCCTAGAGCACTAGAAAAGCTGACAGTGTGAGTCGGTGTATTTAAAAAGGAGAGTGGGTGCAAACATATTAATATGCTTTTAAGGAGAAGGAATCTTCAGCAGGAGGACATGGTGTCAGTAATTTATGGGCATGAACAAAATGCTACATCAGTGATTTATAGTGTCAGGCGGGGCTATTAATGTGATTAGGGTTCAGAGTTTAATTTACTTCCCTCTTTAAAAGAGAAGAATTATCTCTTCTAAAGACACATATGAGTTGTTTTAAATCGTGTGTGAGGACCCCTCAGGGTTAAACTGGAGGAACTGTTTTAAAGCAGTCGAGAGAGGCAATGGGCATTGCCTGTCCCTGTTTCTCAGATGTGTGGTATCCATGAGGAGTCCCTGTAGGTCCCACCTCTCAGGGCTGAGCAGGCAGGGGCAGGTCTGGTTCTGTCTGGGCTGGCACCAGTGAATTTTCTTAGTTCTTTACATAGTTTTTCCTAACCTGTAAGAATTGTTCTGTGGGCAAAGATTTGAAGTTACTTGACTTTCTTAGTTTGAAGCAGAAAAAAAAAAGAGGTGCTTCATTCTTAAATGACTTAATTTCTTCTGAAGATGCTAAGACCAGAACCACCTCTTGTTGTGACTGTCATGGTATCCTCTGTGGTAATGTGAGTGGTATTTGCATAGTTCTCACAACAGTTAAGGTACTGCTTGCAGGAAGACCTCAGGAGCTGGACATGGCATCATTACTCTGATTTATGGATGAGAAACAAAGTTCAGAGAAAATTCTACTTTTCAGGGTTGTGGAAGCCAGAGGCTCCAGGGGAAGAGGACTCATCACCCCAGAAGCAAGGCTTGTGTTGGTAAAAAATGAGTGTCTCATTGCTTCCATCATTAGGAAATCTGTTTGCAGTCCCAAGCCCCAGTGACTCCAGATATTTGCCACCCAGTTCTCTAAATCTGCTTTTTGAGCACAGTTTCTCTTCCCTGTTTGCCCTGCAGAGCTGCTGCTTGCTATCTTGAGCATCCTCCTCTTTCTCAGTTTTCCATTAATCTCTCCCCACTCATCCCAGTCTGTTCTCTGGCTGGCGCAGAGCTCTCCCGACAACTCTCATCTGTGGGAGGGAAGTGTGATTTAACGGGGAGGAGAGAGAAGCTGAGTGCTTATGCCTGTGAGTGGTTTTTGAGCTGTAGGTTTATTGCCATATACTCCTCACCTTGCTTAGAGTCTCCTCTGGAGATCTCTTCCATCCCTTGCAGCTCGCTTTAAACTTTTCCGGACAAACTTCTTGGCTGCTTCTTCCTGTGCTGCTCTGAATAAAACTTCAGGCAGATGCAGTGCTTCTGCTGTGACCTTCAGTATCCCTCCCACAGCTGATATGAAATACCATACAAACCTCGATGCAATTTTCCATGGCTGCTGTAGGCAAAGTCTCGTATTAATGGAGGAGCCACGGGGGATTCTGATTGTGCTGTTTCTTCTGATTGTCACACTGGCTTAAAGATAAGTTATGCTTGGGGTTGTCTGGCTGTATCTCCCCGAGTGTTTTACTTAGGTATAAAATAATCCACACCTAGATGCTTTTCTGTTATCAAAATGCTTTAGGTGAGTTTAGACTTAAAGGCTTTCTATGTAAGATTGGTGTAGGGGAGTAATTTGTGAGGCAGGAACCTTACTGGGAGCAGGAGGAGGGATTGAGGCTGTAGAATGAGAGGATTTCAGAAGATGGTGGGAGCTGGATATTGGATGGGGAAATTCCTGCTGGGAGTATTTCAAGAATGGGTTTGGATGGATGTTGAAGTAGTGGGTGTGTGGTGAGAACTGTGGGTACTGGGTGGGCTGGACATCCTCCAGCAAACGGAGAGGTGGAACCATCGTATTATAGCAAGGAAATAATTGGGCTTTGTGTGAAGGGGAAAATAAAAAGAAACTAAAAACGATTCTTTTGGTCTAAAATGCTTGATTTGAAGGCAGCCAGAGTGATTGCAACTTTCAAAGAGCATTTTTCCCAAGACGGAGTTTCAGCTGGCATGAAAGCTAGCATTTGACATCTTTTTCATATAATGATTATATTAACAAAAGCAGACCTCGCTGTTGGCTGCTTTTGTAAAACAGCTCCAGCACGGCTCTTCATTCTCTTAACTCCTGCGTGCGACTTGAAGTCAGCTCCAAACTCCTGCTGGAACGCAAGCAGGTCAGCTCCTCTGACGCAGTTAGAGCATTAGAAAGTGCTCCACGTGGCTCGACAAAGGCTCTTTGCAATTGTTCATTTCTGTTGCAGCAGGCAGTTTTAATACACTGATGTTTGCAGCGCTCTCACATTTAATGTTCTCATCCCACAGGCAGTGAGAGAAGGATGGCTCAGGAATCTGCCCTGAGATGCTGCTGTACAGCCTATAAAGCCTGCAGTTACTGGGAGCTCCTTTGAAATTAGTGATGTTTTAATTGTTGTGGCAAATACTGCCTTCAGCTGCTGGCTGAGGGTTGGGTGTTCTCACAGCAGTGAAAATGGACCTCACTGACCAGAAGGCATTGGAGAGAGCCTGTGTTGCATTGTCCTAATGTTTCTGGTGTCCCAATGTGGGGGTGGCCTTCCTCAGGCTGCTCTTTGATTTCCAGGTTGTGTTGCAGTTGTAATTTTCTCTAAAGTGCCCAAACAGAGATTTATCCATGCTCTCCCTTTTCCTTGTGGCATGCATCCACAGTTAAACCTCATACCTTTATGGGAAGTCTGTATCACTTCTTAAAGGCTAAAATTCCTAGCTTTTCTCCAGTGTGTTGCATGCTCTGTAATTTAAATAGCAATCCTGGTTTCTTTTGTCTCTAAGAAGAGTGCAAGGGTTAGGGCAGGACTGTGTAAAGAAGGAGACAATCTGTATTTTAAACCCTTCCACCAACACAGCCTGGTGGGGTGTGTACGTGGGAGGATGTTTCTAAATAGGAAACTTGTCATGTGAGGAATCCTAGGAGCCATGAGGATTGTGAAAATGTTTGCTCTTTAAAGCATAAATAGTCTGCTTTCTCTACTGAGAAAAATCACTTTGCTTATGAGAGAGCACAGTTTATTAACTGTGGTGACTGGAGATGAAGCAAAGGGAAGGGACTAATTTTGTAAACTAAAAAAAAACCTCTGAAAGAACATTTCTGCACTGTTCTGATTTATTTTTATAATCATGTTGTCTTTATCTGGTTGCCATCATTCAGATACAGCTGACTAGAAGTGTAGGGAAGCACAGAAATTTTGAACAGAGCATAAATACATGAATGAACATTTGTTTCATTACTGTGAACAGAGCCTGGATAGGTGAGAAAAAGGATTGTGAGATAAGTGCTAGACATCAGCTTTGTTATAATTTGCATTTTATTAATAAATATTCTTGGAAATCATTATCCTTTATCACCTTATTGAAAACTACTGCTGGGGCTATGGGGGTCATATTTCTTACTGGTATGAATTGGTGAAGCTGAATTAGAAGTATGATTTTCTGCTAGTCTTGGAAGCTGCTCCAGTTGGACAAGGGAAAGTTATCTCTCTTTGTCAGACTGAATTGCAGAACTGGGCTTTGCTCTGTTTTGCATTTCACTGGGACAGATAACAGGCCTTTAATTTAGTGGAGAAAGGCGTGTGAATAACCAACAGCTCCAAATTAAGGACAGGAAAATTAAAAGTTAGACACTTCAGGATACAGAATGCCAAAATGTGTGTTGATTGTACATTTTCTTGCTTTTGATGTACTCAGATCATGACTTTCTGGGAGACTTTTGGTTGGGCTGGAGGTATGGCCTTACTTCAGGGGGGAGTGTGGGAGACTGCCTTGTGTGACTGATTAAATTAAATGAGCTAATGGTGTGTGGTGGTCTTAAAAATCCCTGATATCCGGTGCAAGCTACCTTGCTGCTGATGGTGCGATATTCCAAACCCTTTGACAAGCTGCTGAATGTCTTTCTGAGATGGTTTATGCAGTCCTTTCAGAACGTAATTCCACACTGTAAGGGAAATCTAGGTTTTGTGAAAAA
Source organism: Daphoenositta chrysoptera (assembly GCA_013397915.1). NCBI lineage: Eukaryota > Metazoa > Chordata > Aves > Passeriformes > Daphoenositta > Daphoenositta chrysoptera. The sequence goes on from VZRO01007381.1 coordinate 3,123,196, forward strand.
GACGCTGTGTTTGTATTAAAGCTAAATAGAGGTTTATTAATTAAAGCTTTAATTTTTTTTGGTGTATGATGGATGGAAAATACAAAAGCAAAGCATCCCCTGGCTGCAAAAGGGGGATGGTTCTGAGTGATTGCTGAGCAGAATTGAACAGGTGAGGTTTTGTAAAGTCACCACAGCACAGTTTAAGGTGAAAGTATGACCGAGAAACAATCTAGGTTAAAAAACAAGAGGGAGAAGGGATGTGATGGCAATCCGTGTCCCAGTGTCCTCTTCCACCTCTGAGTGAAGACTGCTGAAGCCCCGGGAAAGTGAGCAAGACATCTTCCGTCTCAGGAATGGATGAGTTGATGTTCCTGCCCGTAGCTGATGTTTGTTTAGGATGGCCAGAAGTGCCCATGGCAGCAGCTCTGCCTGTGCAGGACACTGGAGGCACTGCTGGCTGTGTGCTCCACACACTGTTGGCTTGGAGAGATCATTTTCAATAACTGATCTTGGTTTGTTTCTGAAGAATTCTAAATTTTCCTCCAAAGTGCCCTGCTTGGCTGCTGAGCACCTGGAGCCAGGAGGGTTAGAGAAACTTAAAGGGGCAAAATTGTATTTATTGAAGATTAATTCTGAAGGACTGCTGTCTCTTTCTCCCACTTCAGTAGGAAACCAAATATTGTAGGAATCTGTATTTCCTGTCTCTGAAGTCATCAGCTTTTTTTAAAATTTTATTTAATTTTTTTTTAGTATTTGTGTGCTTTTTAGCAGTGCTGAATTGATCTTTTTCAAATGGTTTAAAAAAGAGTATCTTGTTAGGGTTTTATATAAAACTGTAGTCGCCTCACTTGTGTACCTGGACTGAAAATGCACCTTTTCTGCAGTTCTGAACAAAACTCCGAAAATTCACCAGAATTTCACACAAGGTCTACTATTACCTGTTCTTTCTACTCTTTGTGCAGGCTGACCCCTCACCAGGAGAATATATATCTGGAAAGGGACCTCCTGGGTCATTAGGTCCATTTTCCTGCCATCATAAACAATCACATCCCATGAGCCCTTTCATTAACTGATCAAACCCCATTTTAGAAGTATGAACACTTTTTGCCCCCACTACTTCCCCTGGAAATCTGGAATAGAACCTCGTTGTCTGATGTCCAGCAGGTATTTATTCACAGTGGGTTTGCACGCCCTTGTTTCTGTGCCAGCACTGTCCTTCAGTGTAAATAGGCTTTTTCCCCCTGAGTGTTTGCTTGTCTGATGTATTCAGAAGTTCAGCCCTTCCCAGCCCTCCTTTGGTCAGGCCAGCAATCATCTGCTTAGGCCTTTCCACCCACTCCAGAGATAAAAATCAAATGACCCACATGAGTAATTCTTCTCACCAATTGCTAATACTCTAAAGAGAAAAAGGCAGAGGCAACTTTAAAGAACAGATAAGCTGAGAATCTTTTAAACTTCTGTTCTGTGGTCTTTGTAAAGAATGTCATCAGTTTTTTGTTTCATTGAAGCTGTGGCTGCTGGTAACTTCCAAGCTCAGCAATATGAGGGCCATAGGGGTTTTCATCCTGGAGGTTCTGTAAGGAAAAAGTCAAAGAGGGAGAGAACTGGGAAAGTATTTCTCATGTAGCACAAGTAATTTTGGGGGGAATTGTAGGGAATTCTGCTGGACATGGTGGCGTGAGGTGTCATTGTTGACCTTGTGGCCTAGATGTTCCTCATGAAAAGGGTTTTTGGTATTTTGATGTGATCCAAAAGAATCTGTGATTTCTCTTTACCACCTCTGCTCAAGATTTTCTCTCTTTAAAGAAGGAAGTTGTCCTGTAGATATGCTGTAGCTGCATATTTCTTTCTTCTGGTCAATGAGAAGTCAAATTTCAAACCATTCTTTGCCAGGCAGGTGATAGATAATAGCTTTAAATTTAAGAAAAAGGATGAAATGACTGAACAAATAGCTTTAAATATAAAGAAAAGGATGGAATGACTGAACAATTTAGTACATGGAAAAACAGCTGGAAAAGAGGTGACAGAGTGAGGGAATGGTTGTGAAAGTCTGCTAATCATGATCTGGATAAAGCTAATGGGGGATACTGTTCATTCTCTTTTATAATGGAAGAATCAGAAAGCTTCATATAAAAACTTCGAATTCAAAAATACACAGAGCAAGATTATCCTCACACAGAACCTGCTTCTGGAAATCTCTGTGCAGGAGAATCTGGTAGCTGGAGCTTTCTGCAGGTTCAAGATGTGGCTGTGAGAAATACACTGGTGGTTCTCCTGACAACCTCTTCTGGCTCAGGAAGCCCTGGGGCCACGAGTTGGGATTATTTTGGAAGAGCCTGGTGTTTGTATCCTGTGTTATTTTTCCCAGGTGAAACAGTAGCTGTTTTAGTTCAGCGATTTAGGTCAGTTGATTTAAGTTCAGTGAACCTCTGAGCTCCAGCTGTTCTTAAAGTGGTTTTGTATGCATTGTATACTCTTGTATGTCTTGTAAACATTTCATCTTTGCAAGTGGTAAATATTAGGATGATTATGTTGGTTAATAGGTCCGTTTAAATGGTGCTGTGGGATTTGTTGTCTAACATGCAAATTGGCCCTTGTCTTTCCAACTGAAGATACCCAGGAAATCCAAATCTTCCTTGCTGAGACATCATAATAGATTTTATAGGAAAAAATGCTGGAAGAATTAGATAGAGCCCTGAAAAAAAGAGCCCTGAAAACGTGGAGAGGGGAAGAGGTATTACAGTTTGTGTTTAAGCTCAAGCCTCTGTGTTTGATCGCAGGGAGATGTTTGAAAAAAGCTGTACCAGAGCTCTGAAGGATTCTTCAACCTACAGCTCTGAGCTCTGGGAACGGGGCTGCAAACTCCTTGAAACCCGAACAGATGTTTTGGTATAGAGCTTCAAAGCTTTGAAAGGCTGTTTTCCCCACATGCCTTCCTATGTGAGGAGACTTTTAAGAGCTGCTGGATAAATTTTATTATCTTTTCTACAAAAGCACTATCCACATGGAAGAGGCAGGCTTTGAACAGCCGTGGGCTCAGACGTGAGACAATAACCACGTAATGCAGCCCCAACTGAACAAAAATGGAAAGGAAACGAGGGAGAGACGTGCCAGCCTGTTCAGGACCCAGAGGGGGCAGAGTTTTGAGATGCTTCAGTAGCTTTTTCATGAAGATAAGTAAACACAAGGGAGCTATATTGGCTTCAGCTCTGCCACATTAGATAGAAGAATTCCTAATGCTGGGGAAGAACATAGATGAGTAACAACCCAGATGTTCATCCTGTTGCTTTATGTGCATTTAGAAATGAATCTGACAGTGATGAGTGCGACTTGAGAACCCACAGAGATTTGAATGGGTAAAGATGTCAGGAAAAGGCAATAAATGCAGCTTACCCTGTATCCTTTCAGCCCCTTCCTACGCATTAACTGGGGGTGTGCTGGTGCTGGACTGGTTGGGCTGGGCTGGTGCTGTACAAATGCCTAGGAAAATAAAATAGCTGCTGTAAGAATTTATCAAACTTTAAAAAATTAAGACAAAGGAAAACATCTAGAAATAAGGGACTGAGCCATGAGAAATGAGATCCAATTCAGTTGAATGACAGTGTTTCCAACCTGGAAGTCTGGGGTGCTTTTCAATACCTACCATCCACTACTAGAACAAGAAAAAGTAGTGCACTGTTATGTTGTCACAGAATCATTAACAGTTCTGATTTGTTTTATAGTTTCTGGGGGGAAAAAAAATGAAAAATTCAGGTGGTTCTCTTATTAGGACTTTATCTGTATTTTCCTGTAGCTAGGAGCAGGCCAAATCATTTTAGGAGGGCTTCATGCAAGAATTCCCTTACTGTTCCTTGTTGCAATTTCCAGTATTTGTTCTCCTCTGTTTAGACTTTTGTTTTCCCTAAGGCATTGTAGTGAGTTGAGAATAGGGTGGAAAAAAATGAAACATTTTTATCATAAAGATTTTTCAGTTTAAAGATCTGAACCAATAATAGAATTACTTTTTTCTTTTATTTTTTTTCCAAAGGGGAATGCAGCCCTCAATCACACAACTGCCAGAAACTCTGGCCCATTTTTAAACTATCTAAAGCAGGATGGAGTTCATTTGTAAGGTCAAGATCTACTTATAAGTAATGGTGCTTCCCGGGGGAAAAAACTCTAACCCAATTTGTGAAAGTTATTTCATTTGATGGTCAAATAAACTCGATAGCACATCAGGAGTAGGGTTCCTGGCTGTGATGTGACACACAGAGCAGCATTTAGGCAGACGGCTTTGTTTTTCCTATGAATGTATTGATGGATTTTCATGTGGATGTTTGACTTTTGAAATCATAGCTTTGGTATTCTGATGGACAAATGAAACTGTAGGGTAAAGGAACAGACCTAAACCAGCTCCAAAAATACAGGAAACATGGCAGCAGGAGGGTCCACTCAGAGAAGATTATAAAGCTTCACACTGCCAGAGCCTCTTTAGCAGCTCCTTCGCGTTGTGGGTTTGGCAGAAGGAGGATGACAGGGCTGCCAGCCTGCCTAATGATCTTCATCTAACATTTACCTTATTGAGAGGGGAATAATTCTGTTAAATTAACATCCTAGCATATTTGCTGTCCAGCTAGTTGATGAATTAAATAGCCTGAACAAAACGTTTCACGACTCGCTTCTCCATAAAACCCGCTGAATTTTCTGTGCAGAAGGGAGTGGCTTTTCAGCAGCTGTGTGCTGCAACGCTCTCTACCCCTTATGTGCGAAAATGTAAAAAAAGTGTAAAAAGAAGAAGTTTGGTGAGGCTGTGTGTCTGTGGGAGGTAGGACAGCACAGAGACAGGCTGTGTGCCAAGACACTGGCTGTCCAGCTGGCTTGTATTCGCCAGTGCCTGGCACCCGCCCGGACGGGAGAGGAAGGTGGGGGCTGCTCGTGGGCATGGGAGGGTCGGCGAAGTCCCAGTTCAGGTTCACCAGACCCACCGGTGGTGCAGGCGTGCTGGAAGGCAGGAAGGATCCGGAGGGGCTTGTCGTGGTAGAAGGTTTATTCGGGCACCAAGATCGCGCAGAGAAGCCCCGAAGGGCTGTTACGCAGGTGTTTTATCTTTTACAGAGTGGGAGGGGAGAATACAAAACACCCAATGGTGCAGGGACGCGGGGTTTGAATGCGTGCGGGCAAGGGTTACAGAACCAATGGGGAGCATTGTGGGAGGGGAGGAATACCGTGGGGGTGTCGGGGAATACAGAATTTTCCAGAGGGAGAAACCAAATACAGGGGAGGGGAGGAGATGGCAGTGGCCGGTTACGGGGCAAACCCATAACCTGCCATAGCCCACCGCAGCAGCCGTGCTCTTGGAGTGACCCGAGCTGCGGTGCTCTGCCGCGCGGCGCCAGCCTCCCGCTCAGACTGGTAATGAGAGCCCACGAGGCTGTGACACTGGGAGCACTCCATCACTCAAACCTGGCACCTCGTGCCAGCCCCGCCAGCTGTCCTCTTCCATCAGTGTCCGAAAGTGCCGCGCCGAAGGCCGCAGGTGCCAGCTGCCAGCCTCGAATAACCGCTGGGCCCGCCCCAGGAGGAGAGCGTTTGGGCAACCTGTTTAGATTGAGTTGTCTGTCCTGACAGTCCCTTTCGAGTTTCAGTTTGGAAAAAGGAGAATAAACAAATTGCAGGCTAATGGACAAAGCAGCACATCTATAACAAGAAATCCAAGCCTAGGGCTTTACACTCCCCAGTTGTGAGATGCCACCATAAGGGTCTGTGACAGCAGGAGATGTTGCTGAGGGTGCAGTTGACTTGTCCTGCTTGCTCTGGTCAAAATTTGTAACCTCTCAGTGAAGTCTGTGGTTCATGGATCCACCAGCCCACTGAGAATTCATGTAATTTCTGTTGATGTCTGTTGGGTGTGCCAAAGAGGACGTGGAGAGAAAGACTCAGTTTTGTGAGAAAATATATTATAAAGATGCTCATTAGAATTGAATTAGAGTTTGAATGAATTACTTAATTATTTATGTGTACCGATGTACTTAATTATGTTAATTCTAATTACAATTAGAATTTCAGTGTGCAGCTGTGGAGAGTGTGGCTGTGAGCCCTTAGCTGAGGTTCGATTGCTGCACACCTGAAAAATCTCCCATTTATGACAGGCACACTGAAAAGGGGTGAGCAAGTCATTTCAAGTGATTTTCAGATCCATGGGCAGGGATACTTCTGCATCCTTAAGCCTTGAGGACTCCAGATCTTGAGCATGTCAGGCTGAGGAGCCTGTAGGTGTAAGAGGCTTATATGGGCAGTCAGGCTTTTACAATGGAAATGGGTATTTCAAGGCAAAAAAAGAAGCTTCTGTTGATGCTGTAGCACCTAGACTGATACACAGCATAATACTCAGCAGTTTAAACTGCCCCCAAAGAGTCAGTCTGCTGCTGTTTTGGGTTCCAGTGGTTCCAAGTGCAGCAGTTTGCCCTTGTACATCTATATCAAGTTTTTTTTCTCCTACTATCATCACCAGATCCTTGTCCTCACTTGATGTTTTCTAGGCTTCTCATTCCTTTGCTCCAGCATGTATGAATTTTCTATTATTTGCTTGCTGAATGCAATCACTTGCAATTTCCCAGACTGAAAAAAAGAAGTTCCTTTGAAAAAAATGTAATGGAACATCCTCAGGTTGAAATGGGCCCTGAGCACAGCTGATGGCTTGGGGACTTTAATTTACTAAACGTCAGTGGTTTGATGGCAATTCAACATGACTGGTGATTGCCTGCATCGTGTTACTGCTGTGGCTGAAAAGGCTGTTTACCTTTGGAAGACAGAAAGCTCAGCTGAGCAACACAAAGAGCAATCTCCTCTGACCTGCTAATAATTTTTTTTCCCCCAAAGATTCCCCAATTGCTGAGGAGCACAAACCCCTGGAGAAAAAACTTCTCTTTGTGCATATGCTTGTTTTTATATCTGTTACAAGAGGTCAATCCTGAAAAATGGTGTTTGCAAAAGAACACTTTATATCAGGAGTTTTCTTTGCTGCAAAGTCATCCTTAATTTGGCCAGTGGAAGACTTTTCCTTTTCAAGAGATTTCTCTCACATTTATCATCCCAGCTTGACACAGCACTGAAATATTTCTCTGTATTTCTAATATTTGTTGTGGTATTACTTAGAACTGTGAGTGGCCCTGTACAAGTTGGAGAGCAATGGTTCAAAAAGAAAAAAAAGCCATCTGGTTCTCATTAATTTGCTCAAATGATCAGAACATTTCGTAAGAGAGACTATGCTGCATGTAGGGAAGAGAATGGCAGGGGCTCTTCATTTGTGCAAGAGGATGCAAACTCACCTGCCTAAGAATGATCTCGTTTCTAAAAATGAATTTGGGGTCCAAGGTCCTTAGATAACATCATCTGTTCAGTCTTTTATCCATAAACTCCATTACAGGCAGTGGCGTGTTCGCTTCCTCCCACTGCCAGGCAGGTGATTATGCAGGCAATTTTTTTTTTTTTTGGTGTTAAAAGGACAGCTAGGATCTTGCTTATTATTTGAAGAAAAAAGTTCATAATTTTAAAAAAGAGATTTTTAAAAGTGTACATGTGCAAGTAGAGCAGCTGAAGCTGAGACATGTGTCCAGTGTGGGTCAGCAGCCCCTGAATGGCAGGCTCGGGACCTTCGCACCAATTTCTGTATTTCTGATGCTCTGCTTTCCTTTTAACATTTGGCCTCTAGGCCTTTAATTTTGGGCTTTTGTGTGTGCAGAGCAAACTTTGTTGAAATACTGGTGCGTGTGCCCCGGGCTCCTCCAGCCTTTCGTGGCCCATCTGTGCTGGACAGGACTCACATCCTCCCACTGCTGCTGGTGAATCTATCAAAGCAATGACCAGCTTGCTAAGGATGATTTTATAGGCTCTGCAGCTGGTTTGTTTAAAACCAGATTACTGTCACATTTAGAAACATTTAGCACTACTGGACCAATGAGGAATAATAATTTAAAGAGGCTGACTAGATTTAATCAGTTTGTGGGAGATGAGACTTAATCAAACATAAGAGGTTGAGAAGGCTGATAGAGCTAATGAATTTGAATAGGTAATACAGACCCTGCCTGAACATTTTCTCTGGCCAAGGTTGGTTTATAATACTAAAGTGTTTGCAAAAGTTATCAATCAGTCAATAGTATATAAAGTCCTTTGCGTGAGGAACCTCAGCAGTGGGGAGAGAAAATTGCCTGAATTGAAACTCAGAGTAGACATTGCAGGAGATTTCTTTCAGTATGGGAATTCTAAGAGTTAATTTCCAGTATTTTTTTTTTATTATGTAAGTAAAGAGAATTGGGAAATTACCTTGAAGAATAATACCCCTGTGAGCTGTATCCTGCTCAGGTCCTGGGTGGCTGCTCTTGGTGTAGACCTGCAGCATGTACTTACTGGAGAGCCCTGGCACGTGTTTTAACTTCCCTGACCTTTGGTTCTCCATCTGTAAAATTCATGTGCTCAACCTTTCCTACTCTGTTCTGTCTATTTTATGTGTTGTGGCTAGAGAAGTGTTGACTTTATAAAGAAAGGCCAGCTGAGGTAGATGCTGTGAAATGTGTGCTACAGCAATCTTTGCCTTCCTATTACCAGTCTTCCACCTTTATCTTACCCTCAAGCCCAAAAACCATAGATGCCTCCTCCCCAGCCCCCCCTTTTAATATAAGTCAAGGACAGGGGCAGCATTACGATCAGAGTTTGTGTGACAAGTAATCTCTTTGGCACTTTATAAATTAGGGATGCTTTAAGTGAACAAAAAGTAACTGTATAAGCTCATCATTTGAAATCCATGCTTGTGTAGGAGGACCTGGACCCATCCCTACATGTTTTTCGTGGAGAAAAATTCTGCCTCTGCTTTCTTCAGCAGTTGTAAATATTTTTCAGCTTCTGCTGAATTAATTGTGAGAGGTCCTGCTCTCTGCCCACCTCCTTCTGGCAGTGCTGGCAGAGCTCTGCTGGGCTTTGGAGGGAGTTTTGTCTCACACCTCTCCTTTAAGAGAATCATAGAATGGTTTGGGCTGAAAAATGTCTTAAAGGTTATCTAGTTCCAACCCCTTACCATGGGCAGGGACACCTTCCACTAGACCAGGTCACTCAGAGCTCCATCCTGGCTTTGAACACCTCCAGGAGTGGGGCAGCCACGACTTCTCTGGGCAAAGAGAAGAAATGGGACAAAAGAAGGACCAAACCCTGAGAGGTGCTTTTAAAACATTCAGAATTTGGGGTGCCTGAAATTTTTTTGCTCCCAGCAAAGACCTTCTTTCAGCTGAAGAAGCTGGTGGGGAAATAGAAGGTAACTCCATTGTCCTGCCTCAGTCAGGTCAGGTCCTTCACGCTGCTGGAAGAAGGATAAACTCTGTTAGCTGTTGACATCAAGGTCCCCTATAAAAGACAAATATGCCATAGGAGCGTGGTGAGGGGAATTGGATTGGGATAGAGATTTTTAATCAGCATCAGGCCTGACAATCAACTAACACCACAACCAGCTGAATGATTGAGAGTCCTGAAATGCTGAAATACTCAGTAAATGCTTTATTTTGTGTAATGCTGTAACAGTTGCTGAAGCTGTGGCTTTGCTCTTTTTTATTGCAACCAAGATCAGAAATGCCTTGTTCTATTTTGGCTTTTTGATACGCTTTTGTCATAGTGCTCAGAAATGATGGGGCTGCATGGCGAGTTTCTTTAAATCACTGTGCTTATGTGAGAGGATTGGTTGCTAAAAACATCAGGAGTTACAGCATATTTTTTTTGTTGTTGTTACTGCATCAGTAATGTGAAGCTCTACTTGAAATTAAATCTTTATTATGCCATACATTGTTGAAGGCTGTCCGTTTTCCATATTTCAACCCAAGATGACCATGGTCATTGTGAATCATGAAGGAAGATGTGGCATCCCTGCCTTCTGCCTGCAGATTTGAGATGCAGAGGGATCTGTGGCCAGCTTATGGTCACTGAGGTGTTTGCAGTAAAACCAAACTTAGCTTAGCTTTGGCCAATAAAAACTGCCTAGTCTTTTTTTTTTATATTCCCACTCTAAATGTTGAAAATAAAGGCACCTCCATGCAGTTGAATCCCTTTATCTTTGACTTCTGTCTGAGGATATAAGGAAATGCACATCAGACATGGTGGTTTCTCTCCACTGGCTCCAGAAGGAGCCTCAATAATCACTTTGGACAGAGCTCTGACAAACCTGGTCTGGGGAAAGGTGTTCCTGTGCATGGCAGGGGGGTCAGAACTAAATATCTTTAAGGTCCCTTCCAACCCAGGACATTCTGTGATTCTGTGACCTTCGTAGGTGGGGTGTAAATGTGAATATTATGAGCCCCATCTTCAGTAAAACAGATAAAGGACTCCAGTTTCCTTGTGAGTTCCCAGTATACATCACACTCCTTTACTGCACCCTGACACTCCTAACAACATGCACATTTTATTACCAAAATGATTTAAACACCAGGTGTGCTGTTGGAACTTGCAAAGTCTTACCTCTGTGAAGTCACATTTTCCTCCCAAAACAGCCAGTTTTAGTCCTACTTAGTATTTTGCATCCGCAGTGCAGAAAGGTGCCACTTGTGTCAGTCTCATTTTGTCAGGAGCAGTGCACATGTTCATTTGGAGTTTTCTTCGTGTTTCTAATGGCAGGCAGCCTGCAGAGCTAATTACTGGGGTACGGGAAGAAGTCACTGATGAGTACAGATTGAATATCTTTGGATAAAAAGAGCTGCAGGTCTCCTGTTGAGTTTAAAGAACAGCCCTACTGAATTTCTGATATGCAACCAGATGCAGCATGTAGGAGCAACCAAATCAAGGGTTAGAGGGGATGAAATTAGTTCAGTTGACTCTTATTTTCTATCTATACACTTCCAGAAATTGTTACCTTGCGGGTAGCTAATATAAATACAGAGTTGCTTATTTTTTTGCTCCCTAATTACAGAGGTCAGTACAACAACTTTCATTATCTCATTCAATGTTTTCTTGAAGTGGATGGAGAGATTGGGATCTTGTTGTAGTTTCAGCATAGCAACCTGTTTTTATGCCTTGCAATCAAAATTTTGATTGCAAGGCATCAAAAGCAGGGAGAGCTGAAGAGCCATTCTTATATGGGGTTCCTAACAGTAATACATGTAGAGTTCAAATGGTTTTTGCTGTTTTCCTTTCATGTTGGGAATATCAATGGAGGTGGAATAGTTGTTGAAGAAGAATTTCAGAATTGAGTGGTCCGTGCTCAAAGCAGTAGCTTTTCTGTTTAAAACGACATAAAATAAAAGTATGAACAGATAGGAAATGCAGCAGGAGCTACTAAACCATTTTGATTATACTGGTTTTCTGCTTTGAGGGTAGGGAGGGTGGCATAGGATGGGACTTGAGGTGGATTTCTTGTCCTGCTTATCTGGGGTTCAAGTAGAGCTGATTGACAAGGAATGGTTTATGACCAGATACACATTTCATCAGTAGGAATGTTTCTTCTTGAGTAGAGGAACATTTCTACAGCCTACAGTCACTGAGACACAACATGTCCCTGTTGCACATCGATTTAATGAAGTTTAGAGGTGGGTGCCCTTGGTCTTTTCCACCAGATCTAGCCCGTGACAAGTGTCTTGCCTTTTCTGGGTGGGGAATCCCGTTCTGTTCTGCATGGACAGCTTTCTTTGCTGCAGGCATTTCAGCCTGGCACAGCTCCTCCATCCAGATCTCTGCCCAAATCCTTGTCCCTGTGCAGGGGAAGGAGGCTTATGAGGAACAGAAAGCTCGGGAGAAAAGATGGAAAGGTTTTCATCTTCAGGGCTTTTCTATGCTATTGCAAAGACTTCCTGAAACTGCTGCTCTGGTATTTGTTCCAGCCATCAAACCCAGAAGGAAATCCCTAATTAGGTGTATGATTTCTTTCTAAGTTCAGGCAATGAAGTGAACGTGGGGGCTTGGTTCAATACTGAATGAAGGAGAACATCAATATTACTCCTTACAAACCTTGATTTTGATGTCTGCATGAATTTGTACTCTAAAGAACTTTCCACCAGGGTAGCAAGTGGCCTCATCATTTGCTGTGAAGGATGAGGAAGATTTGCTGTTGGATGCAGTTCAGCTGTGGGGTTTTGAGCTAATGCTAGATTTCTCCTTTTGGGACAATGTGCTTGCTGTACTTCCTGCATTGACTAGTCATTATTGATATCTCCATCTTCCCCCTGCTCCCTCCTTGACTCCTTGGGAAGGTCACACGCCTGGGATTTACAGCTCTTTTTGGTACATGGTGACTGTTCCAGCAAAGATGAATGGGAAGGGAAGCTCTTGTACGTTCCTCTGCCTGAAAACTTTCTCAAGGTTAGAGATCTCTGGTGACTTTTATTGTTGCCTTTTCTGACAACAGCCTCTCAATATGAAATAGAAACGGAAATAGAAGAGTGGCAACTAACTGGAGATAGACCTGAAAGGACTGGCATGGAGATACAAATTGCTTATTGTTTATAGTATTTGTCTGCTTAAAGCCCACTTCTCCCTTGAGAGCCTGGCTTACTTAAAAAAGAATTGCTACACTGAGAGAAGTTTCCTGTATCCTGACTGTGTTATAGAAACATGTTGTGAAAGCAGTTGCCATGAAATTGAATTATAGGTGTTGTATTCTTCATTGCTTAAATTGCTCTATTATATCACAGGCCTCATCGTTTTGTTTTGAACAAATAACTGCAATTTAGTAGGAGCCTAAGAGATGATGGTATTAGCAGTCAGGGGTTGTTTAAGGCTTCCTTAATGATGGAAAATTGTTCTTATCCATTTACCATGTGTTGTCTTTGTAAAAATGCATGTGCAGTGAATGGAAAAGGAAAACCGTTCCCTCATGGCATCTAAGTTTGTTTTTATATTTTTCAGTGTGTGAAACAAACCCCTGCAGGTTTTTAGATTAGTCAGGGCAATATGGTCATTCATATGTAACTTTGAGACAGCTCTGATACATCAAATGGTGGCACTGGATGTGGTAAGAAGTTTCACTTCATTCACTTTCAGTTTGCTGGAATTAGGTACATGGTTGCTCAACCTAAAACTTACCACGTTTTCGTGGAATAGGGTTTTAAGAGATCCTTCAGGAAATTTAAAAAAATAACTCCCAGTGCTGAAAGCAATTATTGGTTTAGGCCAGAATTTAAAATCATTTTGTCTAGGTTTAGATTCCTAATTGCTGCTCTGTGTGCTGCTTCCTCCCCAGCCCACTCGTGCCCAGTTGCCTTTCCTTGGATGTGCTTTGCAGTTTACCCTGGAGCTTAGTGCATGTGAATTGCTGCATTTGGCTTGGAAACGGGGTAACTCCAACAGAAAAGGGATGCTTGCAAAGATCTTGGGCTTGAAAATTAACTTTGCTTCCCCTACTTCCTATCCAGGTCTTTATTAACCTACAAAAGATACTCTATACTGAAATTCAGAAGCAAAACCTGCTGTATCATGTGGCTCAGACCAAGCTTTATCAGTTTCCTCTGTTCCAACCCGTTACTAGTCTAGAGATCTTTAAAGTGTTACTTATGTGTATTCCTCCAATTTCACAGATTTCACAGAGAAAATGAGGTTAGGAAGGATAGGGAGAGGTCAGTTTGTCCACCCCTTGCCTGAAGGCAGGACCTGTTCTTCCAGGTCCTGCTTTATCCTTGACAGATGGCTGTCTAACATGTCCTTAAAATTCCTCAGCCATCGAGATTTCCTCACTTGCTTTGAGGTGTCACTTGTGGAAAGCCAATTAAATCTGCTCCAGTGATCTTATTCTGCCCGTGTTCCATTAGCAGTTAGGATCAGTTTTCTTGCTTGTTTCAGGTTTTTTTATATACGTGTTTTTTGCACGTTTTTGTTTTATTTTCCCCTTTCCTGCTCCTTTCCTGATTTGAAATGTGATTTTTCAACATCTGCTTTTAGCCAGTTTGTGTCAGGACTCTGATGCTCTGCCCACTTGACAGAAGGTAGTATGCAAGTTCCCTAATACTTCAGAAATTCCAATTTCATGGCAATCTTTCAGAATAAAGAATGGAGTGGGGCAATTTTTGGAGTGAGTTCTTTTGAATGCATATTTTTGCTGATAAACCTTATATCAGTGCTTTTAGTAAATTCTTTTCTCTTGTCTCTTGAAATGTGATATGAGAAAATAAAACTGCTTCACAAAGTTCTGTGAAAAATTAATGTGTACTGTAATTTAGAAGATGGGTCACTGGAGGGCATTTAAATGTTATGTTTTTGTTTTCTGCAAATTTTATTTTAAGAGAAACCAAATACCTAGTAAGGACTGTTTCAGAAATTCAACTAAGTGCTGCTGGAACTAAAAGAATTAAGAGAGGAGAAATGAGGGGCATAGACTGCACAGCCTGATGAGGGGACATAAGCCTAATGATGCAAAATTGCAGATTGCCCAAATGCCAAAGCGCTGTGCCTTGCATGCAGCTCTGCTTTTGGGGCTCTCCAGAGCTGCAGTGCCAGCTCAGGATGCACAAGTGTGGGTGCCTGGTGCCAGCCCCAGCAGCCACCAAGCCCCTGTGTGCCTGCAGCCAGCGCTGGCACTCCCTGGTTTGGTGCCCTGAGCTGACACAAACCTTTCCAGCCTCTCAACTCCTCTGCTGGGGGAAGTTGCAGGGGGCAAGGTCGGGAATGCACTTGTGGGGTGACAGGAGGGAAGTGATGTGGTGGAATAGCAGAGATGCAGCTTCTCTTGCCCAGCACACCCTTGATTTTTTGCTGTTGGAGGCAAACTGGTGCCCAAGTGATGGTACAGCTTCAACTTGCCCAGCCCGGGAGGGAGATGCTGCCTGGGCTCCTGCTGGCAGCCAGGGAAGCATTTGGAGCAGCTGCTGTGCTGCAGGGTGGGTGTCCTAAAAGGGCAAAGGGGTTTTCATGGGACAGCAAAACCAGAACCCAGGGTGGCAGATAACAGAAAGGTAAAAATGTAGTTTTTTACACAGGAGTGTTTGCTTTCTCGCTGCCTGCTCTTCCTGACCCATAAAAGCTGCCAACTGTGGTGTCAAGCTGATAAAATGTTCACGCAGCTCTAGCCAGAGCAATGAACTATAACCAAAAAACTGAAGAATGTTTGGGTTTTTTTTTCCCTTGGCTTTTGCCAAGAATTCAAGCAAAAGTGGAAAAATGTATTTTTCTCACCGGTTTCTACTGGTGAATCTCACCGATTCTACTCCTGGAATCCATCTGTATAATCATGTCTGTCTTACCTTTGGGATGCTGGTTATTCCTTCTTGTTTAGTTTGTACAGGTCAAGGATGAAACACAGGCTTAGCTTCAGTTCTGTAATTTTGCTAATAGTGAGATACCTGATAGTCTTGTGCAGCCTGTATACCTTGGAGATGTGATAATCAGATATTTCTTCTGCTGATGGCTGATTGCTCATCTGAGTAAACTGGAATAATTCAGGGGAAGTCTTAGGTTTCTTTTTCCTTTAGAACAGAACAAAGCATTTTGCATTGAATGCAAAATCATTTGAGATAAGTGAGGAGATTACTCAGTCAAAGCAGAATAAAAACTGGGAGGGATTTAATTCATTGTTTTATTTTTTTCAAGCTGCTGACATGATGTGAGAGTTGCTAATGCAGTATGAAGTACAAATGATATGCAAAATTCCCTGATAACTACCTGGGAATTCTCATTCCATCAGCAACTTCTATGTTATCATAAATGAGACAGCTTGAAAGGCACTTGTTGCGTTTTGTATTGCATGCAAAAGTCATTTACACTTCAAATGAACTAGCCTAGATTATTTGTGATTTTTTTTTTTGCTGCACAGCTTCCATAAGCAATGGAACAATGCTGAATTACTACTCTATAACATTTAACAATTCAAGAATCGTGGGGTGAGGAGACATGTGACAAATAAACACCCTGGTGAAGCTGCTGAGCAGCTGGGATTGTAAAAACAGGGCTTCAGCGAGTCAGATTGGGGTCTGATCACCTCTGAAAATTGACAAATGTTTAGATTTTAACTGGAATCTGTTTTTATGTTCTGATGACAGAGCTCAGAGGGTGAATGTGTGTTTGTCTCTTGGGACCCCCAGGCTCAGCCCCAGTGGCTGGTTCCCATCCAATGTGAATGGTTAGAGGCATGAATTCAGGAGTGAAGCAGAGAGGGAGGATGAGTAGGGAGTTTGGTCTTCCTCCAGGACGTGAAATAAACCTAAGGGAGTCTCTCTAGAGCTCCAGGGCTCAATTCTCCCAGCACAGTTCAGTATAACTGAGGCTGAGGATCTGTCCATGTGACTTTATCTGTGCCGTGTACAACAGATGATTAAGTACAAATGCATGTTGAGGTGATGTGGGCCGTGTGTAAGGATGAAGCAGGAATGTGCCTAAAAGCCTCCTAATCTCCAGTTCGTTCAATTCCTGCTATTTATCTCCCCATCGCCGTTCCAGTATCTCTGTATTAATCTGGAAGGCTCTCTGTGCTGAATATGATGAATGTACAGAAGTCCAAAAAGGCCTGGAATGCTCATGGCTGCGGTGTTAAAGATAATTATATGGTGTTTCCAGTCCAGATGCAATCCTGGAAAGCATGAAAACAGCTTTGGGATGTATGCTCGTGGTGCTAGGAGAGGTCAGCAGGAGGTAGATGCTCACAGACTAATTGGACTTCTGGGATTCTGTTTTAAGGAGTGCCTTCATATAAAACAATGTGTGTACCCAGGATGTGCTGCTCTGTTGATTCCTAAACTGACAGTTGTTTTAAGATAAGAGATGTTTTTATTTCGCTGAAGCCCTTTTTCTCCAAGTCCAAAAGAGCCTGGAAACTATTATCTCGCGGAAAAATACCTCGGGGTATGTGTGTGAAAAAGGTGATGTGCTCTGCAGGACTGGCAGGGTCACCCTGCGTGCCTCAGTCTCCTTTCTGAGTGCTGTTTATGAAGGAGAAAAACTGGTTTGAAATGCAAAGGATGTGAGTGGCTGTGGGTTTTATCTAACAGGGTACAAAGTGGCCCATCGTGAGTTGAGGGAGGTGTTGCTACCTGGGGGAGGCTCCTCATCCTCCCTGTGTGGCTGGAGTGATAGGAGTGCTGTGTGTTGACTTTTAATGAATATTCACCAGCTGTGTGTGTGTGGAGGGCTTTACAGCCTGTCCCTGCAGCCTCATCTTAGGCATGAGGGAGGGGAGGCAGCTCCTGTGTTTGGTGTCTGGTGTTGGGCAGGGTAAAACACCTCACCCTGTGGGCCTGGAAGGGCCAAGGCTTGTGGGTACTGACAGGGAGCCCTGCACTGCTCAGAGAATACCAAACAGGGAGTGCCCAAGGACGAGCAACATAGGAAAATAAAAAGGAATCCTGAGCAGGCAGTAAATATTGTGCTTAGGAGGCTTCTCTTCTCATCCCCTAAATTTATGGCCTCGGTGCCTGCACTTCCCATCTCACATCACTGTTGTTCTGGGCCTGCCTAGGTGGTTGTGTGCTGACCTTTTTCATTGTTTATAATACTTGCATGCCAGGATAGTCCTAACAGGGTTGTGGGACACATTTTAAAGCCCCCCAAGTGGCTTCCTCTCTTTTTTTTTTTTTTCCTGTGCTGGGGTTACTCATTCCCAGTACTCTGCTGGTCTCCACTTGCCTCCACAGGACTCTCCACGATTCCCAGTGCTCTTCCAGCAACACCTGCAGCCTCTGTCCTTGAGATGTCTGGAGACATTTGGGTCCTGCCATCTTAGGCACAGCTCTGAGTTTTGGGAGCCAAGTGGGGATACAGTGTGGATCCTGCTGCTGGCTTTTATTGGGATTCGTGTTCTCTGTACTTAAATGTGTAGATTTTAACATTCCAGCCTAAACTACTTGTCTGGGTGTCCCTTTCAGTGAGTGGGCAGAGGTGGCTGCAGATGCTGTGTCTGTTGAACACCATCTCTCTTTCTCACTTTTGGGCATAACCAGTGTGTGGATAAAAATGTGCTTCTTAAATTTTTTTTCTTCTTTGGATTAACAGCAAATCACTGTTTCTTTGTAAGGTGGTGGAGAAGGTTTAAATTTTCCATGCTGAAAATCACCCAGCAGCTGTTTAAATGAAAAATCTGTTTTGTAAGAAAAACAGAACAACTCAAAAATTATCAGTAGCTAAAATGTACTTGCAGCATCTGTTGTTTAACTGTATCCATGCTGCAATTAACAATAAACCATAATAACATATCAGCATTCAGCTCCATTAATTTTATTTCTTTTTTTATATTACTTTATTATGCTTTCAAGTGGGTTCTGCAAAAGTACAAAAGATACTAACAATACTTAATAAATGAATAGACAAATATGTAAGCTTATTACGATTTTGTGCAAAGTCTGTTGATGTATAATTTATCTTAAAATAAACAAATTGATACAATATTATAACACAGGAAAAAGTTATATGAGCAATGATTAGACTCACACCTGTTCAGCCACTAAAGCTTAATTGCTCATGATTTTGTGTTTGAGGGCTCTATATCTCACTCCTGTCATGCTATTCAGTTTGGGATCTCTGCATTATTATTTTCTTATTTCTCACTTGCACATGGCTACAGACGTGTGTTCTTTGAGTTATTATGGTTCAATATCATATCAGCCCCTGTGTTTAAAGGTTTAAAGCTGTTTCAAATCAGTATAAACTGGCCTGAGGTTGCCTGAATGAGCGACGGAGGCAGCTCCTCAGAGCCCTTGCCCTGCTGTGGGAGGACTTGGTGGCAGGCTCACAGGTCTGACTCATCTCTTGCCTCTGGCAGTCATTTAGCTAATTAGCTCAAATATACCACCTGAACTTAAATGAACTCCTGTGCACAGGTAAAATCTGGGGCTCCCAGTTTTTTGCTCTGCTGACATCAGTGTGTGCCTGGTCTGACTAATTTTTCTAATTTGTGAGGCAGAACAGGAGACCCATTCTGTGTCTTCCACTTGCAGACAGTTGATTGAACAGTTCAATCAGCTATTGCTTATATATATCTGCAAAAATACCCTCTCCACACAGATGCTGTATCAAATGGAGACACTTTAACTGGTGTTCTGGTTTTCACTTTTTCCCTTTTTCCCATTTTTTTCTGTGTGTGGTGGGACCAAAATACATCATGTGTTCATGTCTCTGTGTTCCACAGTATTAAGTGTAAGGTCTGTTTATAAATGTAGCTAATGAAATTGGGGACCGTGTGGCCTCCAACCATTTAAAATAATGGCATGAGCAATCTCACTCCATTACGTTTGAGTGGAAGCAGTTCATACTAAAGTGCTGGTTCCCTCAGGAACCAGGGAGCCCTGATTGAATCTTACTTGCAAAATGGCCAGTGAAGATAAGTTTGCAGGGCAGATGACAGCTCTGACTCAACAGAAACTGCAGTGCTCAGGGAAAGGGCTGCCTTGAGCCTGTTAATGCATTTTTCTTTCTCTTTCACTGCTGTCTTGCAAGCTTTGCAGCAAAGGCAGCTGCCCTGTGTTTGTGCTTCCCAGAGGCACTGAGGTGCTGTGGTGCCAGGAGGGTTGTGCTGGGTGATGCTGCTCTGCTCTGCTCTTGGCTGCAGTGGCTTTGGGCTTTCTCCTTCCAGCTCTGTGGTCCAGAGCAAATAGTTCCATCAGGAGGGTGGTTCTCCAGAATTAAAAACTCTGTCCTTTCTTCTGGCATACTTTTATCAGAAGATTAATTTAAATTTACGGGAATTTTCTTGACTACCATGAGGTCCTTCTAACAAGGGGGATGGCCAGGCCATTAAGTGAGCGTTCCTCCTTTTTTATCCTTTTGTAATGTGGTTCAAAACACAGAAGTTGTTGGGAGATGCTTAACAAATGAGTTTTGACACGGGTTGACGAGCTGATGTGTGCTCTGCTGCAGTCTGTCTGTCTGGAGCAGTGCCCATTGCTGGCAGGGTGTTATTTCTGTCAGGAGACAGACAGACCATCCCTCATGGCATCTTGGCAAGGAGAACTCAGTTTCTCACCACCACTGGTCAGTAATGTGGGGATGAGAAGCCTGAAAATATGTGATGCTCCTGCCTTTGGCTCAAGATTTGCTGTGGATTCCGAGCCTGCTTTCTGTTCCTGCAGGAAAAGCTCTTGGGGACTATTTCAGCACTCTGGGGGAGTTGCTGAGCACCAGCCACCAGCATTATACATCCCTGGTTTTGCAGAGGAAAAATAAAATTGCTGCTGACAAAGGCCTGTAATATTTGAATCTAAATACATCTGACAGAAGTTGCAGCTGCGTGCCTATCAGGACAGGGCAGTACTTGACTGTAACCATGAGGACTGAAGTGAACTCAAAATTCAGTAGAACGCTACAGAAATGGGCTTGCAGGGTACCAGCCTGTATCGAGAGGAAACAGGACTTCTGCAAGACAAATAACAATTCCCAAATGCTTATCTAGCACAAACACATTGAGCAAAATAAACTTGACTCTTTCGAGTGAACATTTCACGCTGATGAGAAAACTTGGTGACGTCTTCAGTGATGGAAAATAACCAGAAAAGGGGAAATTTCAGAGGGAGAGCGGAGTAGAGCTGGAGATGCAAATCTAGAAGAGAGGCAAAGCACCTGTAGCTTCTTCCAGACTCCCTTCACCCCTGTTCCATCCCTGACTGGCTGTGGGATTGTGGACAAGGGCTCAGGTGATGTGGGGAGCAGCTGAAAGGAGCAGCAAGGTGCATCTGCTGGACCTGCATCCCCCTGGACACAATGGGTCACCCTGCTCTGTCTTGTCCCTGTGGTTTCTAACTTTGTGTTTTCTGTGGTGACACTCTGCAAGGCAGGCTCAGCCTTTGGAGAAGCTCTAGCTGTTATTATATATATCTCCAGGAATAACCCTCTGCACATCCAGGATCAATCTGAGGCTGCCTTTTATGTGCAGCTTTCCCAGCCTTCCCACAGTTTTACTGGCATGTAATAATTTTACCAAAGGAAACATTGCAAATCCAAGGAATTCAGAGTTAAGCTTAAGTACATCATAAACCTCAATGAGAGGGTTATTTTGCTGTACTGTTCTATCATATTGGGGAATTAATTTTTCAGAAGTGCAAGAGGAGGTTGGTGCTTCTCTCTCCCACGTAGCTTAGAAATGTATGGGTGAATGTAATGGTGCTTCTCAATTTCCTGGAATTGGAGCGTGATGGGATTTTTTGAGAATACTGAAGGACTCCCACTTCCGTGTGTTTTATTGAAAATGGCACGTGAACAATGTCCCACAAATGTGGTTTGCAGAGCCTTGTGTTTCACTGCCAAGCTTGAAGCTTTCAGCCTTGAGATTCCCTTTGCAAGTTTGTAAAGGGAGAAGGAGCACCTGGAAAAACTTGTGATGTTCTGAATGTAGGGGATGTAGTTTATTTGTTCAGTTAGCCTGGCACTCTGACTGGGGTAAAACCAAAAATCATGATGGCACATGTCACAAGTTGGTGTGTGTCCAATATTTCATTTGAATGCCGTTTGAAAAATGTGATGGTTCTAGTGCATAATTGCAAATTATCTCATGCTTTTATAATTAGCTTTGCCTGGATAAGATGTAATAAAATACAATGTTTGTCCTCGTGTGAGACAGTTGATTAATTTAATCACAGCTGTGATGAAGAGCTCATTTTGCTTCTCAGTTTCTTTCCAGTTTAGTTTCTTTTGCCTTTGAAGATGCGATTGCTGCTGATTTGGGGGATCACTTGGAATTCCTGTCTTGTAAGAGGCAGGGCAGAATACTGAGTAATACAAAGGCTCTTGAAGCTGTGATTCACCCTCTCAGATCATGTTAGGATTTGGATTTCTCTTGTGTTAAGGACAAGAATTATGCATAAAATACATTTCTGAACTGATTCTAAGTTTGATGCGGCTTGAATCTGAGCTTTGGGTTCAAACCTGCTCAAACTAATACATTTTGAGTTATTAATTACCTTTTTTTTACTAATAACTTTTAAAGAGTTGGAAATATAATCCAGTATCTATATAACCTGCTACTGATAGTTTGAACATTTGTAATATTTAGCACACTACGACTGCAAATGAACTTGGGAGTTAGGACTGAAAAATTTAGTGTTCTGTGTTTCTTCTCTCGGCTGGGCAGGTAATTCTCCTCCTAACCCCATGAATTTAAATATTAAGCCTAGCTCAGATCCCACGACTTTCACTTTTTCTCTCTTTGTGTAAGGGCTTCATTTTGACCTGATGGAAAGGTCATAACTCAGGGCAGCAGTTTCCCATCAGTGTCTTTCAGGTGGACTCACCTTTCACTCTGTCGTGTTTTGTGGTTTCCTCCCATTTCACACTGCTTGGTTTCCGATCTTCCCTCTGTCCTTCCTTTGCAACCATCTACTTTATTTTAATCTTCTTGACAGGACCCTCTTATCTGTTCTTGCCAAGCTTCATTTAACCAGCTCTGCCTTGAGCAGATTTGTCTTTCTGCCTTCCTATTTCTCCTCAGGGCACGCTGTGAGCGGGCCCCACACTCCCATCAAAATGTGATTTTTTGATAATTTTAGGCTCTTGCATCTACAGTTTCTCTTCTCCTGGGAATATAAAACCTGGACCTGGCCATGGGTGGGAAGCTCTTTTGTTTCTCAGTCTTCCACTCTTCCTCCAAACCCAGTCCTGACCTCTGCCAGTCTCAGACCTCATCTGTTGTAGCAAAAAACAAAAACAAAAAAAAACCAAAAACCAAACACCCACAAAAATCTGTGCCTTGTGCCTCCTACTGGATTTTTCCCATTTGTTTCAAAGACCAGGCTGGCCACTGGCTCTGTTGGAGTAGTAGAAAATGATTTTGTAGCAGTGAATTATTGCAGGGCTGGTGGCCAGCAGCCTCTGTCTGAAGCCTCTTTTTTGGAGCATGTGAAGATTTATGGGCAGCTCCAGCAAGTGCTGAGCACGCTGTTGTGTGTTGGGCCAGCTCACTGCACTGCACGTGGAAGCACCTGAGCTTAAGATCTTTTTTAGTAACTGAAATATATTCCTTGGGGAGCCTGAAGTGGTCCAAATGTTGGGTTGTTTTTTGTTTGGTTGTTTGAGGTTTCTGTTGTTTTTTGAGCATCCAAAATACCATATACTGAAAAGGCTATATGAAATTAGGAGCATTTACATTTTCTTTCTCTCATTTTTAAATTCAAAATTAGAGGGAAGGGACTTTAATTTTCTTTTCTCCCTTGTGGCTGAATCTTTCACAGCAAAGAATTGCACTTTCTCTCCTAATTCTTCTCATTTCACATATACCTTTGAGTGATAATTTCCATCCTTCCTTGATAAATAAAGAATTTTCATTTCAGGAGACATTTGAATGCTATTTTAAAATAAAATTGATTTTCCATCTTTATGTAATTAAATTGTGTGGTCAGAAGGAAATTGCATTGGAATTACAAACCTGGTGTTATTTCCTCTTTTTGTGTATGTACTTAAAAAACAAAACAAAGCAAACACACTAACAAAATATGCCTGTAAAGGAAACTATAGTGTCTGATAGAGCAAGGGACAATGACTTATTTTTTCTTCCATCAAGAGAGAGGGGTCACAGTGAGACTCTGGCACTGAAGTTGCCTTGTGTAATATAGATTTTGAAATTTGCAATGCGATTCCTCACTTTTTAATAAGCAGAGAAGTGCATGAGAACTTCCACAAATTAGCATCGCTATCCAGTGACCTCTGTAGGGGTGAAAAGGGAAGAAAATCTCATGAGAGCAGGATGAGTAATCGGTTAAAATATTGTATCATGAAAAAAGGTCTGATGTGTATAAAGCATGTCTCAACTGGTGGCATCCACACTTGTTTTGTTTATTATGTTTAATACTGTTGTAATCCATTAAAAGGTATAAAATGGGCTGCTTTTCGGTTCTAGGTGTATTCTAGTAGCTTTTTTCTTTATTAGCATAAATATTAGCTATGAGGGAGAAAGCGTGCTTTAAATTTCTCTTCATTCCGAAGTCTGTAATTAGCTGAAGTTTATCCTTTGGTAAGAGGAAAATACTGCATTTGGGCTTTTGTTCCCCTTCCTCATTGCCCAGCATTTGGCCAGAGCAGCCTGTTGTGGTCCAGCAGCAGTGGGGTGTTTTGCACAACGTCATATTTTGCATATTCTGAGCTGTTTACAAATAATGCCAAACTTTTGCCTCAGTGTGACCAGATAATGGGCAGGTGCACTATGGTAAAACATTACTTCTACGTCTTATGAATGTGACCTTTCTGTTTCTCCAGTTTCCCCTCAAAAAAACCCAAACCCCAATGAACAACAAAAAGATCTTTTTCTGTGTGTTTTAACAAACTTGCTGAGGTGCTTTTGGTCAGTCCACAAACTCGTTCCTTCCCCTGCAGTGCAGTGACTGTCCTGACTTCGGGTTGCTTGAGATACCTGCCTGTTCTGAGTTCTACTGCACCTTCTTTTCCTGCACCCTGAGAAATGGAGACTTTAAAATCATTTCACCTGCACAACTTGTAAGTTACGTTAGGATTGCTCTCTCAGCTAACATTGGATCTTGTTATTCGTGCGATTTGAACGCATTTTGTGTGTGGAAACATGCCAAAAAATCTAGAACTTGAATAAAAGGATGTGCTTCCTGCAATTCAAATAGTAGTGAGTACTTTTTGGATCATATTGGCTCAGTGTAAGGTAACAGCAGCCTGGCCCTCAGCCTGCAGACTGAGGTACCCTTTGTGTTGGGGCTGTTCTGACCCTGTCACAGTCAGAAGCTCACTGCAATTAAAGTCCCAAACGTTTAATGAGAGGCAGGCAGATAATATTGTCTGGCATTTTAGATGATACTCAAGATGCTGCAAAGCTTCAAGAGGAATTAAGGGGAAAGGATGGGCTGTTCCTGTTGAGGACAGAGTGATTGGTGAGGGGATGCAGCTGCATCCCAGTGGGGTGGGCACCAGTCCTTCCCTCGCCCTGCCTGGCACTCCTTGGACCAAATTCCTGGGAAAGTGGCACATCACAGCCACCTGCAGAAATGACAGGGCTGTGATTCTCTGCCTCCTGGGGATTTGTGAGAATAAAGCTGATGATGATGAGATGCTTATGGGTACAGCAGAAACAAGGCCAAACAAGGCTCTTCAGACAGGGAGGTGGGAAGGGGCTGGGAGCAGAGCCTGGAAAGTGAATTTTCTTTTTTTTGTAAGCAGCTGAAATTTGCATGTAGGAAGTTTGTACCCACACAATGAGATTAAAATTGCTGCCTATCTCATCTGACAAAATTCTTCCTGCTCCTTCAGCACTGCCCCGTGTCTGAGTCTCAGGGGGAAATCAAGCACTGGATTTTTCCGACTGTCTCGTGCCGCCGCTCGTTCCTCCAGCCGCCAGCTCGGCCCTGCACAGCAGCCAATCTTTCTCCGTGAGAAATCTGAGCGTTAATAATTCCTGGCAAGTGTTGTGCTGAAGCAGACAATTCTCTAACGCCAGCCAGGCATGTTGAGGAGTTACACTGGACAGGGCAAGGAAAACACTTCATTCATGTTTGAATTCCTCTCCGCAGCCTCCTGGGGCAGCCGTGTGAGCCAGGGCAGATCCTTTTCACTCGGATGCTTTCCCTTGGAAATGCCTCTGGTGATGATGGTCTAGTATGCAGCGGTGGCTGCTTATTTCTGTGAGAAATCCCTGGCTTGAGATTTAATATTTTTAAAATTTTTTCCCGCCTTTTGTAAGGTGAATGAAAGAGGTAAAGATATCCAGATTTAACCTTACCTCATGATCTGCTTCCTTAATGTCACTTGGTCAATGGGACCTGTGGGCCAGATGTATTCAACTGGTGTTTATTTGCTAAGTGTAAGCTTGGTTAGTTATTTTATTTTAAGTTTTATTTGAAATTAGACCTTCCCTTCCCCCCTGCCCTCAGATTTCTACCTATTGTTTTTCTCCACAACATTTTTAAGCTGTTTTGCAAATGGATGTTAGAAATTGGATTTACTGGGGAAAAAATGATTTATGATTAAGGAAAAATTTTGACTGTGTTTTCAGTGCTGTTCTATTTAAAAATCATTGGGGAAAAGAAAAGCAAGGTGGGCTAAAAATTCCAGCATTTCCTTGTGATATTTTTCAGTTTAGAAAAAAGGGTGGTTTATAACTAAGTCTCACTTAGAATTACTGGTGCTTGCCTGATCTCCAGGGTGATTTCTTGAGTGTGGTTGTCCATGCTACATCAGGATCTCTCTTCCCTGACAGACACGAGATGTGTGAGAAATTAGTGCCTGTGCCATGAGAATATCATTAAATACACTGCTTGCATCTGGGAAGACCTTTTTCTATTCTTCAGGGATGACATCTCAGAGCTCTGCCCTATTGATTCACCTCTTAAATCTGAGCTGCTGTGGGGTCAGCAGGTTTGTGTGGGCTCGGGGGTAACGAGCTGCTCTATCCCACTTAATCCACAGTAGCTGACTGTGGGTAAATAGGAGGTAGATCAAGGCTGCTTGACTTAGGTTTAGGAAAATATTTATAATCACAAATATATTTTTAATATCAACATTTTCTAGGCCAAGGAGCTTCAGGGGTTTGTGGAACTGTTTTAGATCTCCATTTCATTTTGTAAGTAGGATATAAACACCAAATCAAGTGTCTTTTAGTCTTTATGTTCGCAGTGCAAGGGATATTTTTGTGATAGATATTCTTAAAGATTGTTGAAAGCAGTACAATAATTCTGTTTTTAAAATATAACATTTTCCATGCAAGAAGAGATCAACAGGGTGCTGTTTAATGCTGTGTAAATATTTGTATATAAACAGAATAATCCTTTTTTAAACAAATAACTCCGAGGAGAATAGATTTCCTTTGTGCAAAGACTGTGTGTGTAATAGTTTTCACCTACCAGTTTAGCAGTGCATTCAGATTGTAATTTTATTTTTCTGAATTGTACCAGGGACAATAGCAGAGGAAGCTGCCAGCTGCTCACTGCACAAAAACAGCAGTTCAGACACTCACAGGTATTTTGCTAGTGACACTTTCCCTGTCTTCCTTTTCTCTTTCTAATGGATCCCTGATTGAAATTATTGTCCAGTTTTCAGAAGGACAGTTTGTGGCAGTTCAAGCTTCACTAAGAGGTTTCTAATGAAGTTAGAAAAGCTGCAAAGTGAGATCAAATTTCACTAAGCAAATTAATATTATTTCACAGCTAAATTCATTTTTTAAAATAATGAGATGTCTAGATGTGCTGCACTCTAAAATGGTTGCCCTTTAGATTACTAGAATCGAATAGCATTTGTGTTTAATGATACTTAATTTTTATTTCCCTCTTTTTATTTAGAACGAGTGAAAGTGACACATTGCTGTAATATTTCCAGATTGCTGCATTATTCTTGGAAGGTGGGAGGGTGCTTTGTATTTCCTCTGGCAGTCCTAAAAAACCATTGTTAATGACTTAAATTAGAAATAATTTTTCCTAAACACCTGTAGGAGTAAATCTGTGCGGCAGAGGCACTTTTTGAGAGCAGAATCCAGCTACTGCACAAAGTTCCCCCATGCCCAAGCAGGATAATAGAAGTGATTGATGTCTGAGCTGTTTGGGTTTTTTAATTCTTCTCCTACTTATAATTTCCTCTTGCTCTCACCTTATGCCATTCGAGGTGGTAGTGAAACAGCTGTCCCAGGATCTAATACGAGATATTTTCTCAGCATATGGTGGAAGTCTTAACTTGGGGTGTGCCTTGAATACCAACAGCTTTTGCTGCAGCTGTGGAATAGAGGTGTTGGGATGACTGCTGGGCAAACACCCTGTGCTGTTGGAGGGAGGCACAGTGGGGCATTTCCCAAAGCAGGATCCACTTGCTGGTATGCTTCTCCTCCTCCAAAGGAATTCTCAACATTTTAAGCTAATTTGAGCATAACTTTAAAGGCAGGCATAGATAAAGTTAAATTTCTGCTTTAGGAGAGGTTATTTTTGTTCATGTTACTCCCGTGTTCTTGTAATGCACTTGGACATGAGTAAGCACAGAAGAACGAATCCCAAAATGTTGATTGTTTCTGGAAAGGGATGCTGTACGTTGACTAAGAAAATACTTAATTATTAAGTAGTTTTATAAATTTATTACTTGTCAGAATAAAATTAATGGGATGGTAGATGCAATCGTTACACCTAAGGCTAAGACCTGAGATTTGTGGATGGAATAGAAATTATTTTTATGTAGAACAACTATAGAACAAGACTATAGGAAATGCTTCTGTTTCATAAAACCCTTGCTGAAGTCACCAGAATTGGTGATAATTTGAATGGGAATGGTTCTTTATCTTGCACTGAGATTTTTCACCAGAAAGGATCTAAATTTTATCTCAAGCATGGTGCTCAAAAAAGCTTTCTAATTTGTAAAGGCAAGCCCATGAAAGACTTCTATTTTTGTATATTCTTTAAAAGATGGGAATAAGTATATTTTAAAGATGAGGATAAATAATCTTCTATAAAACGCATGTGTTAGAGGCTACAGAGGATACTGGGAATCGAGGCTTTCAACCTGTCTGTGTCATAAGATATCTGGCTCTAATTAGCAAAATCAGACTCGTCAGTGTCCATTAAGACTGTGGGTTCCTTTAAGTGCCTACTGGAATTGCCATTTTGTTGGCCATACATTCTGTGGTGCCTGGGGACCGTTGCTCATTTGCTGCCATTAATGCACAATTTCCATTCTGCCCATCCTTCAACCTCCCATCGAGCTGTTAACGAGGTTGCCCGCCAAGGTGGTGTGTGGTGTTTGGAACTGCTCCTGCTTCTGCTGGGAACCTCGGCTGCCTGGCAGAGGTGCTGCTGTGAGAGCAGCCAGAGATTAACCAGAATTCATTTCCTCCCAAGGCTTAAGGTGAAAAAGAAATTTTTCTTCACATGAGAGGCAAGAGCTGTTTTCAGGTTCCTTTTGTCTTTCTTTTTGTACATAGGACCTGCTGTGTTCTGGTATAATTTGGGCATTTTCATCCGACTTCTTTCTTCTGCTGGTGTTGATGCCATAATGATTTTTTGCCTTTTCTTTTATACCTCTTTTGTATGCCTTTGTGGCCTTTTGTATTCTTGGTGTTTCTTTTAGCCTGCATTCCTAGACTTAATATTTTATTGAGTTAGGAGACTGAACATCTTGGAGGCCTCAGACACCAAGGTCCTCTCTGCAACACATTTTGTAGACTAAAAGATAGGTCTGGCCAGGGGAGGGTTCCGGGGGGAGGGAGGGGGTGGACTGGGGCTATAATTCTATAGCCCATCTATCGTGGGTGTCCATTTTGGGTGGGCATTTGGGGTGGACATTTCGATGTGCATGTTCGGAGTGTTCCACCCAGACGGAGTGCACCAGGGATCCTTAAAATAAATACCGAGGTAAAAAAACCCTTTTTCCCTTCTACATGTGTCCAGCTCTGATTTTAAGAACAGGGATAAGGCATCAGTGTCTGTCTCCTTCATGGGACCGTTTCTGGTTCGGGCAGGGGTCCTTGGTACTGGATGTGATGTGCCACAGGGAGGATGTGTAGCTGGAAGTGGGGGACACTGGTGGCAGCTGTGGGACAGTGGGGTGGGCACTGCTGCTCCTCAGGGACGGGCTCAGCCCTCTGGAGCTTTGCATCCCAGCCACGGCCCCCCAAGGGAGAGCTCAGAGCTGACATTTATTATTTTAAAAGCATGACTCTCTCCCATCCCCTTGCCATGGAGTGCTGCTATTCAGGGTGCTCCATGTGCTGGTGTAATTATATCAAAGCGGAGATATTTGGTGGTAGGGAATAGCATCTGTAAATTCTCATTTGTTTAATGACAGAACGTTGGAAGGGCCCTGACAGTGCCGTGCTAATTGTTGTGTGTGTTTAATAAAAGTGGCTGTGTGGTAAGCGTCAGCTGAACATTAAAATCATATTATTAAATATGGATCTGGGCAAGCTGCTAACTGCTTTTGATCAATGCATATAAACATGATGCGTCCCTTAATTGTATTAAATTTAAGTAAATTTAACAATTAATCTTCGTTTAATTAACACTGAAGTTTTGACAACCTATCATTTAGTGATTGTTGTAAACTCTTTAAAGCAGTCAAACCAAATGCTTGGGATTTATCTATATATTTATGTATTTATTTATTTATTTTCACTACTTTTAGAGAGGACATGTTTTGGGGAAGCACCTTATAAGGAAAAGGCTGGATAAAACCTTTGAAGTGTGTGTGTAGCTAAAATCCTGCCCTGACCAGCTGATCTGGCTTTGAAAGCATCGTGCTGCATTACAAGTACACAAGAATCTTGAGTTTTATTCTGTTGTTCACAGAGATTTTCTGGCAAACAAGCCCATTCCTACTGCTTAGGGAGTAAGGGCAGAGCAACACAGTTGAAGAAAGCTTTATTAATCCCACCTCTGGTCCTTCAGTCTCATTGATTTTTGACATGGCTACTGGAAAACCACTGGCTTTTTCTTAATTCACTGTTCCTTCAACTTCTTTTTCCTTTTTTCCTTTTTTTTTTTCCCCTTTTTTTCTTTTTTTCTTTTTTTTTTTGTGATCAGCTAAGGCTGAAACTCTGTGGGAAGAATTCAGTGAATATTAAAGAAACAGTAATTTAAATTACAGGGAAAAGGTAATAAATCACTGTGCTTGGTACTCATTCTAAACTTCATCTCATTTAGAGACTTTTTTCCATGTTGACAGAATTAAAATATTAATTTGGTTTTCAATGATTCTCTTTCAGCTGCACTTTATGTTTCTGCCTTAGGTTTTTATAGATTGTGTCACTTTAAAAAATGTACCACTAAGGGCAGGGGTTTAATTATCTGATTTGCTTTTCCATTTAAACTTCCAGAATGATTTTCATCTGAAGATCATATCTGCTATGTATTTGATTATTGGGTGTAGATCAATCACATGGAAATATTTGTATCATCTGTCACATTCGTTGGAAAATGACATTCAGAAATTAGTGTTCCCTGCTGATTTGGAGTTATCCCACTCGGGTGCAGTACAGCTCAGGAGAGTAAATCCCCTCTGGGTGCACCTCTGTTCCGTGCTCATGGAACTGGGCTGGGAAAGGAGAGCAACTTGAGGCAAAATTAGCTCCACTAAAGTTAATAACAGTTACATAGGATAAATTATTTCCTGATTTTAAATCTCCAAAAATAAAAGCATGTTCCAAATATGTATCTCATTGTGATGAGACATGGGTGACCTTAGGAAAGGAAGCAGGATTATCCTTCTCAAAGACCCATGGAGTCCCTCAGGAATTACACTGTGTACACATTTCCTTGTAAACTCTTCAGTCCCTGCATTGCCAGTGATTCAAAAAAGCAACAAATGAACTTCTTTAGTAGGGTTTTTCTGTGATCAACTCTTTGGTCCTTTACAGCCACAAGTAATCTCTTGCTGTGTAGAAACTGGACATTTCTCCAGCTGGTGCCACTACTTCTTGTCTTCCCCAAAATTAAATTATTCCTTGAACCCTTAAGTGTGATGTAAATCTCTCAAGAAGTCTGGTTCTTCTCTGTGGCAAACAAATGGGATGTCTCCACAAAGGAGATGCCCCTGCAGCATCTGCTGCAGTGATTGCCAAGTGATGGTTGATTCATTCCCTTCACATTTCAGGTTGGTTTATGCTGTTTTAATGTCCTGTGAGGCTTTTTACTCCAGCACAGACGGGAAATGAAGCATTGCCAGTTGTGTGTGACGTAGCAGTTGGTGGTGGTCTGCATCTGATGTCAGAGGCCAGCAGAGTCTGTGGAGATGGGAAGTGGGGAGGGAAGAGGCGAGGTACAGGACAATGACAGCATTTTTAGCTCAGTAAAACACACTGGCTGTGCAGGTTTCACCCCAGGCTGCTCTGCCTTGGAGGATTCTGTGTGCCCGGGGTGCATGCCCAGGGTCTGAAATACAGACTTGGCTCCTGTGTCCCTGCTGCTAATTCCACACATAATGAGAACTTCTTAATTAGGCCTGTTCCACAGGAGCACTTACTCTCCACTTATGCAATGAATTTTCTGTAAGTAAAAGTGTAGTACAATAATTGTGATGCATGATGGGCGTGTTTAGATAACCCTCCTATTATTTTAGGAAGTGCAGTACTTCAAAGAAAACTTATCCCAAGGTGTCCCTTAAACTTTTCTTTTGTATTACCCTCTGGATTACTCCCGTATCTCCTTCCTTTGATATGTTAATTCAGTCATTTTTTCTACCAAGGCCTCATTGCTCCTGCTTTTTTCTTCTTTTTTTAACTGTAATTTAATTTTGTGGAGAGTTAATGCTTATCAGTCTTGTTTTACTAGTTGACAATTTCTGGGACCGTTTTTCTTCTTTGAAATGGAAGTCTGCGTACTGTTCTGCCTGACTTTTGTGTTTACTAATCCGTGTTACTATTTTTTAACAGATTTTCGTTATTACTATTTGTTCTTTTTGAAACAGCAGCACTAATTTTTTTCTTGGTTTTAGTTCGAGCTGTTTGGATCTCACAATGCTTTAGCATAATTAAGAAACATGTATCAAAGCTGCTGACTGAAAGGTTTTGTCAGTCTCTCTTCCTCACAAATACTTGACAACTTCAAAACTTTAACCAAGAGTAATCAAATTTACCCACAATTCATGAAAACTTGATTCTGGTGGGAAAGAAATGCTTGGATTTGAAGCAAACTAAGCCTCAAGCATTGGGAGCTTCTGTTTCTTGGCCAGAAGCTTCACCTGTCAGTTTTCAGGAAAGCTTGTGCAGCATATGAGATCTGACTTGTTTTCCGTCAGCTATACAGCAAATGGTAATGAATTAATTTGCAACTCATTATTTAAGCCCTTTGAGCAATAGCTTTAAATACCTGTTTGCTGTTGTCCCAAAAGCTAAGCACCCAGCTCTGCCACCCGCGCACAGTCCGGATGATGCAGATTCTGCAGGGCTGCAGTTTGCTCACACTGAATTGTAAAAATCTCATTCTTTATCCCTTTCTTACTCAGCATAAAGCCGATAAACCAGTTTTGTTGTTTGTGCTTCAAATTTAGCAGAAGTCATATGGTTTAGCAGGAGCTTAATTGTATTTACTGATGAGTTCAGCCAGCTCTTCCAGTGGGTTTTTTCCCCTGATGGCCCTGCAGAAAGGTGCTGGCAGTGCAGCTGAAAATGTCCCTGCTCAGTTCCTTCCCAGCAGACAGTGGTGCCCTCATATTTCCCGTGGTGCTGATGCAGGAATACAGGAGAGCTTCAGCCACCAAGGAAGAGGGGAGGAGGGAACCCCCAGGTTTAGAGGTTCATGGCCATGTGGCCCTTCATGTCCTGCAGTGATCTCAGTGAGGTGCTGCTCTTTGGGAACTGGGTTTGTGTGGTCACAGTGGGGGCTGAAGTGGAGCATGTTAAATTAGATTTAGTGGGTACCAGTCCCAGACTCCATCAGCCTGGAGTCGCCTTCCTTAGCTCTCTGTGGGTTTGCTTCCATGGTATTGGTGGCATTTACCTTGTTCTTTATTATTTTACTCATTTTTATCTTTGCTGTGAGGGTGGGCAGGCCCTGGCACAGGGTGCCCAGAGAAGCTGTGGCTGCCCCATCCCTGCCAGGTTGGACAGGGTTTGGAGCAACCTGGGATAGTGGAAGGTGTCCCTGCCCATGGCAGGAAGGTTGGAATGAGGTGATCTTAAGATCCTTTCCAACCCAAACCATTCTGGAGTTCTGATTCTATAATGCTGATATATTTAACAATTCAGCTTGTTAGAACTGTACTGTGTCTGCCTCTAGGCACTTGAATAGCAATTAACAGTATCAGTACATAATTAGATACTCTCTATATGTTGAAAGTCCTTCTTTTCCATTTATGTGTCTAGAGAACATCAAATGAAATCCAAACCTCTTGGGTGACTGTTTTTTTTCCCCCACTCTTATGCTTTTTCTTGGTGTTTGTGAATCTTGGTATCCAGGGATTATCACTGATGGAATTAGGTGTCTGTAGTCCATCAGCTCAGAAATCTCCACTGAATATCTCTTTGTAAGACTGGCTCACCATCAGAAGCTAAAGTTGGACAAGCCCTGAGCTTTGGGAATATCTTCACCTTTCTGAACTGCATCTTTTTGGCTGGAGCTAGATCCAAGAGCCAGCTGTACTCAAAGGCAGGGAAAGTTTGCATCTGGAGATGCATTTCAAGTCTTATCTATGCTTGATTTTTTTCTCAGCTCCTCTGTGAGCTCCCCTGTACCACTGTGCAGTTGCTCTGACAGGCAAGACAGAGATTTTGTAATTAGGAGCCTTCCATCATGTGGTGTCCCTGCTGCGTTTCATCGCCAGCTGTCTTCCCGGGGCTGAGGAAGCTTTGCTTTTACCATGCTTCACACAGCATTAAACTGTGTAGAAAAGGCTAAATATTGTAGGCCAGATGCTGTTTTCCCTTTGCCTTTATCAGCCTAGAGAATAATTTCACTCCTGGGATGGCACTTTGCTCCTGGTAACTGGTGCCTGGCTGCAAAAGACTCCTGTTGCTCCTTGGTCCTCCTTGTCCCCTGGCCCAGGGAGGACCTTTGGCAGAGGATTATTTCCATTGTGGGCTGATTGTGTGGAACCACCTTTCCTTTTCCATTTTGGGAGGTTTTGGTGGGCTTCACTGCAGTTGCATCACAAGGGCAAGTAGAATATATAGTGTTTTTTCTTTTATTTTTCTCACATATATATATTTTTTAAGAAATCCTTAAAACAGGAATGGCAGTGACATCTTTTAATATGACTGGAGCTAACCTCTTTAGTTATTTATCTAATGAAACTGAAGTTTTCTGCAGTATTCACAACACCAAGAATCATTCTTTGAACTCCTCCCCATTTCCTTCTCCATTTCTATTTGGAAGTGTTCCTTATCCTCTTTTATCCTGCGAGGGAGGAATTTTTTGAGCCTGAAATGAAGAAGCAGCCCCTAAGGGGACTTGAATACAGAGAGGTTACAACTCAGACAATAATTTGGGTCAATTTAAATGGCATGTGGGTGTGGGTTTAAATAAATAGCTTTAACCTTTAGCTTACTGATGGAACTGAAAATAGATACAGGGTTGGGCATATTGGAAGAAATGTGCCATTGCTGCCAGCATTACTTTGAATAAATAGATCTCTCTTCAGGGCTGTCAAACCAACACCTTTTCCAGTAAGAAGCAGTAAGGTATTTTTTCTTTCTCCTGTTCTATTTTTTAACCAGCAGCCAAGTCTAAAAGAAGCTCTTACCTTTTTTTTTTTTTTTTGGTGGTTTTGTATTCCCAGGCCTGCACTTTGCAATTTGCTTTTATCACCTAGACTTTTAATTACATTCATAGACCTTTGTGGCTATTTAATTGCCCAGTTACACTTGTATGTAGACTTTCCCTAACCAGTTACATCCTAAAGGCAGGAATTAGAGCATATGTTGATCTTAGTCAGTGTTTGCTGTGTTTCAGCCAGGAACTCTGTGAACTGCTTTTTCCCCACCTATTATTTGTGGCACAAAAAAAAGAGGAGAGCTCATGGAATTATTTGCTTGGTTTAGAGGCCAAAAAGTGGAGGACCTTCTCTAGTTTAGTAACATTCTGTCTAGGCTGAGCTCTGTCACTGCTGCCCAGGAAATAGGTGTGGAGTAGGTATGAGCTCCTCTACTTTGCATCCCCAGGAGGAGAGTAGAATAATGAGCAGAATTCTTGTATAAACGTGTATCTGGTGAAGAAATACGAACTTCATTGTTATGTTAAACTCGTACCAATATGAAAATCTGATCCCAAGTATTGTAATGTGGCAGCTTCTCAGTCTTCCACAAGGAGTTGATTTAAAGTCAAAATTTGCAGGCTGTTGGTGGGAGGGGAAGAGCAAGTTGTTGCTTTATCTGAGGGGACTGAAAAACCTTTTTGAAACTCAGATGAAACAAAGAAACCCACAAAGCAAATGTCATGGAGTCATTTTCTTAATGTATCAACGCTGGCAGGTGATATTTTGGCACTAAATATCTGAGTTCTAAGTGTTTGTTGCATCCTTCAGCCCTAACCCAGTCAAACAGCTGAGTGCCCTCGCTCTTCCAAGCTGGAGCTGCATTTTCTTTGCAAAGATCCGTGGCTTTAACAGCAGTGCAGGTCTCCCACCCTCCCTAAGGATGAAGCTCAGCAGCGTGGGAATTGCCTCGGTAAATAAGGTGCTGATAAAGAACTACCAACTTTAGATCTTGTAAAGGCAGCGAGGTTTCTTGGAGGAGTGCAAAGCTATTTTCAGCTGCTGATTCGCTCGTGTGGCATAAATGTAGGCATGATGAAATACGCAGATAATGTTTCATAGTAACCATCTGATAGCTAATAATGGCGAAGAAAAATAGAGTCGTACGTCTGGCGTGGGCTGCAGTTTTAGCACCATTTCCTTCTGCAGGTTGTTACTACTGGCTGTACCTGCTGAGTAGCAGATAGGTAGTTACACAGCATGCCAAGGACAAATAAATTCATTTTCACCTTTTATGCTTGCTCCCTCACTACAAACAGGTTGCAGCCTTGTGTTCTGTAAAAGGTGCTGCAGTGTCGGCCCTGCGTAACTGCGTCACCCCACGGAGAACCACGCTCTGGGGGAAGAGGTTTTGGCATACATTTCCATAATAAAACACCTTAAATTTGCTTATGCAAAACAGATTGGGAGTGATTCACTAATGTGTGAGCAAATTTTGCAAGGAACCTCTTGGAAGAGCAGCACAATTGGTCATGAGGTTGTGATTTCATATTTTGTGGGCGTGGGACGAGCTGTGGAGTTGCCGAGGCTGGGGGACAAACAGCGACAAGGTGCGACCAAGGACAGAAGCTCAAGAGCTGAAGTCCAGAGGGTTGGACCTGATTTCACAGCAGTTGAGACCATTCAGCATCAATGGTAAGGACTGAAAGGGAGATGCTTGAGAGAGGTGGAGAAATTCTTCCTTTTCAGGTTATCTGCCAACTTTCTGGTGAATCAAGATGAGGAAGAAAACAGCCCAGGTGGTTCAGTTGTTGTGTAACTGTTTGCAAAGGTTTCTCAAACCCTTCCCTGGAGCATCTGCTTTTGCTGCTGTCTGATTCAGGTTTATGGTCTAAACAGAGCACTTGTCCGACCTGCTATGGCAAATTCCAAATTCTGAATATCATACAGAATAATCCGTAAGTAAACTGTGATATTTCCTGTAAGGTGTTTAACTTCCAGGCCCTGAGCATTTTTGTGGTTTTACATGCATCCCTTTGAGACTTCTACCCTGCTAATCAGTGGAGAGCATTCAAGGATCTGTCCAGCTAAGGAATGCTGGTGAGCACTGAAGGCCAGTTGGTGTGTTATCTTCATCTGCAATTCTTGTATGGAAAATGGTCAGTGTTCTCTTCCCTTGGTAGCAGCAGTATTGCAAATGCCCCTACACCTGTGTGCACGTGTACCTGAGGGTCCCTGCAGGGAGCTGTGAGACTGGACAGGGTGTGTGTGTGCACAGAGGATGGAGGGCAGCCTCTCTGATACCCAATTTTCATTTACCTGTGTGGAACATAAACGCTGGTGTCTGTGTGTGCAGCCGTAAGGAGTTAGCACAAACAGCAGAAAAGGTGAATGCTGCAGGATGCCCTCGGGGGGAGTGGAGCACCCTGCAGTGACAAAACCTGTCCTGGCTACACCACCTGATGTGCAGGAATCAGCAGCCACTTGCCCTCTGACACTGGGTTGGGACGGGCAGGGTGAGTCTGGGCAGCAGATGTTGGTTATTCATGTAACAATTTGTGTCAAGTAGGCACTTTCTGGTTCATTCCTTTTGATCTTTTTACATACCCTAATTATGGATACAGTCTTGACAAAGATGATAAAGGGCCTCAGGGGTTATAAAACAGGAGACGAGGTTAAGAAAATTATGTTTATATTCATTAGAATAGAAGAGATTAAGAGGGGTCGTGACCAAGGTGTACAAAATCCAAGAAGTATTGAAGAAAAGATGATGCCACCAGAATATTTAAGAGAGAAGCTGTTAAGACAGGGGTAAGTGGAGAGCAGCTGGGATTTTGATTGGAATTGGTTGTGGGACATTTTTTCAAGGGTGTTGCTCTTGGTGAGGAAAATAACGTGTGCTGATCAGGGTGCTATAGGCAGACAAATTAGGACACAGATACGTTGTTGGCCAGAATTACAGGATACATCATGTAACTTCTTTTTGGGATGTCTGAGTGGGCAGAGAGTAATGGATTAACAAAGGGATTCACCTTTTCAGCTTGTTTGGAATAATGAGCTGGGGTGCCAAATGTTGGAAGAGGGAAAATCCCACTTTTCATATGGAAAATGCTTTGTGCAAACTTGTTAACTAAAGCACTGCTGTAGAATAGAATAACTTTTGGGGGCAATATGAACAAAGACAGATAATTTTGGGGGAGTAGCATAGCAAAGAAAGCTTTTCAGTAATTTGTACAAACATGACAAACCAAAGGTGTGGCCAACACCACCAGCTGTGCAGCCACACAGGCTAAAATCAGAAGGGCATAGAGGCAAAATCAGTTATGGCTATAAAGGGTTATGAAGAAAATGACTTACAAACACACTGGAAGTAGGAGGAAGGCAGAAGTCCATCAGGAAGAAAGGGAAGCAAATAAATGGACTAGACAGAGGAGCCAGAAATACAAAATGCCATTATTTTGCTCTGCTCTTCACAGAAAGGTTAATAACTGTGTCAGATCTGTAACAGTGTTCCCTGTAAAAGGGGTTACCAGCAAAGGCAAGAACAAGATAAGGAGTATTTAGGTAACTGTGATATATTTGGGTCAGCGTGGCCTTATGAAATGTACCCACTGAATTATTTACAGCTCTCAGAAGCTTCTGGAGAGTAGGGCAGTTGTCAGAATTCTGGAGGAAGGCAAACGTAGTACCTGTCATCACAGAGGACACTACAAGGGAAACAGAGATTTGTAAATACCCAAGAAGATACAGAGCAAATTACCTGTGAGCACATATCTGTGAGCAGCACGTAATAACTGACATGCTTTAAACCCAAACTAATCTGATTTCTTTTTCTGATTGTGTGACTAATACCCAAGAGAGGAGGAAAGCAAAAGCACTTTGTCTGTAGTCAGGAGTTCGATGCTCACGTGAGCACCACATTCTTATACCTGAGAGAAAGCTCAGACTTGGGACTGTCAAAGTTTTTGATCAGTGGATCTCTAGATTTCTTTCAGCAGAGCTGCATCATGCCCAGGTAGCAAGAATTTCACTGCACAACAACTACCACTGGCTATTCACCTGGCTTTAACAAAGTCCTGAAAGCAGTTTATTAATGTTTAACTCGGATGTTACTGGACATTTTAGCCATGGGGTGTGAGAAGTATCTGCGTTAATAATTTTGATCAGTTGTGTGAGTGATGGACCAGAAAGTACATTCCCCGAGCGTGGGTGAGCACCAATCATTAAAAATGAAACCCAGTTGCACATGCAGAGTTGTTGTGTGGGGACTACTGCTTCAGGTGAGCTCAGGGGATGTCACTTTGGACCCAGAACTGAGGGGTGGCTGCTGTGACAATGATGTTCCCTAAGGACGGGGACAACTTTGGAGGGAAGCAACAAAACCAGGTCTGGTACCTCTACTGTTAGTGTGGGGTCTGTTGTTCTGAGAAAATGCTGCAACTTTACTGAGGGGAGGTAACCTGGGGAAGTGGACAGACAGTACTGGCACATTCAGGGCTATTTCAGAGCAGCTGCTTAAAACTGAGTTATGGCCTCTTGTTACCAGGCTCAAAACAGGTCGAGAGTTGCCTTGATAACAGAAGCAAAATTTCACAATCTGTATGACATGGAGCAATTTATGCATGGGTAAATCCAGTTACAGTCCTGATTTAGAAAAACACTGAAGCATCTGCTTAACTTTTTGTCTGACAGGTTTTAACAGGTGCTAAAAGCTCTTCCCTGAATGAATTGCTTTGCTGAATCGAGACCCAATCAAGCATATGCTCGTGTTAGGCAAAGGATATATGCAGTGCATAAATTCTCTGAAGGGGGGGAGGAATATACATTAGGATATTTTTAAATGTCTATTTTTATAAACGCTTTCTCTCAATGGAAATTGCACAGACTGCAGTGCTGTCCTCTTTGCTCTCTCTCCAGCATCCCTTTCCCCAGTGTATTTACTATGAAAGCTTTGCCGTGGGCCATAGCCTGTATTGCAGTGGAGTATCACATACTGAAAAGTTACCTAACATCGTGCAGAAATGTGATGGGTTGGTGGAGGATGGGGAGCTAGAGGTAAGCCTCTAAAAAGTTTTCCTAAAGATAATTCTTTTTAAACAGTCCTCAGGCTTTTGCATGAAGATTGCAGAGTAGGCATTCCAGCAGCTTAGACGAGCCCTGGATTTATGCTCTGTAATAAATGCATCCATAGGGTGCTGCGTTGTTGTAATGATAGCAAATGACAGTAAAATTAGGAGAATTAATAACGACCCAGCTGGAATAATTTAGCACTGTGATAAGTAAACTCTAACCTAATACTCAGCATACTGGCAGAACTATTTACAAAGCACACTGAATGCAGGAGTCTGAGGGGAATCTTCTATAGAAAACAAAGTGAAACCCTAATCACAAACAAATGCCATAGCATGTCATTAAGAGGATTAAGTGGCTTGAAATTGATGTCTAAGGCATTTTGGTTGATTGTTGCTAAAAATACCACATGCTTGACAATTATCTTCTGTTTGCCATCCTCTCTCCTGCTAGTTGTCTGTCATGCAGTATTATCCTTGTTTACCACCCCTGCCTCAGACCAGGTCTTTATCTGCG
Organism: Daphoenositta chrysoptera; assembly: GCA_013397915.1. Classification (NCBI taxonomy): domain Eukaryota; kingdom Metazoa; phylum Chordata; class Aves; order Passeriformes; genus Daphoenositta; species Daphoenositta chrysoptera. Next base: position 3,163,723 of record VZRO01007381.1, read on the forward strand.
AGGTTTGCAGCTTCGTGCCAGAGCTGATCTGGAATTCACAGTCTGATGTGTTGGCACTGGTTGGTGCCAAACCGTTAACACCTTGATCATAGCAAGGGAGAGGCCAGATTCAGCAAACACTGGGCTGAAACCAAAACGGAACAGCACAGAACTTCTGAGTCAGTTTTTGAAATAAAAACGCTTGGGTTTTAGTTTGACATGTTGTATTTTCCCTACGAAATATTTTTACATTGGAGTTAACAAAGTGCTTAAAAAAATAAAAATTTCAATGACGCATTTTACAAATAAATGAGTTTTATATGTACTTGAACTCATAATAGCTTTCTCAATAAGAGTATTTCTGAAACTTTGACCTTTGGTGTAAGTAACAAAATTTTAAAGGTAGAAAAATTTCTTCCTCTGCCCTGCTTAGTGATTCTTAGCTATTTCCTCCTTGGGCTGTGCTTTGCTGAGAGGAAGAAGCTGCAGATGTATTTTGGCAAGTCAGATATTTCTGAGGGAAAGCCTTGCAAGTGGCATCGTTGTATCTGAGTGAATGTCACCACATGGATGGTTTTGGATCTGCTCAGGCTGTCAGTGAAGGAGGTGTTGCACCAAGCTCCCAGATCCACGACAGGAGCCACGGTTGCTTCCATGACTGTTCAATGTGTGTAAGTTGATTGCAGCCCTGAGCAGAACAGGCAGCAGGGAAAGCTCCAGTTCTGATTTAAATCCAAGGATTAGTGGGGAGCCTTGCACCCGGTGTGGGTGGCTGTGGGAATTGTGCACGTGGCAGGAGCCTCCACCTGCATCGGCTCCAGCCTGCAGCATCCCGCCCTGCAGCCCCTGGGATGTCCTGGATGTGTGCATGGAGCAGCTCCAGCTCCAACCTGATGTAAAATTCCCACTTGAAATATCACCCCTTGTCATTCTGGGGGCACTGAATTATCCTGTCAGAAAATGTCTTCAGCCTCCCAGGTTGGGTGTGGGTGTTAGCCAGTTCTGGCTTTTGCCATGTGGTGTCTTGTACCCAGGCAGTGCTGGGTTGTTCTGAGCTGTGCTGCTCTTGTAGTCTGCAGAAATTGGCACTGGGAGATACTGGCATGTCTGCCCTGTTGGCAAAAGGATCAATGTCCTGCATAATTTGAGAAAAGACAAAGGTCTGTTGTAGTGTGAGAGCTACACGTGGACAAAGAAACCTCAGGTTTTCAATTAAAAGATTTTTCTTTCTCCTTTATCAGTTTTATAATAATATCAACAGCAGTAGTAATAATAAAAATAACTGTATGTCCTGAATCTAGCTGTGTGAGATGGCAGTGTGAAATGTTGATCTTATTTAAAGCCAGATTATTGTTCCCCCGAGACTGAGGTTCAGACATTCCATGTTTCTGGGCTGCAGGAAGCAGCAGAGGAGTTGCAGGAAAAAAAATTAAGGACAGCAAAATTTTAAATTGTGGTTCAACCCATTCCTTCTCACTTCAGGTGAGATGCCAGATCCACTGACCTACTGCCTCTCTTTCCTGGATGCTTCTGTCCTTCCTTGGCAGAACAATTACAGCATGGTTGGACGTTCAGACTGTAATCTGGACGTAATCGTCCTGTTTTGAGGCCGCCTGAATAAATAAATATTGATTAAAATCCTAGTTCCTGTCTCCATGAGCGCTGCCTCAGGGCTGGCTCTTGGGTTTAACCTGTGCACTCTGCAGAGCTCAGACAAAGGGGGTTTTTACCTGAGGGAAAATGAAGGTGACAGATTCCATCCTGTCCCCTGCTGCTGGCCCTGGTGCTGCAGCTCCTTAAACCGGGGCTACCTGCTGGGAAAGTCCCATGTTTAGGGACATAAGCAGGAAGGGCAGGTGTCTGCTTGGTGAAAGACATTGCCAAATGGAATTAGGATTTGTGTCTAGACAGCAATCAAAATTAGCCTTTCATCCTCCATCACGGTAATACACAAATTGTTCTGTAAGCATTAGTAAGTTAATTGTATTACTTTGAGGATGCGTGCATAAATAAGCATTGAATATATTTGCTATCTTGCAAATGGAAATGAAGCTAAAATACCAGCAAAGGTGGAGATTCCTCACTGCTGGTGTTTCTTAACCCTCCTGTTCTGGCTGTGAGCTGGATTATTTTGAGTCACTGTTTCCCTTTTCAGTTGATTTAACCAAGTGTAATCCTACATTCAGTGAGCATTTAGATGACCAGGTGAGATGAAATCTTCATAAATTATTAAGACCAGTGGAAGTCCCTCACACTGCACGAAGGATTTTGGCTGCAGAGCAGTAAAGGAGCTTGCTCTGAGTCACAACTGGCATCTTTCTAAAGGAAAAAAAATAAAATCTTTTGAAAAAACTATGTGTAACAGACCATAAATGAAAGAAATGTGGTTGTATATCAGAGCAATCCATTAAACACACGCAACCTGCTGAGAGATACTACAGTATCACTCACTCCTCTGTAAGTCAGTACATAAACTCGTTTTTAATTTTTTGGCAGACTTATGAAGCCAATTATCCTGGTAATAAATATTCAGCTTTAATGGGCAAGTAAATAATTAATGTTATTGCCTTTGTAAATTTAGCTTTTCAGTTATAAATTAACATAATTAAAATAGTAATGTTTCAGTACGCATTTTACCAGCCAAAATCTAAATCAAGCAATTAAACTGTAGGTTTTTCACATCAAATGAGTTGAGTTTATAATGATACAAACTGTGGGCATAAATTTGTTTTTCATGGTCAGATTCATTACAGAAACATGAAGAAAAAATATTCTGCAGTAGATGTAATCAAGTATATTATTTGAAAAACCATTAATACACACTTTAACTACTTTTTGTTGTCCTTTCACAGTGAAATAGGAAGGGGAAAGCACATTTCCCATGAGTCTCTGGCACAGCAATAATTGCCTGTGTATAATTGTAATGGGCACTGCACAATGGCTGTCACTGCATAGTGGCTGTCACATCTCTTTGGATTGATTGGAAAACCACAATGCACAGTATAGATCTGAAAAGGAAAAAATTACTCTGTAGTCATTACCTTAAAAATCTCCAGTCTGAGTTGCACAGACTGAAAATTCGATCATACACTTTTCCTCCTCTGCTTATTGTTTTATATTTTTTGTGATGAGCGTGTGCTGTGCTCCCGTGTCAGCCTTCCAGCTTAGTGAGCAATCAGAGCAGTAAAGCTTTCCTCGGTGAGAGGAGATGAGTTAGGAGGAACATGGAACTATTTCTACTCTAAATGCAGCTCAGAGCTGGTGGAATTCAGCCCTTTGGGTAGTTGATCCCCAGGAGCAGAGTGTGTGGCTGTAACTTCAGGTTGGCTCAAGGGTTCAGGGGGTTGCATCAAAATTTCGGAATTTTCTTGTGAGAGGCAGTTAAGGGGTGTCTGAAACCATCTGGCTTCTGAGCATTAGAAGCTTCAGGGACATCAGGCTGTAGGAACTTGAGCCTTTCTCTATTTTTTTTTTTAAACCGGGGATGTCACAAGAGCATTTCAGTTTGTATGACTGGTGTCAGTTTGTGACTTTTAAAAAGACTACATTTTGTCAGAAATGGGAAAAACTCAGAAGTGACTCTGACATTCATCTATAGACAAGGACACACACAGATGAAAACTTGAAGCCTGAAAATTTGGTCAGAGAAGTCCTGAAAGCTTGTACTGAGAACCCAGAGCTATAGACATTTCTGGTCTTGCAGCCTTCACAGATTATAATTTATCATGGGCTGACCAGTCTATTTATAGCTCCCCAAAATGTTTCTGAGAGCAGCATTTTGCAAACTGCCAAAGGTTTGCAGATTTGTAATGAGAAGAGTTCCTCGATGCACAGGCTTGCCCACATCCAAACCTGCTCACTGACATTTCTACAAGCTGTGATTTCATAGTCCTTTCGTGTCCCAGAATCCAGTGGGCAAATTTATCCCTGGCAAAGGCCCACTGAAGTCACGCCAAAGATAAATACAAGTCAATGAATTTTATTCTAGTGGTGTTCAAACTATTTGCAGTGCTATGCAGATAGATGGCTATAGGCTTTTTTGCAGTATCCAATCGTTTAAGCTTTAGTGGACTAAAAAAACAAAAATTACCTTTGAGCTGAATTTGTGCTAATTGGCTTAAATACACGCAGAACTGCAGTGTGGTTTTGCCAACAATATTATCTGGAGTTTTAAAAGCACTTTAAAAAGAAGAAAAGCACACTAAACTCTCATGCATGGTATCCGTGGGTTCATATTTCCAAAGAGATGTTAATTGGATGCAATTAGGTGCTGGGGTGATGAGCTGTGGGTGGGAGAGCAGAGATGCAGGCACCTGATGGCACAGGCAGGGCTCTTGTAAGCACTGCTGACTCTGTGTGCCACTCTGCACCTGGAGGACATACAGATTTTTATCAGGCAAAAGGCCAATTTCTCCCTCAAATGCTGCCCTGTTAGAAACAGTTTTAATTTGTATTTAATTATTGTACTTTAGCTGTGTCTAGGTTCAGGTGGGTTTAAGGTTGTTTTTTTTTAAGAATGTGTTTCTGGCTGGGGTCTGACCCTGGAGTCAGCAGCCTTGAGCCATGTCTGACAAGAATCCAGCCTATTTTGTAACAAGGGTGCTCTAACCTCCCTTACATTCGATGTGCCCTTTTAGCTGTTTTGGTTTTCAGCACAAATCAAAGATTGCTCTGAGGCTCCTGAGCACCTGAAGGCAGTTCAGGCACTGCTGTTCAGGCTGGCTCTGCCGGGTGCTGTATTTCTGCTCCGTTCTTTAGGATTTACAGCACTTTAAGGCAGCGTTTCCCTACAGAAGCATTGTGACACTGCCTTATTTTATGGGCAAATTGGAGTATTTCAGGTATTTGCTGACTTTGTTGAAGTCCAACAAACCTTCTCTGTCTGAGAGCAGGCAGCAGGAGGTGTTTGCATGGGTGAACTCGAGATCTCTCCCATGTGGAGGCTGAAGAGGGATGCGTGTGGTTGGAAAGGGAGAGAACATGAAGGGAGTTGTGATTTGCAAATGCAGGTGCCTTGTGGCTGGGTAGTGGAAGGCCACCTCCTGGGGCTTGCAAGTGCTTCTCTTTCCTTGTGGTCCTTTTTAACTTGCATCAGCTTTCTCCAAACTCCTGACACGTTTCCTGGAAAGCTTCAGCATCCTCCCCCAGCCCCAGGTCTGCTCTGGTCTCTTACTGGCCCCCCAGGGCACTTCCATGCGACAGTGAGACCTGCAGCTTAACTGTGACACTAAGGGATTGTTTCCCTGTTAGAGTCCCATTTTAAGTTAGAGTACCTGGAAATCCACTTAGGTATTGTTCTATCAGCAGAGGTTGTATCACACAGCTGCCTCTGGTACAAATCTGTCAGCTCTTGTTGGGAGAACTGGGTTCATTTCATTACTCGATTATTTTGATGATCTGTCCAGTTAAATGGAAGCTGGTTGCTCCTCACTGCTGAAGCGAGTTCAGCATTGCTTTTTATCCCCCCACAAATGTGCTTCCAACCCTCTGAAAGCATTATTTGACAAGGACATAGGCACTGCAGTAACTTCATCATTGCTTTCAATTGAACTGGCAGAAGAAACAATAATCTCCTGAAAGAGCTTCAGCACAAGGGCAGATGTAAACGTCGGAGTCTAAGGAGCCCAAGAGATCTTATTTTGTAGTCTAAGCAGACTGTAATAGTAGGAGTAATAATAATAAAAACACTTAATAGTGTAATGCAGCGTTGGCAGCTGGAGAGTTAGACACTAGCCTGCAACTTAATGCTTTTGAACTTGAGAAGCAGCTTTGGTTAAAATCAAATGCCTGCTGAAGAAAGGAGTTTATATTATTTCAAATTGGAAGTATTTCCATGGCATTTCTTGGGTTCATTTTCAGAAAGTATTTACTTGTGTGCAACAGCAGCAAAACGTGTGCAGTGTCATAGCATTTTCTAACCCAGCAAGATATTAATTACACTCTTGAACCTGATAATGTAACATTGATGCTATTGTGGTGGGAATAGTTCCTTCAACAAGCATGATTAACCACTTATTTCCTTTTTCCTGGATACCATTAGTTTGTACTTGGATAACAGAAATCAATGCTGATCTTCAGCAGCATCACAATATTCTATTGTATTAATCTCAGTCAATGTATTCTATTTTTCATTTTATTATTGCCTGCATTCTTTATTTGAGTTCATTTCCCATCACACCACCAGCCCCCACCAAATTTCTAACGGTGGGTGTTATCACTTGAATTGCAGCTCTCCTTATTCACTATTTGTTTTGTTGGCAGGGAAGGGAAAAAAAACAAGTCTCCAAACAGCTGAATGCCAGTAGTGCTGATGACTTCTGTTTTATTTATGTTTTGCACTGGGCCGTGGTGAATGATAAAGTATGTCTGGGACACGGCTGTGGGCAACACTCTAAGTGTTATAGTTGGAAAGGTGCCAGAGTTGCATTGCTACCGATTTTTTACCATTAGCCTTCTGGAAGGAAGGATTCAAAGTCTCATTTTATTCCCTTCTTCACCCGTGTCACCTTTACAGTAAATTAATGTGAGATCTTTACCAGAGATGGAGCTGACAGGGTGAGCTGTGGATCCCACAGCTTCCCCCGGGCCTGGAGCTGAGAGGAGGCAGGAGCATCCTTTGAGATAAGGGAGTGGTGGGCAGGAAACACTGAGCTTGATCCCGAGGATATGGCAAAAAGCAGCAGTTGTTCCCTGCTCAGCCGTGTGGGGACTCATGTCCGAGGCTGTAATTAGAAGATATACCTGCTAATGAATTGGTGTAATCCCCTGCTGCCTGCAGAGTCTGCTGGGGGATCTCCTCTCCTGCCTTCGCAGAGGCGGGTGACCTTGCTAAATACTTAGCAGTGAAAATGTGTTTTCCCTTGCCTGTTTCACAGCTTCTCTTCTGGCTCTGCCAGTGGAGCTCTTCTTTATTAATTGAATATATTTACCCATGTTTAGTTTCAGGGAAAGAGGGAAGTTAGAAGAATATACATGAACATGTTCCATGTGTGTCATACACATCTACATGGATGCACACACATACGGAATTCTGATTTCTTAATGGCCACACTAGCAGTAAAAATAAAAGAAATTTAATATTTAAGCAAGGAATTATGTTTTCAATTATTTTTCAGTCACCAGCCACTTTAAATATTTAATCTTTTCTACGCCCAACTAATTTATTCAATTGCAGTTAGGTAGATTGTAATTAATTTTTGATGAGACAAACTAATACTAATCTGAATGTCTACTACACTGTAATATTTGCTTGCAGATGTGTTGTTTAGCTTCTAGATACCTCTTTTATGCCCTTGCTGAAGTTGCAAATGCTCACCAATGTTGCCACAAGGCCCAAGCTGCACCTTAAGCTGTGTGACACACAAATACAAGGATGAGTGCTGGGTCAGAGCAGGGTCCAGCCAGCTCCTGTCCCTACCTCGACAGGGATCAATAGTTGATGCCTAAAGACAAGGATTGAGAACAGGGCAAAGGTACAGCAAGGCTTCCTGAAAGAGGGAGAGTCTCCCAGACTTCATTGATTTGTGGCCTGGAAACATCCCAAGATAGAAGTGGTGTCTTCAAATTTAATATTTGATCTTATTTGTTATGTCTAAAGTATATAGTTATTTTGTATAATGCATGCTTTCCATCAGCAAAGGACTGAGACTCCTCCTAGGGAAATACTCTCTTTTTACTGGAAAAATGTCGTGTCTGCCTTTTCTGATTAATGAGAACATCCATATGCTGGCTTTTGTGAGTGGAAGACGGATCTGATACCACTTAACCATGTTAACTGAATGTAAAAATCTGAAGTGGTGGGATAATGAAAGTAATTTGCAGTTTGTCGGCATTTTCCCTCTGATCAAAGACGAGTGGGGGAGCACAGCAACTTAGAAACAACACAACAAAACCGTGGGATTTCTAGGACATGGGGCATTTTTGCAAGTTCAGACTTGGATATGTTTCAGGTAGGAGCAGTGCCAGCTCCTATGGCAGCTGCAGGGTGAAATGGATGATTCTTGTCTCAGGGATCACATGGATTTGGGTTGGAATGGATGTTAAAGCCCATCCAGTCCCATCCCTGCCATGGGCAGGGACAGCTCCCACTATCCCAGGTTTCTTCAAGCCCTGTCCAGCCTGGCCTTGGACACTGCCAGGGCTGGGGCACGAGCAGCTCCTCTGGGCACCCTGTTCTCACTCTGCAGCATGGGATGCTCCTGAACTGCCCAGAGCCAAGGAGGTCCAAAAAGCATCTTGGCAGCTCTTGATGGGCTCTCCAGGGTCCTTGGGTGTGAGAGGGAAACCAGCTGGATGCTGGCCATCAAGTCGGGAGTGACTTACTGAATGTGAAGGGGTTTTTCTGCAAAATCGTGCAGGTTTGGGCAACAAAAATGGCATGCATTCTTTTTAAAATTTTTTTCCTCTTTTTTTCCCTTTTGTAAGGGTCTGAGCCAACACAAATTACAGCTTGGGAGGATTTCCGTGCATTTATCTTTTGTAGCCTTTTACTTTACTCTGTTGCTGACTAGGATGCCCCTGGCCTGGCTCCCTCCCTGGGCGCTGTGTGATGCACAGCAGCAGAGTGGAGGGAGCACATTGCCTTCAGACTGGAGCATTACACTTTGCTGCTCCCTGGAAACCTGGCCACTAATTTAATTTCCTTAAGTTGCTCCATCTCAGTTACATCACAAGAGATGGGAATCGCTCACACCCACTGCATGTTGTCATTACTAAAGTTGTTTTTGCCTCCATGTCCACACCTCCTGTTACTTCTCCTCCTTCACATGGCTGCACATTCATTGGCAAGCTGTACCAGACAGGAGCTTTCACAACCACGCCTTTCCCAGCCTGAGCCCAGGCCCCTGCACTCAGGTCACAGTGATGATCTGCTCCTGTTGCTGTTACTTCCACTTCTCAGCTCAGCTGATGCTGTGGTTAATGCACAAAAATGTTGCACTGATTTTCTTCAGTGACTATTCTGTGTTCCGATTTACGAGTAGAAATGAAACAGTAATTGTAGCTGTGGTCTCCAGAGATAAAATCCCTTAAAAGCAGTAGAATTAGGTCTTGCTGCTGCCTGCAGATCAAACTGCTGCTGCATCAGCCATTCCTATGCCCACAAGTCACTCAGCAGCCATTTCTGTGGGCAGTCTGATTTTTCATGGTTGGCCTGGAAGAGGACAGGAGCTGTGAAAGTCCACTTTTGTCCTTCGTGTCTGAGTTTAGGAGAGGCTGAAAATGTGTCCAGCAATTCCAGGGCTGCCACCCTGACTCCTGTTGTGGGGGTCTTGTTGTGGAGCCGTCAGGGGTGTATGTAACATACGAAGTCCAGTAAAGTAATTAGTGCTAAATAAAGTGAATATACTTAAATGTTCTGATCTGTGTGACTATGTGTGCTGTGTGGACTTCCAGCAAAAAAAGAAAAAAAACCCATTATGTACATTTGTGTGTGTGTATGCATATATATAAAAGGTACTTCCAGTATGCAGTTTCATGTGCTGCTTACTGAAATCTTCCTTCTTGCAACCCTAAAACTTAATGTGTTTTCAGATAGGTGTAACCTGTTCATGGGTTCAGGGTTTCTTGTGAGGATGTAACGGGATTTTGTGGTACTTTGAGCTGCCACAGGATTTCTCCTCTGAGGGAAACCTCTTGTATATCTCTGGAGTTTTTCCCTTTGCTTTTTTTGCATTCCTAGGCAAAGTTAGAGTACTATTGTGGCTGCTGAGTAAATCTTAGAGAAGCATCTTTGGGTGTGGTTTAAGGACATAAGCCATGGATATATCTGACATAGGGAGCTCAGATCCTGCTCTTTCCTCCGTCCTCACCTGTGTTATGCTGCTGTGCCCAGTTTTGCTTCACGGGCTGTGTTATCTGGGTGGGGGAAGGATGATCCTTGGGGTGTTTTCCATATGCCAGGGGTTATGGATGAGCATTTGAACTCCTCAGTGCTGCTCTGAGGTTTCTGGTTGCTGGCAGTGCTGCTGCTGGTGGTCGCCTCTGTAGCTGTTTCTCACCTGGTGTCTGCAGTGAGGCCCCACAGTGCCAGGGTCTGACCTCTTGAAAACTCTGAGCACATCTAGCAGTGATAGTGAGCTGGAAAACGTGGTGATGCCGAGTCCCCTGCTCCCAGAAAACCTCAGGATGTGTACTGCTCTCTGACAATTGCGTTGGAGGCAGAACTTTGGGAACTGCTGTGTGTTGGGCTGGCAGTCACGACTTCCCATCTGCTGTGAGCTCCTAAGCTTTGAATTTCTTGAGTAAGAGCCATTTTAATGTGCAGAGTATTAAGACTGAGGTGATGTCTCTGCTTTTAATATGAAAGTCCTGTTATTCTTCAGAAATGCCATAATGAATTAAAATATTCCCTATGGAGAAGTGCATTACTTACTTTTGTATTATGATATTCGACTGGAATAAAAAGCAGCTAGGCTGTCATTCATGTCCTGGTCTAGGGACACTACAAAAGTACTGTAAAGCAAGAATAGCTTCGCACCACAGTTCTTGAATTCAGTGTTTGCCCTCTGAAGGTGCCACACATGATGGATTGTCACAGACTCCCTGTCCTGCCTTGACATTTCATTCCTATCCAATGTTGTCTTGTGTTCTGCTCTGAATCTGCCAAACAACTGACCCTCGAATTTAATGCCACACCTTCTTCTCTTTTCTTTTTCTGAGCAGCATCTTCCGCAGCTGAGGCTCTGAAATCCTGGAGGACACTGCATCTTCCTCAGGGACACGGGCAAGGGAGAGCTGGAGCCTCTGGGGGGTTCAGAAAGGAGCTGTGGTTGGTGGTCACCTGAGGAACTTACCTTCACCCCAATGTTGCTCTGAAACGAGTCGTGTCCAACAGTCAGGTTTGGTAAGGTATGTATTTTTTCCCCTGCTCTTGTATTTTTGCTGTTTTCTGAATGTCTGTATAGGGGGAAAACAGAACATTAGCAGCCTTTGAGTTTATTGCTGTATTCATGCCATGCTCATACTGTGTCTGTAAATAAGCTTTGCTTTCCCTGAATTTAGAAAGCATTCATCAGGAGTGAAGTGTTTTTATTGTCTTGGGCTTGAGGGGGTGTCTGTTTATGTGAAGTTCTTTATTGAACGAAATGCTCGCTGATGGTTGTGTGTTGCTGCTGGTGATGGATACTTGGTGATAAGAATCCATGTTTTGAAAATCCCACTTGTTGTGTTTCACTAATGTCTGCAGTTCTGAGGGTCAGAGATGGGAAGAAAAAGGAAATGAAGTAGCCCATTTGTAATTCAGACCTGTGCTTTCCTTTGTGCTTTGTATATTCTCACTGCTTGCAAAGGATGGAAATACCGCTACCAATTTCCTGTATGATTGATTTCCCACTTTGTTGTGTAGCACTTAAAATTTTTGCCTGTGTGGAGATTCTCATACCCACACAAACATCTGTGCTGGAACTGTAGCAAGGCAATATGCAACCATTTTCTACCAAGAAACTGACAGCCAGGGCATATTGTTGGTGAAGATTGTGCTATATGAGATTTTAGGGTAATATTTTAGGTCTCTGAATCTATGGCTTCTTTTACCTAGGTCAAGCTATTTCTGTGAAGGCAAAGTTTTCTGATTTAAAAAAAAAAGCCAACAAATTTAAGGCAATGGTTCCCAGATCTTAGTAGAATGGTATCAGATGATATTATCCTTTTTCATTTAACACATGGGTATTGACTTCCTTTATATGACTGAACCAGCACTATAATCTTGTTGAGAAAAGTACAGCGGCAATATAACACCTGCTCTTGGTGTTAGTAGAGGAGCAGGGAAAAGAAGCCAAGACTTTCTTAAAAGTCTCTAAAATAAACTGTGATGCATCCAGGTGAGTGTACATTAGTTCTCCTGCTTTTGATCTGGTTGCACTTGTCATGTTTCCTCTGGAAATTGTAGCCTAAATTGTAGCCAGTTTATTTTGAAACAGACCTTTCCCCAGCGAGCTCTGCCAGTGTCTGGCAATTGCAGGGAAAAGTTGGATGGAACAGCTTAAATTGGGTGCTTAACTTTTAAATGTTGAGGGTCAAGAAAGGTCTGTTCCAACCACAGCATGTGCTGTTAATTTGTACAGGAATTTCAACAAAACAACACGGTTGCCAGGGCGAGGTTCCCGTCATTACAGCACAGCTCTGCTTGTCTGTCTGCTCTGGTGGCGCCTGGTTTCTGGAAGAAGAGCTTGTTAAACATTGCTCCTGCCTTTATTATCCTCTTCACTTCTGTTTATTTCTAAGCTACTGCTCTTGTGATTATAACACTTAAAAGGGAAGGTTGTAGGAGAGGTATTTCATAATCAAGAGAGCTTCTTGACTCTGGCGGAGAAAAATTTGGCGCTGTTGAAATGTAGAAATCACAGCAGTTTTGTTTATTCCTTGCTTGGGTTTGAGATTTCTAAGCTGAAACATGTAAATCTTCCTTGCAATGAGGGTGTGAGTTTTGCTGGGTACCAAGGGGGTCCCAGGGCATGTGAGGATCTGCTCCAGAGATGTTGGTTGCTGGTGATGGTGACCATGGTGCTGCTCCTGCCTTGGACAGGGGGATGGTAAATGAGCTCCCCTGTCATTCCTGAGTAAGTCCAGCCCTCACTCTAAGGTCTATACAATTGGTTTGTGTGAAACTATTATTCAGGCATTAAACTCTTGATTGGACCTTGATTATACTTTTGCATTTTATTTTGTGACCATCAGAACAAAAACTTGGTTCTTATTTAAATCTCACGCCTATGAAAACTTCATCTTGAAGAAGAACATTGCAGGTTGAGAAGGATGGAATAAAATATAAAGATTTGGCCAAACTGTTGTTGCTCACTTAAGTAGCTGAGGCCTTTCTTTATCGATTCCCTTCCTCTCAGGGAATTGTGATTTCCAGAGTGCTTGACTGCCATCAGCTTCATCTGTTCCCACGACACCCTTGTAAGACAGAAGTGCTACTTGTCCCCATTTTGTAAATGGTGAATAAGAAACAGTGTCACTTCTAGGTCACTTTTAAGTGCAAGCATCTGTCCCTGATTTTCAGGCAGTCTAAGTGCACAAGCTGCATCCCATGCCCAGAGCTGGAGGCAAACAGCTCAGGCTGAGCACAAGATTTAGATGTGGATCCTTCTGAGGTCACTACTCCCACCTAATCCAGTTTCCTCCTGCTCTCCCAGGTAGAGAGGGTTTTAATTAAGTGATTACAGTAACACTAAATGACATCAGCACTCAAGGTTCCCTGCCTATCTCTGCTGAAAACTGAAACACCTGTTCATATAATGTGAGCTGAATTCATTCATCTTTGCAGCAGTGTTGGCTCACATGGGACAAGCAGACTCCCTTTTAGCAACATTTATGCAATTGTGCTGATGGTAATCTTATTGTATCAGGAATTAGTTTAAATGGATCTGCAGATAACATGCAGAGTAATATTTTTTTTCTGAAATTGCTCATTTTTAGATTAGTAGAATCTGGTTAGTAAAATGCTCTGCTCGGCTGAAAAGGCACATTTAATAAATATGTAAGAGAAATTTTTAAGTAGCCATTAAACATAGTTAATAAATTTTATCGTGTGAGTAGAATTGGAAAAAAACCTGTTCATTTAATGTGTTTTATGGCTCTCGTAGCAATTAATTGTCTTCATTACATGAACATAAATCCTCAGTGTAATTCACCTTTTTCAGATTAATTGCTGTGAAAATTTTCCCTTTGCTTTGTTTAGACTAGTAGCATTATTTCTCTTTTCTGAAAGCTGAATCTCAGCATCACATTTTTTACCTTTTCCAGATGTTCAGTAAATCAGTTCCAGTTTAGAAAAATCTCTTTGTGCTTCTGGCCAGTGCAGGGGAGGTGTTGCAGCTGTGATGCTCTGATCAGGTGAAGCAGAGACTTCAAACCCTGCTTGACCTACAGCAGAGCACTGGGCAGGTCTCCCTCTCTCATTCATTGTATTACGTGGTCTGATAAAAAATGAGTATTTCTTTCTTCAGTTTTTTGTAGTTTCTTATATATTTTTCCAGTTTCTTCATTTATTAAATCAGGAAACAACCCTCTGATTTTATATGCCTGTGGGTTTGGCTGTCACAGTAGGACCCTCGTGCAACTTTTCAGTGTCTTTGCTGAGCAGTGAAGGTGGCTGTGTCTGAAAATCCGTCAGGAAAATTGTCCTCCAACATTATTGAGAGAAAATTTTGGTTGGAGCATCATGGGATTGCTGCTTGAACTCCCAAAATTAAGTTAAAAGCTTTATTTTGATTAAAGCCTTTATTCCCCTGGACTGAATTTTGCATACCAAACAGGACAAGAGGACAGCATGCAGGATCGTGTTTTACAGATGGTTTTTTATCAGTGAGCAGGCTGAGCTTGTTTGCATGAGTAACATTTATGCAAATATTTTCTAGTGTTTCTCTGGACTGTTTTGCCAGGGTGAGGAAATAAAACAGCTATTATATTTGCATGTTTTTGTTGCAAGATCAGCAGACTGGCTGTAAAGGTATCAATTCCCTTGATGACACCACTTCTGCAGCCCCATTCACTCAGCTTCTCCTGACAGGGCTTTTATTGAATCCATCAGCCTGACACATATCAAAGCACAATTTCTGATAACAAATATCTTGTTGTAAAATGAATTAAAAAGCTGATAGCAGCGGCAGAACTGAGTTGAATTTCTGAAAGAAAATAAGAAACTCCAAAACTAACATGATATTCTTAAGATACCAATCACAGAACAGTAATATAATAGACCTTTACCTGTGCTCCTGAAGTACTGAGAAGTCAGTGGGTTTGTCTGAAGTCATACAAATGGCCTTGCTGCTGGGCTGGCAGCCTGTGGCTCTGCCTTCTGCCCTCTGATGTTTCTAGTGGTGCTTCAGAGAGCGTGATGAAGTTGGGGTTGGTTTTCTTCTGCAGACCTTTCCCCAGCGAGGACCAGCAGCCTCCTTGCAATAACTTTGCAGTGCAGTCACACAGAGATTTGGAGGCTGAAGAGTGGGAGGTGCTGGCTCTGCGTGGAGCACACGTTCTTTCTGCCAGGAGACAAAGCAGTTTGGAGCCCCTTGTCCTCTGCAGAGCTGCTGCTTGGCAGCCCATGGGCCATGGCCTAGGCAGAGTCCAGCCAGGGTGGAAAAGGGCCTGTGTTTCTTTGGGCTGCAGATGTGCTGAAATTATCTGGCTCAAAACCTTTATCTGAGAACAAGTTTTCTCTGTCTCTTTGCAACCCTCTCCTGTCTTGCTCTCTTCATCCTGCTTTTCTATCCCCTTTGGTTTTGCATCTCCCAGAAGACAAGCAGCTTCTGGCAGGGCTGCCTTTGCACTGCTACTGCTCTCACTCTGCCCAGGCTCACTTACCTCTGATTTTTGGCTAGCATGCACTGTAAAATACTAGCTAATAACAATCATGCCTTTTGCTCTGTGGCAGGCCTGCTTTCTGGGTAAGTATCCACTGACAGTTTGCAGCCTAGCAGAGAGGAAGAGGAGGGCAGCCAACAGTTGATGTGGAAAATTAATTATGAACTGCCATCCTCCTGCCATGTAGTTATGGCAGTTCTGCATTCCAAGCTTTACATCCAGCTGTGCATTTCCTTCCTCAAATAGTGGGAATGCTGCCAGAACAAAGCTTAGTGGAGAATGTCTCATATGGGACTGATCACTCAGGATGCTCTGGAGCCTTTACTGCTCTGCTTTCAGCTGTGACACCACCCAAGGAGTAATTTTTAACCTTTTTTTGGATGAATGTTTAGCTTAATTGTGCATCCAAGTTGATAAAGATTTGTGTGTGTGGTGGGGAAGTCACCCATGTCCCCTGTGCAGTCAGGGAGCAACGTTTTTGTGTTTCAGTGTAGTGGAGACTTGGTCATGTTCAGGTTCAGATGAGCTGCAGCTTGTTATATTTTCATCCTTCAGGATGACATATTTACTTCATAATGATCCTCAAAAACTGGCCTCTTACATGGAGGGAGGAGAGTTTGACAGGCACCAGGCAGCCCTGGGAATGTAATTACCTGTAGGAGCAGTTCTGTCCCTGGACAACCTCTGTCTCAAGGATCCCAGAGGCAATTGCTGGAAGCCCCAGCACCGTGTGTAGTTCAGGAGCTGTTCTGGTCTCTTAATTAAATTCTGGGTCCTACAGCCTTGAGCTGAGCACTGCCCAATCTAAGTGCCAAAGATGCCCTTCCTTAGGGAGCCCTTTAGGATCTATGAAAGAGTATGAAAGAGAATGAAAGAGGTGGGTTTTGGAAAGCCCTGACAAATTTGTAGGTGGCTATTTGGAGCTGAGCTAAAAAATGAGCATTAGGTGTAACTTTCCTCGATGAAGCCTTTGTTTAGTCCAAATGGTGTTGGAGGGTGTGATGGAAACAGCCTTGCAAAGCCACAGCAGTAACAGGTGTGAGGAGTTAATTGGTGTTACAGACTTTTCTCTATAACACTCTCTCTTCAGACCAGAAAAACCCTTTTGGCTGCTCAGGTTCTCAGTTAAGGTACCAGAAGTCACCACTTTGTGTGTTTTTATGATGAAATTTATTGTCACAGTTGCTGACTGATTTAATGGTTAACTGAGAGGTGATCTCTAAGAAATACCTAGGGTTTTGTAAAGGGCCAAACTGCTGCCTTGTGGAAGTCGCTGACTCAAGTCATGATGGTGTGGCTTCTATTTTCCTCTTCCTGAGCTCTACCTCTGATTGACACAAATTCTACTTTCTTTATAGTGCTGGCATGCTGATTTTTTGCAGCCAGGGGACTGTATTTGGAAGCACAAACCCGTTGCACAGGTTTAGATGTGCTGCAAATAATTATGAATGTCTAATGAAGGGAAGCTAAAACATACTGAAAATGTTTGGAAATACGAGGGAATGTGTTCAGCCAAGCGTTAGCTGTGAATGGAGTTCTTGTTGGCATCGTTTAATGGGAACTTTCCAGCTTGTAGTTTCTGTGGTGAATATATAGACAGCAGCAAAACCAAAAAGGCAGAGTTGCTGGAGGTGAATGGAAGGGGCCTTTCACCTCTGGGGGAGAAGGGATTGTGAAGTGAGCAGCATTTCTGTTGATGGGTTGACACCCCCTCTGTCTTTGCTTCCCAGTTACTGGGAAGGGGCCAGCAGAGACCCCACAGCAGTGGCCCCCTCTAAACAAAGTTGTGTCTTACTCCTTCACAACACCAAATACCATCTGTTTTTCACTCCTGCCTCTCCAGGAAAAAACAAGGAGAATTTTTTTTACCTTTTTTTTTCTCTCCCTACTGTGTGGGGTAAGGTAGCTCCATGTATATCCCTCCAGACAAGCTTGGTGCCTTTGACATGAGTGGCCAGATGCCTCTTTTTCCACCTCAGGAAGGGGTTCCTGATCATTGTGGACATTCCCCTCTTCCTTTCTTCCCAGTGCTGTTGTGCTTTCCAGTCTCAGGGCCGTGTGAGCATGAACACTTCAGTTTTATGTTAGGTGTTGTATAAAGACTTGGGCTTGGGGAACCATCAAATTGATGTGCACTCAAGCTGTGTTGTGGTGCCATCCCCCACATGGATGGAGAAGCTGAAAAGCAAAGCATTCTGAATGAAAAGGCACCTTGAGGGTTAGGACTGTGCCATTTCCCTGGCAGACCTCCTGCCCCTGTCAGGTACTGGATGTTCTCAGCTTCTCTCCTTCTGCCCAGTTGTATTCTGGTGGGTCTGCACCAGCATGCTGGGATAGAAGAAACATAAATAAAATAAAGAGAATTCGGGACGTTTTCTACAAACCACTTTGCATTCTATGTGTTAAATTGGGTGGAGGGGTGGTGCTTGACTGGGACTGTGGGGTGACACCTCCCAAAGTGTCCTTGAGCTTATGACTGAAGTAGAGAGTTTGTGAATCCTTCTCTGCACTCAGAGGTGGCACCAAAACCCAAAGGATCACTGGAAGTTTCCCCTTGGAATGCTCTTAAAAGGGGGCAAAACAACAACAAAAGAAGTGTTTCTCCTTAGGAAGGCTTGTAGGCACCTCTCCTTGGCTGAGGAACACAGGAGCACGGGGCTGGGCAGCCCTGCACTCTGCTTGCTTTCTCTCTGGGAGGAATTTCTAGTTGTTAATGATTAATTCAAACGTTTCTTGTCATGAGTACAGTCTGCAGAGAGTGATAAATCTGTGGTGGGTTAGAGGTGGAGGTTGCTCAGTGCTGACAATTAGTTTGAGCCACAGGCTTTGCTTTCATTGGCATTTTCACAGCATTAACCTGGACCTTGTCAATTAAAATCCAGACACATTTTGACGAGGGACATCTTCTTCTAATGATAATTGTAATAATATCACTTTTCTTCATTTAAAACCTGTCAGGCAGGCCATGTTTCCTGGAAAATAACTGCCCAGTTTTCACATTGCCTAAATAACTAGGAAGTATCTTTCAGTTTTTTGAGCTGACATTTCATCACCAATAACTAAAAGCATATGAGGCCAGAGCTGTTAATCTTCGAACACTTACCAACTTCAGTCAAGGTAATTTGACTTTATCTGCTAAAATAAGCAGGTTTATTAGCCTTAACTTTGGAGGCTAATAAACATTTGATAATTGCCTCAAGTCGTTGGTGGGGATTTATCCTATTTAGGTCTTCTATTTGACAGCACAGCTCCAGAGCATGTCCTAGGCAGTGATCCATTTCTGCAGCTCACGTGTTCATTAGGTGGAGGAGGAAGCCTGGTGTAAAGCTTGATTAAGGAACTTGTCTGAGTTGCACAAGAAGTCTGCAGTAGAATAAACCTTGGAAATCCTCTGTCTGTTCTTGTATATTAACTGCAGTGGGTTTTTCATGTGTCTGTAAATACATTTAGAATCTCTTTCAGGCCACAAAAATGAGTATTTATTAGTTGCAAATAGAGTAGTGTATCAGGTTTCAATTGGAAAGTCATTGTGGTTTTATTTTAGTATGGCATGAAAAATAAAAAAAGTGAAAATTATGTTTAGTTTTGCATTGAAAAATACTTCTCATTTTTCTGAGTGGTGGTTTATAAGTGAAATCCTTCACAAATAGCCAGAGTAGGGAAGCAAAAAGCTGTATCAAGTAGAACTAAGAACTATCTAGACATTGCAATGTGTTTGGTCTGGGCTTGTCTATGTGGGTGGAAAATGCTGCACTTATTTATGAAAATCTTGCTTCTCCTCTGGTCTCAGAGCAGTATAGAAGAAGAAACTCTTAATTATGAGCACCTCTAGGTGATGCCATAATATAAATAACAATAACCCACCTTATTTCTATAGCAGCTGGAAAAATGTCATCAGTTGTTTGTAGTTCAAAACTCAGGGCATAGCGTGGACTCAGAGTAGGAAACCCAGGCACAAAATACTGCACTGAAAAAAGATTGAGGAATGATAACTGAGAACTAAATGGGCTTGGGCTGCTGTGCCTGTGTTCTAGAAGTTTATAGCTGTGCTTTCAGTCAGTGCAAAGACTAATCCACCTCCTCTGTGGTAGGGCTTTTCTTTTCCCTTTCCAGTATGAACTGGCAAGCCTGTAATCTGCATTCTGGTGCATACAGGAATCCAATTTACAACAGCATAGCTTGAAGGCTGTAAATAATACCAGATATTTTTCCGGTGAGCCTTTATCAACCGAGCTGTGTATCTCACTGCTCTCATTTTTTTTAAGAGTGCATTAGGGGTGATCAATAAAACCTGACCTACCTTTGCAAGTTAAATAGGCCTGTTTTTAAATGACCAGACTTAAAGAGATTAAGATTTGCTAACAGTGATTTAAAGTGCAAGCAAGGTCCGTTTACATGCCATTTCTTTTCCCCTTTTGAGGTTTGAATTGCATTGGAAAACGTGTCACATTGGACATTAAAGCATGGAAGTGGAAGCTGACACTTTGTTGAGCATGTCTTTATGTAGGAGCTGCCTTCCTACCCTGCACTTCACTGTCTCTTACTGAAAATTTAATTAACAGATGTGGAACACACCTAACTGTGCAGAGGGAAGGCCCTGTGAACCCGGGCTCCAAACAGGATTTTCTGTTTGTTGCTTTTGATCGTTGGGAGGTGCCCAAGGAGGAAAAAAGAATGTGCAATAAACAAACAAACGCACAAAATAATAAAAAAATACATATGTCTGTTGTTTAACCCTTGGAGGTCAGTGTGGAAGTGGAGGCTGGAAGAGCAGCACTTCCCTGCAGTGCAGGTCTGGCTGGGCATGAGGAAGGGATGGATTGGTGCTGTAGAGCAGGCTTTTATTTCCACACCTGATGACTTTTAAGCATTTAATTTAGGAACCTGAAAGCCATGTGGAATGGTCTTGTGTCTTGAAAGACAGCTTTGGTTATACAAATTAAATACTTCATTGCCTTAAAGTTAGTCTGAAAGGTGTTGTAATAAGCAGGTCATTGAGTAAACGTGCTGAAATAAAACCTGCTGGCAGGAATGCTGTTTCCTGCAGACGTTACCTCTGTTAAAAAGAACTGCTTTAGCACATTTTAAATATTTTTGTGGCGCCTGTTTGTCATAACCACCCGGCTGCCTGTCTGTTGGGCTGGTTGTGATTGCTGTGGTGTGCAGTGTGGTGCCTCTGGAGATCCCAGCTGGGATGGGGCAGGGTCCGTGCATTTACTGGTGGTGTGTCTCAGTTTCACAAGATCATTACGTGCCCGCTGCTCTTCCTCTGCTCTGCACGGTTCATGCTGAGAGCAGGAGCAGTGAGGACTCAGAAGGCACTGTTGCTCAGATGCCTCCACTGTTTTACATGGAGCTTGTGTGTGTTAATTTTGACTTTAGCCTCGTGTGCATGCATGCTCATACTCTGTTGGACTGCTTAGTAATAAAAATTATAATTAATTGTGTTCCTAAATGGTTTTATCTGTTTCTGTGGCCCTAGTTTGAGCCCTGCTACACTCAGTGCTGGGGAGCGAGGTCGTACATGACAGTCCTTGGCATATGAAGCTTTTGTGTGAAAAATCTTAAGTTTAGTGGGAGAAGGAGACACGGATTGCCAGCAAGTGTGGAGGCAACAGATGGAGCCCAGCAGTGGAGATGAAGGATGTGCAGAGCTTCGTTTGTTGCAGGGCACTGATGATCAAAACTCCTCTTTGTTGTGGTGCCTGTACAAGGCTCACAGCAATCAGGGATTTGGTTTGCTGAGACTAACTCCTGCCTTGTTAACTACTACCTCTTGATTATTTCTGTCTATATCCATCTGCTGCCTCTTTGCTGTTAGAACGGCAAATTCCTTAGGGTTCAGGCAGCTTTTTCTTTTGGTGTTTGTGCACTACCGAATTCCGTGGGGTTCTGGCCCAGGGTTAATTCTAGAAGCTGTTAGCAGTGGCATTTGCACATAAAAAATAAGGCATTAGGAAAACAATTATTTTCACATCCTGATTATCTTTATTTGCATTCCAACATCCTCTGAATCTTTGAAACTGAAAACATTATTTAAATGAAAGGTACATGATTATAATTATTGTCATAATGTTCTGTAACCACAAATAGGTCAGCACAGGAAATGCAATTTTTTTGGTGTGTGGTTGTTTATATATGTATATATATATACACATACATCTGTATTTGTCTGGTAGGTAGATTTTATCTTCCAGCCTTTGGCTGTTGCTTTCCCTAGGTGCTTATTCATATTTAATCCAGCCCATGTATTTGCATACATAAATACACACTTGTTTTTAGCACCTGTTTGCATCTTTTAATTCTCGATTGACCCTGAGGCTGCTGGCTTTGGGCTTTGTGCAGCCCCAGGTAGCTGGGTGTTGCTCATTGCTCCTCTTCCCCAAGCCCTGAGCCCGTGTCACACTGACCTGGCAGCTGAAGTGTCCCCTCCTGGCACCACGCCACATCCGAGTGCTTTCAGCGAGTTCTCGGCTACAATCCTGGGCTGATTCCTGGGATGCAATTCACTGCCACGGTTATCATATCAAAAGGGGAGTGATTTACATTTCCTGCACGTCTCTGTGTTGCCAGCCTCGGAGGATGCTGCAGAGAGAAAGTTAAGGCAATTTGATAAAATAACAAAAATGAGCCTATTTACAGCCTTGCATCTTAGGCTGTGGAGGAATTTGATACAGACGCAAAGTTGGCACTAAGTACAAATTTAGGCTGTGCACAGAGATTAATTTGGGGACTTTTTTTGGCTCCCAGGGAGAAAATATGAAGATTGTTCCTGAAGACTGAATACGTGGAGAGCTGTGTACTCGGCTTTGTGCACCGCAAAATAAATCTTTATCTTGATTTCTTATTGTGTTGCCCCTTAAACTCTCTCTCTTCTCCTGATACTCATCCAGAGTAGTGTCTGCATAGCACGTTATCTTTGGGTTTTATCTGACCCCCTCAGCCCTCTGCAGTTTCCTCCCTGAAAAGGCATTGAGCAATCACACCAGCATCGTTTGTACAAAGTGAAACACTTTATGCTGAGGTATTTTAAGCACGTTCCTACTGGAAATGCCATAGGAATGGCAAGGCTGCAGCCTTTGCTGCTGCTGCGCATTCAGCTGCCAGTATTTGTATGCAGAAGGAGACACAGTGGTGGCTTCACATTCATTTCCTGTGTATCAATTACTTATTAGTAATCCACAAGCCCAATTAAGGAGCTGGAGGTAGGATGTAACGGTGAGAGTGTGGCCATGCCTCTCCTCTTGAGTCTGGAGAGGGAAGGGATGCATCTCGTGCAGGTGACTGAACTGCTGCTGTTATCTCTGAGACAGATTCCTGCAGTCTTGTCTAACTTTGGCTTAATTTCCTATTTTTTTATTAGCATCTTTCTTGGATGTATTGACTGTGCTGCAGTGAGGGGTTGTGCAAAAGGGGCACTCAAGGAGAATGGAACGGGCAAAGCACTCTTGGATTTACTGCACCTTATCTTTGTGATTCAAGGTGTTGATATTGTGTACTTGGCAGCTGAAAATGCAAAAATACATATAATAAGTTTCATAAGCCTTCCAGGCATGGCAGCAACTCCTCTGCAGGGTTTGTAATCCCAGGTCAGGGTTTTTTTAGGAATTGGTGAGTAGAGGTCCTAAAACTCAGTTTCAGGCTGTTCAGGACAGGGTATGCTTTCCCTCCCATTTCACTTCCCTTTTCTTCCTCACCTTTCAGCAAAGAAATGTCTTTGTTCATGTCTGTGTTTTACCTGCCTTTAAACGCTTTGTAGCTTTGCGTAGTTCTCACTTAACTTTAGCAAATCCTTTAAAAGCAGATCACAGAGACTGACCACACCAGGAAAACACCATCATGTCACCTTGATTAGTTTGGGTGCCTGACCTCCTCTTCCTCCTAGCTTTGACTACTGCTTCTTGTCATCTTTGATTTCATCTTTCTCTTTTCTGTTTTCCCCCTTTCCCTTTACTGTCTATGAAGATTTGCACTGCCTGATACTATCACCTCTCCACACTGCTTGAATCTTAATGCAGGTGCCCTGGGACGAGATTACTCTCACCCTTCAAATTGATATGTCTCTTTTAATGTATGATGTCCAAAGAGAAGACCGTTCCTGGATGCTGGAAATTGAAACCTACATGTGCACATGTTGCTTTATCCAGACAAAATATGAACTTGGGTGGAAGTCAGACCACAGTGTGGGTGCTTGGCTGCCATACAGCGGGTCAGGGCACTTTCCTGTGTAAGCCATCACTGATGAGAAGGGAAGCTCTGCACTTTTCTTCTGTCCCTCTCGTTCTTTTTTTCTCTCTATTCTACTTTTTTTTAAGAACTGATTTCCTTAGGGAGTTGTTAATGCTCGGGGCTTTTTACCCTGACATTTTGGACAATGATGTGACAACACAAGTGCATCTATTACTCTTCCTCAGGAAGCTGACTGAAGCTTAAGGACTTGATGGATAATGGCCACATTTTCCAGCAGCACCTGATGCACATGTGAGAAGAATGACTGAGTGACCTGCATATAAAACCAGGCTATGTCAGGCACAAAGTCTGAGCACAGAACCAGGAGGGAAGACAGAACATGAGGTCCTCATTTTCTCCTCTTCCCTCAGTTGCAGGAAATGTGGTGCTGTCTGTGTTGAGGTGGTGCAGGCTGGGGTGTGGGAATGTGTAATCTGCTTCAAGGGAAGGGAGGGCAAAGGGGAGCAGGCTCGTGGGCCATGGGCAGCTGTAAGAGAAGGAGGCTGCACACCTGGAAATGGAGCATCACTTCACCTTTGGTTGCTAAAGAAAGCTGATTCTCCTCTGCCTTGAGTAGTCAATTTACAAATTGAATGTAAAATAGCACTGGCTGGAGCTTGCATTCTGTGCTGCTGTGGGGGCCCTTCAGGGAGAAAGGAAGAGAGCTGGAAGCCCTTGGGGCTGGCTGGGACTCTGGATCTGGAAGTCACGGGCCACTGGAGCAGGTGAGGTGTGCTGGTGGGGTTCTGTGCCCTTGGTGCTTTGCTGGGTGCTGGAGACCTTTTGCTGAAGCTGATACTGCTCTGCTTTACATTCCACAGTGCAGATTTGCTAAAGCTGATTTTGAGCTCCCGCAGTTGGGAGGGGATGGGGAGGAAGGGGGGTTTCAGGGGCAGGGCTGGGGTGCTCCCCTCTCCCTGTTCCCCAGCACATCGCCCAGGCACAACCTCCTGACCAGTAACTCGAGTTCTTCCAGTTCCTCTCTCTGCAAGACCACTACGAGAGAGGATCAAGGATTCAAGTGGTTCTCATGGAACTGGAGAAGGAAAAGTGTAAGAAGGAGGGCAAGACCACGTGCATTTTGCACCAGGAAGCACAAGTGTGCAGGGAGTGGGTGGATGGCAGTTCTGCCCTCAGCTGTGCCAATCTCATGAGCAGCACGTCAGGAGCTGTCTGAATGCCCAAACCTCTCCTTTTCTGAACTACTCTGGGGTACCATGAAAGTACATTTCATTATGTACTTTCTTCTTTTAATGACTTTAATAATTATTAGGTGAGCCTTTGGGCTCAGGGAGTAGATCACAGGTAAGATGTGTTGTACTGAAGTCCATTGCATTCTTGATGTTGTAGCAGCCCAAGCTACAGTCTTGCCTCAGGACAAGAATGTGCTCCAAGCAGACCTTGAATGTTCAATTTTCACAGAGGACACACTCATAAATATTAGTGAACAAACAGGAGGTTGCAGTGTGCCAACAGAAGAAAATAACAGAGTGGAAAAACCAATCCCAGGTTGAGTATCTGTTTCTGGAATGTATTTTCTGTGAATAATTTCCTGGCTTCTCTGTGCTTCGGATTTTCCATCTTTCCAGGGGTACTCCCTCACCCTTCCCTGGGATTTGGGGAAGACGTAATTTGCCAGATGTGAGGTAGTCAGGGGCCACTCTGGAGACACCAAAGAACATCAGGCAGAGAAATCAGAGTGCCCTCTGCAGCAGTGCCTGCTGTCATGCTTGTTCTTTAGTTTGTATAAGGCAGAAGCATCTGCAAAACTTCCTTTTCACTACCTAATGTAGCTTATAATTGCAATAACAGTTGCTTCACGTGGAATGGGGTGCTGTTGTTTCAAGCAACAGAAAAGAACCCATAAAAATATTCTCCAAAGAAATGATGATACCCTGTGTTCCTTATTATCAAACACTTTGCCAAGAAACTTGTGGCTGTAACGGGGAGGCTGATAAACATCCCCACTGCCACAGCATTAAAACATGATTGCCCCTGGGTTTCTTGATTATCTCCAGCACAGCTGTCATGTTGCCCCTCTGAAAAAAATGAACTGATATCACATGTACAAACTTCAAAAGGGTTTTTTTGCTGGGTTTGTTTGTTTGTTTGTTTGTTTGTTTCTGGAGATAGGCAAAATTATTTTCAAGCAGCCTCTGGTGTTTTTACCAAAGCTGTTGGAATATTGCACTGAACTGGGGACCTGTTGCTTCTTTATCCCAGGTTAAATTATCATTCAGGTTTCCTGTCACACTTGGGCATTACCACAGCAGGACTCCTGCCAGGATTTTGTACCTGCTGCCTACATATGTAAGAGTATTATTTATTAGCTGCGTCTGGAACAGGGGCTCTGTGTTCCCAGGATGTAATCCTCTCTCCCACTGCAGGAAAGGTGCCCTCAGAGCCCTCACTGCCTCTTGTTGTGGCCCCTGTGAAATGGGAGCAGTGATGCTGTTCTTTCATATTGCTCCATCCTGGAACAATGCATTACTGCTGTTCAAAATGGGCCCATTTCCCAAGGAAAATAAGGAAAGCAGTACAAGAACAGTAAAAATAGATCATTTTCTGAGCTTTCAACAAGTTCAAACCCGCTTCCCAAATAAGTGAATATAAATTTCCCTCTAATTTCAGGTGTTCTGAACCTATCTTCGTACTTAGAATGGCCCCTGATTGGTAAGGAGGATTTTCAAAGCATTTATCACCCAGTTCCCTGAGGCTTTTGGCAGGAGTTTAGTGGCTGCTTTCCCTTTGTGGCTTCACTGTTAATCTCTCCTTGACCTCATCTCTCAAGCAGACACAAGGGTGACACATCCAGCCTCTCCCAGTCCCAGGGTGGTGGCCATGGACAGCCCCAGCCGGGGCACCAGCGTGGTTTTAAGGCTCAGTGAACCCTTCTGGGCTGAGCAGGAGTGTTACACCTTGAGCAGGACATCTCCCAGCCCTCCCCACTGTGTGTATCACAATAGCTGGGGCATAAAGAGATAGCCCGGGGGTGGAAAGGCCCAGCAGGGTTATCTCTGGCGCCAAAAGTGATTCACAGCCACCTAAGAATTAACATCTTAGTCTGGTGAGCCGATGCGGGGAGAGATGAGAAATATTTCTGACTTAGGAAACACTGTTTTACAACTATAAAAGATACACGAGTTATCACTGAGGCAGAAGTCTCTTACATCCCGAAAATATTGGGGACTTCTCCCCGAGGTTTGGACACAGCTCCGTGGTTACTTCCCCGGGGATTGAGGGAAAGGATCTCGATGAGTGCCACTAACCCTTCGGATGGTGAGATACATTGAATCCTAGGTTTATGCTATTTCTTCGCTAGCTGTAATTGAAAGGTACCATATCATGCACTGTATGTCAATCTACTAGTAGTATTTCTTTTTGTTTATCCCTGTGTAGTAATAGTCTGTTTTAAGTCTTGTCTGTTAGTTTTCCTGTCTATTAAGAAATAATTCATTTCATAATAGACTGAATCAGCTATCATTAAAGAACTTGTGGATAGAGTGGATTTTTGGGGTGCTGGTCACTTCAATACACCTCCTGCCTGCTGCCATAGGCCTGGGCAAAGACAGGAGCTGAACTAAATTCACAAAATCCATTCGTGACACACCTGAGCTTTTTTTACTGTATGAGGAGGGAAACTGACTTAATTTTAGGTTCAGTTGTTATTTTGTGCTCCTGCTAGAGTTAAAATGAGATTTTTGGCCAAAATGGATGTGAAAGTGAACACTTCAGAAGTTTGGAAAAGCTTTAAAAGGCTGAGTATTTGGTCAAATAGAGGGGGCATTGCTGGCAGGGATGAGCTCAGGGCAGGTGAGGGTTGGTGTTCTTGCAGGAGTTTGGTCTCACAGTCTGGTCCAGGGCTGGTGGAGATGAGGGGATGGGCAGAGAGCCCAAGGTCTCACCTGGATCTGCATCCACCCAGCTTTTGGAGGCTGTTGGGCACAGCCTGAGCATTGCTCTCTTACCCTGGTGAAGTGGGAGATAGCAGATGGCACAGATTTGGAGAAATTTTTTTAGTTTGAAAACAAATCTCCCTCTCTCCTCCAGATAATTTGTGTTTATTTTTGAAGGGGGAAAAGCAATCAGGCAGCTAAAAACAGCATAGCCATGACAAGTTGGTGATGCCTGGCCTATTCCAGAAGGTTTCCTTGTGTGTAGTACAAAGTGTTTCTTTTTGTGCAAATGAATTACTAAAAAAGAAAAAAGCTTAAAGCCTTTTGGAAGCCATGCTGAGACTGAAGCAGCCAAAGAGGGAAGAAGGAAAATATCCCAAAACAATTGAAGTGGTGCATGGTATCACCTGGGGAGAAGCAGTGGCTTTCAGGGTGATGCCTTAGGATTTTAGCTTTTATATTTTTTGTATATTTGTAGTTCTGCAATGCTTTGGTGTGTAACTCTAAACTCCACATAGACTGTTAGCTACTGTTCTCCCAGTTTGGTCAGACAAAACTATTCCTCTCTAGGCCTGAAACTCAGGGACACCCTCCTGTCTGGGGCCCCAAGAAATGTAAACTACAGTGGGTTGGGGGAGCAAACTTGGAGTAAATGACTTTATTACCTGAAGCTGTAATTTGGAGGATTAACCCCTGATATGCAAACAGGCCAAACTTATAAAAGTATGAAAACCTGTGACCCTGTCGTCCATTTTGGGTGTAGACCCTGAGGGCTTTGACTGCCCTAAGGTACCTGAAGGCCCTTCAATAAATAGAACCACTTTTATTCTCTTAATTTTGTCTAGCCTCTGTGTTAAGGTAGCCCCATCAAGGGGATGATAAGAAGTGTTTGCTTGGGCATCAGAGTTGGGCTTCAACCAACCAGCCCACCTTCCCTGAAGCTGCAAGGAGGTTTTTTCTATTTTTTTCTGAAGGTGGGGAGGGAACTGACACTGCTGGAATGAGCAGCCCCTGCATGGGCCATGCAGGTGCCTGTGCAGGGTGAGAGGGAGCGTGAAATGCAGCAGGGCAGCAGCTGGCAGAGGTGGTGACAGCCCTGGAAAGGGAAATGTGTGCAAGTGAGAAGAGATGAACGTGTGTTTGTGCTTGTAGGAACCTTGTTATCGTGTTATCCTGGATCTCCAGGGACAAAATAGCCGCTCATGCGTGCAGCGTAAACAGACACACACTCCGTGGAAATAAGGGGTGGAAGAGCAGCTTCTGAATGCAATTTCCATCATTATTTAAAAACCTGCTACTTAGGCAAATTATTATAATTCCAGTGACACTAACTAATCCATCAGTAATTAGGATGGGAAATGGGAATAACTTCCACGGAAATGATCTTGATATTTCACCCATCCAATTGTAAAGCAGTCTTCTTGAAGAATAAGCTGTCATTTGCCCAGAGTTTTTTGGAAGGCTGTAATTTAGCTGATAAAAAAAAAAAGGAAAATTGCCCTTGAGATCTCCATGTTGGGTTGAGAACACTTAAGTTTGGAATAATACATTTACTAGTGCTTTTGCTGCTTTTGCAGTATCTTCTCTTACCATAGCTGATTATGTAAATACTGATGATAATTCCATCGTTTCTTGGCATCAGTGGCATCCTGTGAGCTCAGTCCTTTCCAGGCTCAGTGCAGCCACATGGCTGCTGTTTTACCAGAGATGCTTCTGCTGCTCCCTTTGGAGAGCTCCCCTAGAGCGTTTTAATCTTTCAAAACTTTTTCCATGAGTAACAGGAACTGCAAATGTATTTAGTAGAGCTGGGGGTGTTTATTCTGGAGAAAAGGAGACTGAGGGAGGACCTTATTGCTGCCTACAACTGCCTGGAAGGAGGTTGAGAGAGATTCTGGGTAACAAGTGATGGGATGAGAGGAAAGAGCCTACGTTTGTACCAAGGGAGATACAGGTTGGGATTTAGGAAAAAATTCTTCACCATAACAATTGTCCAGCATTGGAACAGGCTGCCCAGGGATGTGGTTGAGTCACCATCCCTGGAGGTATCTAAAAGCTGTGAAGATGTGGCACTTGGGGACAGGGTTTAGTTGTGCGTTTGGCACCCAGCACTGGGGTTGTTCAGCATAGCCCAGAAAACCTGCCTTTAAATAAACAAAATTTGCCAAAATAACTGAAGAAATACTGGGAGAAACAGCTTGTGAGACCCCTTGAGTGAAGTTCCAAGCGCTGGGAGCTTTAAAATTCTCCCCTTTTGATCTGCCAACCCTGTGGCTGTGAATCCTAATTTTTTATGTACTCCTAAATATGCCAGAGGAGTCAGCTCCTCTGTACAGGGAAATGTGCTTTGTAATACAAGTTTCAGTATCTTGCACAGAACCTGGTAATCAAGTGAGTTTGTTCCTTGGCTTTGCTCTCCCTGGGGAGTAGATTAAGATCATCAGATGTCTTTCAGTTGCAGCCCAAAACAAGTTTAAATACCTGTGTTGGAGGAGTGAGGCAAATGCAATTCCTGCCTTGCATTGCCTGCCCCTATTGAAGCAGGTCACTGTCAATGAAAAACTCTCTCACTAACCTTTAAAAATGGGTTTTTCTGTAATTCTGGTTCTGCTGAAGGGTAAAGCTGTGTACAGTAATTGAATCGGTGGTGCATGCAGACTCAAATTTTGCAGGATGAAATTATGGGGCTATAATGGATTGTCTCTGCTTCCCCCTCTCTTCCCTCTATGTATCTTTTTTCTCTTTGATTTTCCTTCTCTTATTTCTTGCTGTTGGAATTGGTATCTGAAAAGTTTTAAGTGTTTTAGTGAGGAAAACTGAAGTTGTGATTCAGGAAAATTTTGATTTTTAATCTGTTTTGAACTCCTTATCTCTTGGTTCCCTGGTCATCTCTGCTGGCTAAATTACGCTGAAGCAAACCTCTTGTTTAAAAAACAAACCCAAATCCTCAGTAGAGTAGGGGACCTCTTACAGGCAGTGCCAGAGAGCCCCTAAAATGTAGGGGAGAAGTGCAGTGATCCCTCTGTCTCAGGAGGAGAGGGAGTTTTGGATTCATTGAAATCCTTGGGACCTGCATGCTGGGTCTGCAGACAGGACAAATTCCCGTTTGAAAATTGTGAGTGAGAACATGCAGAGCTGCTTTTTCCTCCTCAGATTTTAAAACCATATAGGATTTTTTTTGCCTGCTGTAACATAGAGGTTATTCAGCTCCTTGTGTTAGGATGTGTTTATTTCGTTACAAGATGCCTGATTCCAGTGCCTTCCTCAGCAGCCAAAATTGCTTGGAGGTTTTAGCTTTAATTCAGGAAAGTTTGTTGGAGCATCCAAGTTGGGCCAGTAGTAGATATTGTCTCAGTCAGTTCTCCTTCTCCCCAAGCTATGGGAATGCCTCCTACATTTTTTCAGCTATATCATACTTCAAATGAGCTGTGAGTCTTGCTAGAATATCTGGGAATATTGAACAAATATATACCATATTTTACCCTTGAACAAAACGGTGCTTTCCTTTTTATTTTGCTCTTTTTTCCCCTTCTTTTTCAGCTGTTTTCTCATATCTTTCCAAAGTCACAAGCCAAAAACTCCCCTCAGCAGTGCCACACCAGACCTAGGCTGACCTAGTTTCCAGAAAGCCCAGAATTAAATCCCCATTTATTTAGCAAGTGCTAAACCAACAGAATCTGCTTTCCAAATACCAGATCAATTGTGGATGTTGGAACAAGAGATTGAGTTTCATCAGGGTTTGTCTGGGTGAAATGAGAACCAGGTCTCAGACAAAGTGGTGCCTCAAACAGAGGTGAGAAAAGCCCCCGGGAGGTAATTTTTGGTGGAGCTGTGGCCAGAGCTCATGGTTTAGGATTGCAAGCAAAGCAACAGGTTTCTAGCTTTTCTTTTTTTAAAGAAAAAGAGTATGCTATGCTTCGTATTTGGAGGAGAGGTGATTACACAAGAAGGAAAAGAAAAAGGAAAATAATGCTGTGATCAAATTTTCTTATTACAGCAAATAATCTGTAAGAGCCCTGAACACTGAACAGTCACGTGAAGGGGGCAGAAGGCAATCAGAGTTGTTGGTTCCGTGACAAGACTTGCTGAACTTCATCTCTCCTGACATTTGGCTTGTCACAGCCTCCACCTGAGGGCTGTCCTGCATCAGCCCCTTTGGCCACTGGGCACTGCACTCTGTTGAGTCTTCCCAGAGTTGTCCTTTGCTGCCACTAGGAATAAATCCCAGTGCACAGACCAGAAAGTTTTACACAGGGCCTACTTCCAGTTCCTTTATGAAAAGCAGATTCAGCTGTGAGATCTCTTTTTTTCCCCCAGTATTTGCTGGGAGTCTGCCTTAGGATTTAGAAGTAGGGCTGAAAGTTTTAGATCCAGACGAGCAGCTCTCCTTTCATTAGCTAATGCCTTTTATTTAGTAATAAATAAATAAATAAATTACAAATCCCTCCTCTTTGGTCTTTCTGCCTCACATGCCTGTGTCACAGCCTTTTTTCCATGTAATTAATCAGCCCATATCTCTCATGCAGCTCTGCTTGTCAGCAGGGATTAAAGCCTGACAGTATTTAATCGTCTTGTATTTCATAGAAGACTAACAGTCTCCCTTTGCTTCCTCTTCCCTCCTTTCCCTTCCGTTTCCCTCTCTTTTCTGGGCATGTAGCACAGTGTCTGTTCTGTCTGAAGTTTTTATACGGAGAGTGACAGGTATAAAATTCCTTTCTTGGCTTTTTTCTTCTGTGACCCATGTAATTCCCTCATGGGATCATTTGCTGTGACATTTTGGGTGTACTGTGACCTACCCTGTTAGCACAGAGGCCTACGACGTGCTGAGGCTGTAGGAGTATGTATTGAATCATATTTTACTGTTATTTTGTTCCCCCAGGAAACAGAGTAAAGCTATGAGCCAAGTGGGCTGAATAACTAAACCAATTATTATTTCATGTTTCTGGGGCAATTTAGCTGTTTGTTTTGAATATATGTGAGTAGCTTGGATACTGACTTTGATTCGTTTTATTAATTTAGGTGTCTCATTAAATTATGGATCTCAACCTTTGACCTATTCACAGAGATCCCTTTCATAATCCAGGGGTGGAAATGGATCCTTCCTTTAGGCACAATACTTCCATCTCAAGGTGTAAATCCCCATGGATAGATGACTCATCTCCTGGAAGGGCTTCTTTGTCTCCACTGATGTTTAAATAACTTGTCCAAATAGAGATACTTTCATTACAGATGTAGGGGGAGATAAGTTGAAGGATGAATGTCAATCTTTGTCCCTGCCACAGGAGGTCTGTCCCGTTCTGTCCCACTGTGCGCTGGGAGGCTGAGGGAGCTGTCCATGGTCCCATTCCCAGGATTTGGAGGAATTCCAAGGGCTCTCTGACCTGAGTGCTGTGGCACACACAGGGATGGACCTGAGGGCTTGGCTCTCTGCAGGGAACATGCTCCGTCTCCTTTTTCCCAGAGTATGGATTGCTAATTCCTCAGACTTAAAACAATCACTCTCTTAATTTAATTAGACCCCCCTTTTAGCATGGATGATGTCAGATATTATAAGGTCTGTAGATCGAAGGGATTGAAAGTATTCTGTTTAATTTGAATTTGTAGGTTAAGTAGTGTTGACCCTGGCTTGCTTTTCTGTGGGAGACTCCCAAGAAATCTCAAGCACCATCAATGCAAGTGGCATTTTGCTTCCCCCACACCAAATATCAGGCCACTGAAATGTGTTTGCTTTCTGCTGCTTTTCTGACATTGCTGTATTGATGGCTGAAAATTGGACGAGGAAAGCAAAGGGAGAAAGACACTTAGAACAGTAAAAAAACCAATTATTTCCATGTCCAATGTAAATGTTTTCTTGCTCCAGAAGAAAGTTCTATTTATAACAGGGTTCAGGTGCTGAGAGAGGTCACAGAAGGTAGCAGGGTAAAACCTTTGGCAGATGCTGTTGAATCCTAGAATATTCTTTTTCCTAATTCAGTTAAGAAGACTTCACCGTCACTAATTCTTGCTGTAGGAGGCACCTTATTGTGTTTGGCCTCTTTTAAAATCAAATGCTGGATGAAATGTTTGGTTACAGTTTTGACAACAAAAGTAGAAGAGCAAATCACAATCATTGCTGAGAATTAGGTGTTTTTCTTCATTGACTCAAGTGGTACTGTGGTGCAGTGAAAACAAAAAGAACAAACAGATCAAAAGACAGTGAAGAATGTAATATTTGCTGGTTTCTTTTAGTTCCAACATGGACAACTTCAGGTCAGCAGACTGAAAATCCATACCTAAAAGCAGCCAAGTGGCTCTTAAATGGAATTTGCACGTGCCAGAAATCCCAGGGACAAATGTTGGTTTTGTGTTGAATGGGCTGTCAAACTAATGATCAGAATCGATCTTTTTGGCCTCAAACCTTTTTATCAATACAGATTCTTCATTTTTCTTCCAAGACTGGCTGAATGGATGTTTGTATTTATTAGGAAATACCAAAACCAGCAGGTTAAAGTAAAAGCCAACAATAGTACCAGAAGTTGGGGTTTTTTAAAATGGAGGATTTATGATGTTTAAGCCTTGATTTATTTAAAAAAAAAAAAAGAGCATGAGCAGTGGATTTTAAGCACATTTGCCAAGGAAAAGGAGATAGAAAACTGCAAAATAAAAGTTAGGAAGTGATAAATGCAGACATCACTTAATGAAGAAAATTAATTCTACAAGCAGAGTGATACAGAAAGGAAACATCCGTTACTGAGGAAGGGGCACTGAGGCAGAGGACATTTGTCATCTCAAGTGACAATTAGATGAGCTCCAAACAGAGCAGGGTAAAGAAGGTAAAAATATGCAAGGGAAGAAAATGAGGCGAGGAGAATTGAAGGAATACAGAGCAGACCTTTTCAGGTCTGTTGGCCTGATTTATGCTTTTACACCCTCCTTAGCATACAAACATCCCCAAAACGAAGAGCCTGCTTTGCTCTCATCACTGCTCGGTGCTGCGAGCACCGCGCCGGGTGAATCCGCCTGGCAGCAGCACCTGGGAGCAGCTGTGGGGCTGAGCAGAAGGTGGTTCAGCAGCTGGGAGGGGAACCGTGGGATGCCCTGTTCCCTGCCCGCTTCCAGGGGGCTGGGGAGGAGGCAGCAGCAGCCAGGAGAGCCATGGGCTGTGCCCTGAGCTCGGGGTGTGCTCAGATCCGTGCTCGGCACAGCAAAACCCTTGGCAAAGGCTCGAGAGCACCAGGGGCTGTCCCACTGCGTGGAGCTCCACTCAGTACACCCACCACCACTGGCCCTGCTCAAAAATCAGGCTCCATTTCCTGAACACAGATGAGAAAGTATTGACTCTGTTGGGGGAAATTCCTCTTCACAAGTTATTTCCTCTCTACGTCTCTGTGTTTGGGTAATACAAGATCTTCCCTGTGCCCCACAGGTGTTTTTTCCCCAGGGGTCTCAGGGCACTGGGTGTCATAACTTAGCTTCTGCCCAAATACTTGTGTTTAGAGAAGAGAGAGCTTTATATTTTTGCTCTTAGATTTTGCACTGGCAAAAGAAATTGGCGGACTGGTTTGAAATGGAAGTTGTGACAAAATGGGCAAGTTTTCTGTTGCTGATGCAATTCAGATGGTCTTGATGGCTTCTGTCATCAAGGAGCTCTTGCAATCCCCCACTTCCCATGGACTTCAGATGTCTCCTGTGTTCACTGCCAGGTCTCTTCCATTGCCAGAGCCCTTTTGGCCCATTTCTCTATGGCTAAAGTCAAAGAGTAACCCCAAGAGCAGAAACTCCCAGCAGTCCCTTTGCACAGAGCTCCTGTTCTGGGGACCTGCTCGTTTAGTCCAGGACAAATAATTCAAACCCAGGGTGGGCAGGATGTGCCAGCCAGGCTCTTGTTTCTGCAGCTCCCTTGGAAGAATATCTGCCTGATTACCAAACCTGGCACAGGTACTGGGGTGTCATGGTGAAGGAGGACAGGGGGGCATCAGTGCCCCCCAGGTGTGCACTCGTGCCTCAGGTACCCAGTCCTGCACAGGTAGCAGGACTTGAAAAGAAATCTTTAGCTACCTTATAGGAAATCAGTCAGGGGCATCACCCACCAGGCTGTTTCAGCTTCTAGAAATTCAGTCTGTTGTAAAGATTTTATTGAGACTTACAAGTGGAAGCAGATTCCTTCAAGATGAACGTCAGCTGTTTGTGCAGATTTTTTAGAGCTTGCTTCTTGTTCTTGGTTTTGGGGTGGTTTTTTAGGCGTTGTATGAGTAAACTGTTAATGGTGCATCTGTGTGTAGCACCCTCTCAAGTGGCCAAGTTTGGCAGAAATTGAATGTTCTGCAGAAAAAGGGGCTGTTCAGTCCCAGGTCAAGTAGGGTTTTAAGCTCCAAAAGCTGAGTGATCTTGTGTCAAATACTGTGCCTGTGGTTTTGATCCAGCTTTTAGCAGCTCTGTACCTGTGATTAGTGCTATAAAAGAGACAGGGAAGTTGAAACTTCTGTGGTTTTACAAAAATTCAAACTTGGCCCAACTCAACACGATTCACTTAAAGCCCCTGGGGCTGGACTCTTACAAACACAAACTTTTCAGGAATGCAAGCTATGGGCTTTCCTCTTCTTTTGGGATTAATATACTTACAACTTTTGCATGTGGAATGCTAGAAAAGTGAAGTTATTCATTATTTAGTTCTTAGTCATTATGTTTTATTCTACCTTACTAAAAAAATAACAAAACAAATAAAAAAACCTCCACCAAAAGTAGTTGCTTTAGGCACATTATGCAGTAGGATAAATTCAGTCTGGAAGTCAGCTGCAAACTGTGATTGCCCTGCATGGAATGGTTACAGGGAAGGCCTGTCTGGTGGTGTTAGGCAGGACAGCTTCCATTTTTCTGGCAAGTGACAATTTCATTGTCTCTTCTCTGTCTAGCACCTCTAAATAAAAGAAAATAATCTTCTTGAACTGCTAGACTGGAGTTGGTCTCCTCTCTGTGGTACACAACAGAGCTGAAGATTCTGTGGTCTGTGGCTCTGCTGTTTCAATCCTGTTTATTCATCATTTATTCCAAATTAGTGAGACTTAGCAGGAATCCAGAAATTTGCATCTGCTCCAGCATCAGGGCCAGATAGGCAAAAAGGGAGCAAAGCCACAAGGACTGCTCAGAGTCTGCCAGTACTGGTTGAATGCCATTGCTGCC
This sequence comes from Daphoenositta chrysoptera, assembly GCA_013397915.1. Classification (NCBI taxonomy): domain Eukaryota; kingdom Metazoa; phylum Chordata; class Aves; order Passeriformes; genus Daphoenositta; species Daphoenositta chrysoptera. Next base: position 3,200,289 of record VZRO01007381.1, read on the forward strand.
TGCAGGGAGTGCCTGTATTCCCCTGGTCTGTACCAGCCCTGTGGCCAGGCACGCAGGAAGGGTGTGATCAGATGGGAGCTGCCTTCGGGCACCAGGGAGAGTTATTTCCAGCCCTGGGGGTTGTTCCAGAGCTGTGCTGGGTTGCAGACACCTCCCGAGGATCTGCTCATGGCTCTGTGTCATGCCAGGAGCTGCCTGAAGAAGGCATTAATTATCCATTCCTCTGCATTCCTGGTTCCGATTAATTTACAGGCTTAATCTTTCAGTTTGGTTATGCAATTTGCTCCATGAAATATCGCTTGCATTCCTTCTGGTAATGAAAACCCACAAATAATCCCCGTGCCCTAAGTACCTGTCCCGATTATCTAGCGCGTTCATAAGCGCCGCTTGCAGAATTATTTTGCCTGGTTAATGTTTGATTTTGTATTTATTCTAATTGCCAGTGTTGCTATTTTAGAAGTTGCCAGCCCATTGGTGGATATTCTGGTTTAATCCTTTTTGCCATCCCCTAGCAAGCTCCGCTTTGCTTGTTTTGCAAAGCCATTCTGAGTTCCTGTGCAGACACAACTGTTCACTGGGGCTGGCCCCTGCTTCCATATGGTGCACATTAATCACAATTCAGCTATGTAAACACAAAATTGCATTTCATGCTGCATACGGTTGCCCAGCTGAGGCTGAATGAAAGATTTCATTTTTGTAAGTCCTATAAACACACCTGAGACTCTGAATACAATGTAACGTGACTCTCTGTTCTATAGAACACATCAGTTTGCTAATTAAAAATCTGCTCTGATGGTTGATGCTCGTTTCTTTTTATGAAGCCCTGGAATGCTATTAAGCAGGTCTGGAATGGTGATGTGTGGTTTATTGTTTCGTCTTAAAATTGTTTCCTGCCTATTTTGTCTGTGATTTCATTGTCTTGAAGAGTCACTCTTTGCTTTTCATTTATGGTTTTCATAGAGTAAACCTGCAAGTATTGTTTATAGTTGAAATGTTCTCAATTGTATATTTTGTGAACAGCTTGGGTTTAATAGCTGGTTTATGCTTGGAATAAACAAGTTTTAAAAAAAAGTAAAGGGCCATAAATCAACCAAAGGAAAATAAAAACAAAGTCCTTAAAGAAGTAAGTAACAAGGCTGTATACCTTTTAACCCACAAAATTCATCAATCCTTTTGTCCATGTGTACACTCATGTTATCATTTTGCTTTGATTCATGTGTACTTCAGGGACTCTGGTGCTTACTCTGGGTGGGAACTATCAATAGAGTTATTACAACAAGACAGAAGAAACACAGCCTGTCTCAAGTACTCAGCTGTTTGGGTCTTTTTCTAAAATACTGCCAGTAGATAAGCTGCAGCATGTTACTCAGGGATAAAGTTATTCAGATTTTATAAGATCAGGGTTTAGAATAAAAAACATCTTAGGCTGCAAAAGCAATATTTAATACTCATATAGCAGGAAATGTGTGGTTACAGGGAAGGGAGAGAACCATAGGTCATTATGTCTCTTATAGATAATTATTAATGAAGAACAGCTTGAGAATTCAACATACACAAATACACAGCTTCTGATGTGTCTTTCTATACTGGTACCATTTATAAGATTTGCTGTGACCAAGAGAGACTCCCACTTTTAGCAATTCTTAAGTGTAAGCACACAAAAAACCTGGTTTTGATCGATAGTTTTTATGGCAAAATCCATAAAACCAAACAGACCCTTTATACAACTCAGAACAAATAATTTAGACTGCATGCCCTGAGACAATTTCTGTTTAAGCTTGGCTGGAGGATGATGCTCTAACATGCAAAGTGGAGGTGTATTGCACTGATATTTAAATATAATCATAAGAGTAGATGGTTGAAGGTTCAACAAAAGCCACAAGAAAGTGAGGAAGTTGCTGGCAGAGGAGCTGATGGGAAGGACCGCAGCAATTGCAAATGAGGCCTGACCAGGAGGTAATGTGATTAGTGTTCTCTAAGAGCAAAGTACGTTGCAGAAATTAAATGAAGCCTAGAGTGAGGTGGAGGTGGGGGATAAATCCCACAATTTCTCCAGTTCCATCTCATAAGAGCTTTATCATTTCCAGTTGTGGGTTGTTGATGGGGATTTTTTTTTCAGCCTTGTGCTGAGGGTGTTTGAGAGTTAATGTGAGATTTGAAAGAATGCCGAGGTTTTGATCTTGTCACGACTGAAAGTCCTTTATAAATGTCAGAGTTGGTGCCTGAAAATCTGGGACGCTGCTTGGCTGCTTCTCTTGTGAGAGCTCAGCTAATGAGGCCACCAGAGAGCCACTGCTGAGCAGCCCGGGGTGGTGGCCCTGCTGCAGGGAGCCTCTGGAGAGGGAGGAGGCACCTGAGCTGGCATGGCCAACAAATGCCAACCCTAATTAACAACAATGCCCGGCATTCCCATCACCGGGATGTTTTTGTGGTGCACAGCAGAGTTGTGGTCACCCCTTTCTGTCCTGACTCTCAGGATGTGGGGATGATATCTTGAGGTTTTGGTGGTTGTCCTGTCTCTGCTGCATTCACACTTCATCAGAGCAGGGTGAGAGAACCAGAGCAGGGTGTCTGGAGTGTGGGCACTGGTCGGGCAGAAGCTTTGTTGGCCTTGTGAAGGTTTTAATCCAAGTTAAACCACAAAAGCAATCTGAGACCAGCACACATCAGCAGTCACCAAAAATGTGAAGTCCCTAAATTCATGTGAAATGTGACAAGTTTTCCTGGACAACTTTTTTTGAAGTTTCATAAACATGCAGCTCTTTTCGGGCTCGCTAAGGAGTTTGCTTTTTTAAGAGCGGTGATTAAAAATTTCCACAGTGTGTTTAAGAGGAACAGGAGGGTTGTTACAGGAGATCCCACCAGCTGCCATTCACATGCCTGAATGACTGATTTGTACTGGAGTCTGGCAAAACTGTTTTATTGAAGGCACTGAACAAGAATAGTAAATTTTCCTGGTGTGCCATAGGCATATACTGTTGAGGAGTTTCTTCCCTCCAAACTACAGCTGTGAAAGGGCCAAGCAGTTTCCTGGTTCAGAAGCCCAGGTCTTAACTTGGCACCCAAATAATTTCCTTGAGTTCAAAACCACATGTGCTTTAATTTATCTGTTTAAAAGGTTTTGGTGTGAGTTGTGGTCCATGGTGACACCAGTGTCCAGCTCCCCAAACCTCTGCCAACACCTGTCTCCACTGATCCTGAGAAGCTCAGAGGAAAGAGCTGTGTTGGAAGGGAACATAAAGGGTCCTCTACATCAATTCAAATTAGGAAACCACTTTCTCAAGCCCTGGAATGCCACTTTTCACTGCCTAGAAATTGGGTGCTTATGTTCTTCACGGATTTTGGAAATGGCAGGTGTCAAACAGAAACTGTGCTGGTGCTTATAGCCAGAAACTCTGTTACTAAAATGTATTTTCCCCAGGAGAAAATAGACTTTCCTGAGTGCTTGCTGTGCAAGGCATAGGTGTGGTTTAGGCATGAGGTTCACTCTAGGAAACAGCAGCACAAACGGGTTTGTGTCTCAAAAGTGTCACCTTGTGAATGTGACAGTGGCCATGTAACTCTTGGTAAATCTATTGAAATGTCTGGAGACCTCACTGTAAGACAAGAATGTGCAAATACCAGTGAGCTGTGTATAAACCAGCAAGAATATTTTTACTAACTGAATAATAAGACATCCCTTTGCCCCGGCCTTCTTGATCTGTACTCTTTTATGTCAGGTAAATCAGCTTGATCTGAAGTACACAAGCAGGACTTCCTAGATTCTCTCCTGCTTTGTAAAATTAAATCTCTGGCTGGTTGATCAATTAAATGGTGGTTCATGGCTTTGTTTTGGAATTTCATGACAGCTGATTTGTAGCACTTTAACACCACATCCATTTCAAGGTGTAATTTAATGTAGTATCTGCTGAGAGAGCCTCACCCAGGACCTGTCTGCTGGCCTTTGCTGGGCAAATTTGTTAAGTTTTTTGTTTTGGGGATTGGAAAATAAAGCCATGATAGTTAGACAGCAGCAGCCCTATTAAACAATCGAGATCTGACACTGTGGCTCTGGAATCCCCAGAGGATCAGGAATTTGGGGAGAAGAATGGGATTCAGTCACTCTGGCACTAGTTCTTGTGTCTTGCATGGTAAAGGAGCACACAAAAAATGACTGGGAATTTGTTTCCACTACAAAATGGATCCTTGATCCCAAGGCAATAAACAGTAAAAGAGCAAGCAGCAAAGAATCAAATATTACAGAAGCTCATGCTAAAACAAAACCTGAGATTCCTATTGGGAATTTTTGCATGGCTTTTCAGCAGCAGAATCTGGGATGCATCGAACACTTGTAGTATGATATTTTTAACAATTGGAAGTCCAAATATGTGCAATTACCAACAGTAGGACTTCTGTCAGGAATGACTGCACCAAGTTTAATTTAATGTACTCAGCCTTGTAATTGTTTTTTTTAATCTTGCTGTGCCAATGACAGCATTTTTTTGCTTCGTAGTTTTTATGTTTTATATCCTCCACAAATCACACATTTAAGACAGTTTTGTTTTGCAACATCTCTGAAATGCTGGCTTATTAGCAAGCCAGTCCACGCCAGATTATTTTAATATTGATAGACTGTATCAGCAGTTGAGTTTAAGATTCATTCCTCGTGCTGTTTTGTTAAGGTTTAGTGGGACTAAATCACAAAACACTGCTTTGCTTGGAAATTGAATTGAAAAGATCCATCTACAGTAGGATTACTTGTTTAGAGAAAGCTGCTGTTGCATTCTGAAAATTTTGGTGGTTTTCACTTCTAGTTTGGGTGCCTGAACGATACCAGGCAAATTTGAAGTGCCTCAGTGCTCCAGCACTCTGCTGAACTGGGATCTTGCTTACAAAGGATATTTTCATCTCCACTTCCCAAAGCTCTGTCTTTGTCATAAATAAATAGGAGATAGGAAGGCAAACTTGAATTTAGAGTTGTATGTAACATTAATTTTCTATGCAATATAACCATGAGCTGCTAGACCTGCTAGTGACAAATGATGTCGGTGCCTGTGTGTTCTTACTCAATCTTTTGAGGCTGCACATGATTATAAGGATTAGTCCTGCAAACAGGGGTATTTTCTTTTTCATTTTTTTCACTTGCTTTGCACTGAAACACTTGCATGTGCGTTCAGGATATTGCTTGTTTCGTTCTGGCACTTCTAATATGAAACTCGGCCGATTTTCATCCTGGGCTTGATGGATGATTCCCTGTGGGATGTGGACAGCCAGGGTTTTGTGCTGGGGTGGTGGAAGTGCCTTTCAGCCTGGTGCACCCGCACCTCCAGCAGCTTCTGCTCCCTGTAGGGGATTACAGAAAGTGAGTAGGGAAAACAAGGCTTCTGGCAGGATTTCTGAATGCAATCCTTTGGTCTGCTCTTTCTTAGGAAATTTTGTAGGGTTTTGTCTGGCAAATCAGGTTGATCACTACTGACTGTGACTTCTTTTGTAGAGCAGATTAGAGGGTATTTCAGCGTGTAGCGTGTTCCAGTGCTTGAAGTTAGCTGGCTAATGATCTGCATAATCTCATATATAGGCTTTTAGCAGAGACACAGCTGTACACCTTTAGCTTGAGTTCTCAATACATAACTCTCTGTATCCTCGGTCATTAAAAAATAAAAATTCACTGTGATAAAAAATTGAGTAACTCCTGGAATCTGGAATAAGAATTGTTGGACATACCTTGCAGGCTGTGTTTCAGAATTTAGGAAAAGTCTGGCTCATTGTCTTTTGTGCTGTATGTCAGGCCTCTGACATTAATCCTTTATGTTTCCTGGCAAGTATTTCACATTCAAAAAGGCTTATATGCCTAGGGAAAAAAAAAAAAAAAAAGAAAAAAAAGAAAGAATGAGGTGTGAAGAATTGCAGTGACACAGGTTAAACTAATAGAGAGTAGGGCTTAGAGAAGGTGTGGAAGTGTTTGCACTTCCGTGTGGCAGTGATCCCTGCCTGGACTGTGGCCTGTTGGGTCAATATTGCTGTTTTTGTGCAGATTTCCCCTCCCAGCCCTGTGCACACCCAAGTGCTGAATTCCTCTGCACATCCCTTGTTGTGACTGGGACAGCTCAGAATTTCATCCTTCTGGATAGAAATGAAAACCCCAACATGCCCACTCCGGCTGTGTTTCATCCCCACTGGCTGTTCATGCCCTTAGAAATTGTGGAAAATCCCAGGTTGCAAACTGGTCCTCAGGGCCAGCACACCTGGCTGAGGGGCTGCTCCTTGCTGCAGCTTTGGGTAGAGATGCAGCTGAGAAGGCCAAAAACCTGTGTGACCTTGCCTGCAAAGAACCTGGGCCTTGCTCCTCTGGTCTTGTTAAACTCTTGGGGTTTTTATACTGTTGTCTCCTGGAGTAATTTTCTGTGCTCCTTAATTTTCCTTTAAAGCAGCCAGGGAAATATTCTTTGGAGCAGTGAATTTATCCACTTTCCCTGGTCTGGTAACTGCCCACTGAGGAAGACCCTCTTTGTGGATGGAGGAGTTCACATCTGCACTAAGAAATCCAAATGACTGTGTTTGGCCCATGGCCGGAGGTGTATTTGGAAGGCTCATTATGAACAGCAGAACCAGTTCTGTTTAGGTGTGCTGTGTGCCAGTGGGAGAAGCTTTGTTAAATATTTAGGAGACGATTTCTCCAGCTGGGCTTTTATAAACAGGTTTTCTTGCATTTTTTGGCAAAAGAAAAATGGTTTTTGTCAAATCAAAGTGAAGCTTGTGGCCTCATTTTGAGTCCTAAAAACACAGGTGTGCTCTTGAACATTCCATGACACAGACAGTGGCCAATTTCTTCAATATGCATTGACTTTATTCCACCGTTATTAATGGAGAGAATTTTGTGAGGCAAAGTGTGTGTTTTGACTGATTGTATCCAGCAGTGGTATTGGCTCTCAGGAGGCAGGAAGAAATTCCCCACTCGTTTGAAATTCTGGTACCTGCTCGTATTTAGCTGTTACCTGTTAGTTACTGAGTGTCATTGCAGCAGGGTGCGAGACCCTCAGTCCTTAACGCCTGCACATAAAAGTCTCCAAGAAACACAGACTGCACTTTTTCTAAGCTGTAGGTCTGTGCCCCCAGTGTGTATTTCTGTGTGAATTATAATCAAAGTCTAAGAACTGGCCAGTGTTTTGCTACCTTCTGCTGACAGCTTTTGGCTTTTTTGGAAATATTTTAGCTTCGTGCATACTGTAGCTGTCGCTGTGATTCAGAGCCTTTGGAAGCAGAGCTTCCTCTTGTATTTGTTATTTGCTTAGCAGAGCTTTGACTTTATGGCTATGTATTTCAGAATCTTTTATGCCAGGGAATCGTTTATATTTCAGAGATACGGGAAGGCACCTTGGAGCTTGCTGCATGTCTTGTTTTTTAACCTTAGCCCAGTGTGATATTCTCTCTAAAGAATATTCTCACGTAATCCTGCAGGGAAGGATAAAGGTAACACAGTTGCCTGGCATTAAAACTGTAAATCAGAAGTATATAATGACAAGTCTGAGAAATGTACTAAAAATAATAACAAGACAGGCTTGTTTCTGAACAGTAAATGCCATTAAACTTTGCTTTGAATTCTGACTTCCATCCAAAATCTGCACCCACAACCCTCCGCTGTCTGTCAAGGGGCTGTTTGCTTGTTTTGTACTTCAGAGGAGCTGACTTCACTTTATGTGCTGGTCCAGATGTGACTCTCCCTGGGGGAATTCCTTGGCCAGGCTGTAGAAAGATGTTTCTGAGAACCCAAAGAGAAATAATAAAGCTGAAAACCTGGCCAACACTGCCTCAGGGGCATTCCTTTCCCTGGGAGAAAATCTGGGACTGGGGAGGGACGATGGCCTGTTTTGTATGACTGAGAGCAGGAAGGGTGACATTTTTACAAGCAGGAAAGTTTGATGGAGCCTGAGCTGCTCCTTAAGCCCTGCTTACATGGACAAGTGTGGTTGTGAAGTGATTACAGTGAGGATTTCTGGGGAAAAGCTCGGCAGTGAGGCTTTCTCAAGGATTTTGGAAGCCCTGTGTATAGCTCTGATTTCCTTCTGGAGGTCTTTGTAGGACTTCGTGTTACCTTGGCAAACATTTTTGAGACAGAGGACAGGCTCACCTGGGCCTAAGCAGGGAAATGATGGTGGGAACTGGGTGTAGCCTTCTCCCCCGTGTGCTGGAGAGTGGGGGCTTGCCTGGGGAAGAGGTGTGCACTGCACTTTCCATTATACTTCAAGGTCGTGCCATTTGTCTAGGGGGAAGAGACATAAATGCCTAATTGATGACCTCGTTAGTGGTGCTCGAATCACATTTGCATTCACGGGCTCTGAGAAGAAAACGTTTGCATTTAAATCTTTGGCGAGGTTTGAAATTAAAGAGACGTGAAATTGCCCGAGAATCCCTTGAAAATGTAAGGGTGAATCATACATTAAAATAAAGATCCTGCAATTGCTGACATGGGGAGTAGATGTTCTGTTCAGGGTACTGAGGCTTCTCCTGACCCTGCTGTGCAATGCAGAACCAGCCCAAAACAATCCGTTCCCTGGCAGCTCTGATAAATACAACACACGGTCCTGCTGTATGGCAGGGGCCTCACAAAAACACAAAGCACAGACAGATTCAGGGCTTGGTATGAGCTGTGGAGGGTGGTTTTTTCAGGGATTCTGGCAGTCAGAAAGGTGGGGACAACACCTGCTTCAAGCTCCTGTAATAAATAGCTTTGCTTTGGATGAACCTGGTGAGGGGGTTCAGTCTGAATAGGTGTAGTTTGTGTCTAGAAAGCTGCCCTGGAGTGATCATGGGAAGTTACACACACACACACAGCCCCATCTTGCTTGTTTTTTTCCTCTTTGACTTAAGTGTTGAAGTGTTCCAAGTCTGTGGCCATTCTGAGGATGAGAAAGCAAGAAAATGATCAAAGCAGATGCTGGAAATGATGACAGCATAGTATGGTCCTAAAAAATCAGTGCTAAATAAAGTGATAAGTTTGACTGCTCTGGGAGGAGAGCTGCCCCAGCAAGCCTCAAAGGCAGGCTGGCTCATTTAACCATGAGCCTAATCAACTGGCTCCTTTTAATTACCATGAAGGAGTGACTGTCTAAAAACTGCTTCTTTCATGTGTATCCCTCTCTTTTGGCAACTTCCCTCTAGTGCCTGGTGAGCTAAAGCCAGGAGACCAGGTTGGCTTGTTGGGACAGTCCATGCCAGCCTCTCTAGCCTATATATGCTTCATTTCCACGTCAGCATAATTAGGAGGTGGCCACAAATAACAGGTTGAATGTATTCCTCTGGGAAACTGGGTAGAAAATTCCAAGTTTTGAGCAACTTCCACCCCTGCTTCAGGAGGGGCATGCTGACAGAGCAGCTCATGGCGTGGAGGTTTTAATTGCCATCCAGAGCTGATGATTCATAGGTTTCTCTCTTCCCATTCCCTTTTCCTTGGCAGATCCTGGGTGTCCTGTTGACAACTGAAGCCAACAGCTCAAACCCCGAGCTCTTATCTCTCCTTCAGAACCCTCCCAGCCGCCTCCTTTTCTCTCCTGTTCTCTGATGTTGACAGCTCCACCACCACGCCTGTCCCACAGGCTCACAGCACTGGTGCCACTTCTCACTCTCCTCCCTCTCTGAGGTTTTGTGAGATGCTTGTGCCTACTTGTGCAGCATCTCTGAATGTGCCTTCTCTCCTTTGTTTCTGCCACTGACACAAACTTCAGCGTCGGCCTCTGTGGCTTTCCTACTCTGCATTGTCTCTCCATGTGGGAAGTTGGGAGGATCTACCCCAACCTGAATTTTCCTCCCCTTTCCACGTTTCTTCACACCATCAACTGGTGCTGGGTAAGGGGAGGAACAGGCAGTAAGGAAAAAGGGAACTGATTTTAATTTCAGGAGCCCACAATCCTCTTGTTACGCCCAAATGAGCACAGGCTTTTGTATTAATCCAAACATGAGATTTCCTGGGTTCTTCATGCTTTTGTTTCACTCCGGTGACACACACTGCTAAATTGGTGCAGGTTTTTAGCAGAATATGGGAGTTAGGGAAATGTGAGTTGCTCTAAGTTTGTCCTGAACTTCATGAATGGATATTGCTGCCTGGTGGGGGGGCTCGAAAGGTTTGCATGTATGCATCAATTAATCTTTGAGGTATTTCAATTAGAAAAACTGGGAGTATTTCTGCCCTCAATTACACACATAAAACATATTCAAATAGCCGTAGCATATTCAATTCAAAACCTACCTTATTCCTACAGCCTTAAGCCACCATATTTATGTCAAGGATTTCCCACAGAGACATGTGCAGTGCTCAGTGTAATGTCTGCAGAGAAAGTGCAGAGTTTCTGGGGTGCATTTATTTGCTACTCTTGGTCAACCGTAATTTGCATAATGACATCCATATTACACTCTTGCATGGGTTTGCATTAGATAGCAGGTGTTGTTTATTTAGAAGTATCTAAATACATTTTTTTATATAAATGAGAGACAGAGAAATCAGCTTTTTATGTTTCATAGGGTTGCCAGGGTAGCAGTAGTAAAATATAGCAAATCAACAGTGAGATCTGCAAGAATGAATACAGACTATGCCCAGAGGCTATGGAAGGCACCAAGACATATTTCAGGCTTTATCAGGAATGAGGCAAACATTTGCACGGCCCTGAAAGAGCTGCTGGCTTCGCAGTGAACTGCCACAGAATGGTGTAATTAAAAGTTACATTCTGTTTGAGCCTTGTCTCACACTCAGTAATCAAACACCATAATCAGAACGAATTATTGCATTTGTATTCTGCCACCCACTGAAAAAGATGCATTGCTTGGCTTATAGCCTGGTCTTGATTTATTAGGTCTAATTCAGAGACTGGCACAAAAAGTGAGTCAGATTCCTGCAGGACCTGTTGCACAGAGGCACCGGGACCCTTCAGCTGCATGGGGGGGTGGTTTTTTGTGAGCTTCTCATTGCTTAGAACAAAATTCCAGGTTGTTTTTTAATGCTGCTTGGAGTGTGCAGACAAGATGAAGGTTAAGCTGAGGAAAGGCTGATCAGGACATGGACATGCCCAGGTCACTGAGGTTGGCAGCTCCAACTCTGATGTGACCTCCAGGTGCTGTGGGTGAAACCACAGGGTTGGTAACAAGGCACACGCTGAGCCTTGAGTCTCCTCTAACAAGACAGAGAAGTGGGAACAGAATTTCTATTCAGGGCATCAAAATCAACCCTCGAAGCGTAGCATTGCTTGTTGATTGCAAATAATGGAGCTGCAAAAATGATTTCTGCACAGGAATGTACTGTTTGTGTTGCAAACAGTTTGCTGTAGCCATTTCAATACAAAGCAGGGATGTGATGACCATGAATTATTTTGTTTTGTATAGGTGGGAGTTTTCTGAAAAAAATAGAAAAACGGAAATAGAAATCCAGATTTAATGTTTTTATGTCAAAATTATGCTTATAAGAGAAAGTAAATTGTGCATAATCCAGCAGACTTTTAGGGTATCTGGTAAAGCAGCAGTCCAGCTCTGTCCTTTCTGAAGGACACACTGTGGTGTGCACTGGCATTCATCAGTATCCAGAAATGACCAGGAAGACGTAGGCAGTCGTGTGTTTCCAAGTGTTTTTCAATAGATGTGAGACATTCAAATTAAAATAAACCATTCAAAAAAGTGGCAAATGTGCTGCAACTGTTGGAAATGTGTGAGAGTAATAGTCTGCAGCAGGCACTACAAACAGTTGGCAAAATAAACAGTGTCAGGCTGTGGCTGATGATTTCGTGATTAACAGCTGCCAGTTGTTTGAACAGAGGTCACTTTTCCACCAAAGTCTTGCCAGACCTTTGTGGGGAGGGCTTTCTTACTTGGTTCTGAGTTTACTTTTCAACCTCATTGCTGTTCAAAACAGTCTGGAGAGCTGAATTCATAAAGCCTAAAACTGTAGGTCAGATCCAAAGATCTGGGACTTGAGTGGAGAAGAGGGAGTTTCTGCGGAGGACTGAGAGCCTTCTTGGGTTGTCTTTCTCCATGATCCTCGCTCACACCTAACCACAACCTCTGTTTCCAGCTCCAGGAGCAGAGGTGTGTCTCTGTAGCCCCCTCTCTGAACAGATCAGCACAGGTTCATGATCTCCAGCCTCTCAAAACAGCAGCCTCCTGACTTCTGGTGACTCCAGCTGCTTCACTGCTGCCTCTTTCCCTTTGTTCTTTGTCACTTTACCCTGCCTGGCTTGTCAAGTCAAAGCAATGTGAGCCCCTCTGAGGAGGTACAGAGTAAACTTATTGGATGCTCTGCCCAGAGGCTGTGATTTATTTGTCCCCATGTGTTTATTAAATGGAAAATTGCCTCGCTTTTCTCACCGTGTTCAATGCCCACGTACTTCGTTTCCTGCCAACATTTCAAGTGCTGGGACTTGGCAAGCACACCCAGCTTCTTAAAATGTAGGCCTTGGAGGCAAAAGTTTTTTGAAACTAACAGGTGCCTCTGAACTTTGATTTAAACTTGTAACTGTCACCAGGGTTTTGACAGATGGGTAATGAAAGATCAAGACAAATGCTGGTAGGATTCTTTTGAGATGTGCTGCTATTAGCATTTGCTCTGAGCACATTTTAGAGGGAACATAAGACTAACAATTTAATGTCTGTTAGTCATCTCACACTGGAGAACTCCTGCCAGAGAAGGTGAAATGTCTAACTTAGAATTGATGACAGGGGATTGGTAATAAAGAAGAGGCAAAGGGAGGCACCAAAACACCAGCTGTAACCCTGGACCAGGAAAGGAATGGAAAAAAAGAGACAGATCAAGCCTGAATTGTCAGATTTGGGGCTATGTCAGTCAAAACTGAGCTTCACAGGGTATGGGCTGGGAAAAAAACACCTGTAATGAAGTCTCTGCTGGATGTGGTATTAGCTAGAGATGCTTGGTACACAGAGGAGGAAATAAGATGTTTCTTAGAGTGACTGTTAAAGTTGTCAGTGGAGAGTGGTACAGAATAATGCAGATAAGCTTCTTAAGCCACCCCTGGTTGGCAGCTTAGTGGTACCTCTGCTTACCCTGGATCTGGCTTTTTACATATTCTTTAATATAATACTTCTACAAGGGCTCAGCGTGTGATATTTTATCATGCTCTGGTAGCCCCATATTCTGTAATTAATGAAGTGCCAGTGGAGTCGGAGGGATTGTCTTTTGAGAAGGGAGTCACTCCACACAACCTGCTCTTCTCTGCAGTTGGATTTCATTGCATTTCTCTTCCACAGCACTGAGATGTCTCATAAGCTGCTAAACTCCAACCCTAAACAAGCCAAGTAATTCCTTTTTGTGCCAATCTGTGTGTGTCACCGATAATGTAAATCCCCGTGTGCCATGGTGATCTGTGCCCAGATGTGGGAGGGAGCCAGCCAAGGGATTGATACTGCACAGAGCTCTGCTTTTTCCCCTTCAAAAACCTGCACTGCCCTTTTTTACCCAGAGAATGGAAAGAAAGGGACAGGGGGACTGTGCTGAATGGTGTGCTCCTCCTCTCCAAAGCCTGCCAGAGACCAGCTGGAAAACCCTGAGGAAGAGAGGGCTCAAAGCAACACCAGCTCCTGCTGTGGGGGTCCTCAGGAGAGCCCATGAGCCCCTCCACTGAATCCCCTTTTCCCCTTCAATATGTCTCTAGAAGGACCCAAAACAAGAACAAATTTAACCACAATAATTTTGCAAAGAACACACAGGCTTTTCAGTTTCCCCCTCCTTCAGTGTTTCCTGACATCTGTCAGTGCATTTTCTAACACTGTGTCTGTCATAAAATAACAGATCAGGGTGTGAAAACCTTCAGACCCTGGGAGAAGTGTTGGAGGTCACAGGGTCCCCTCTTCGGGGCTATCAGCATAATTCAGAGCCAGTGACACCCACAGATTAATTGCCCTTTTATTGATTCTGAATTGACTTCCTTAATTAAGGAGAGTGCCACTTGCTTGCATGATTGCTTTTTTTTCATTTTCAAATTATTAAACCAGAAGCCTGGAAATTAAATCCTTTGCTATGTATAAGCTCTTCCCTGGAAAATACTCTGCCATGTTTAACAGACTTCCCTGCCTAAAGTTTGTATTTCCTTACACAGTTTAGATTAATTGGTGTGATTATTTGGATATAAAGGGCACTGAGAGGACTTGCAGCATCTGGGGCTGTGGAAGCAGCGAGGGGCCCTGTCTGTGTGGGATATTGTGATAGAGATGCTTTCCTCAGAGCAACCAAAATAACTGGAAACTTGGAGAAAAATGTTCCCTTTTCACACAGCTTGTCAATATGGTAAGTGCTCTGGAGACAGTGCTTTTGTGCTTCTGCAGACATTAAATCCTGTACATTTCCTGGGCTGTGACAGTCCTGTTTTCAAATGTTTGAAGCATTCATTGTGCTCAGGATGATGGACCCAGTGGTGGAAACTCTGCTGAAGGGATAATGGTGGTGCTAGGAGGAAGAGGGTGAAGTATTTTCCTGGAATACTTTGGTCCTTCCCCGGGGCTGTTCTTCCACAGCGGCTTAAACCATAAAGCAAACACAAGAGCTTTGGAAAGGGAAGATAAAATCCATAGGTTAAAATTTGAAAATTGCCACCTAATTTTCCCTGGTTCTTCCCACAAAATGTGAGGTGGTGGCATTTCGGGTTGATTCTCACATGGGATTTTCCTCTCCTTTTCCATTTGACCAAGCACACAAGGAAGGAGGTTGTGTTGCAGTGGATGATGTTAGTTCTGAGGCTGCACGGCTGGTGGGGATTTTGTTCTTTTGAAAGATTTTGAGCAACCTGGAGGGGGGAAAAAACACAGGAATATTCTCCAGACTGCTCTCATGGACATCCCCCATGCAACAACAACCAAGTCAGAAAACTGCACTTCTGGCAGGATGAAGGGGCAGTTCTTGGGGCAAAGTTGAGGTCTGGGGTAAACGTGGAGCTCTGTGAAGCTGCTCTTAAGGGAAGCAAGGAAAAAAAAGGGAAAACCAAGAAAAAGATGCCATTGCATGTCTGCTCCCAGCACTTCTGAGCACGCAGTACCCCCAGACCTCCAACTCACGTGGAAAAAGACTTTCTTTTGCTTACCTTCTTCACCTTGCTGCTGCTGGCATCCACCTGCCTCTTGTTGCTGGATCTTCCATGTGCTCCAGCTCCTCAGTACAAATAATTGGTATGGGAAGAGCACGGTGCAGGATAAAGCTGTCCAGGGTCACCTTCCAATATGTTGTAGCTGCCTTAGAGACTGTAACTAAGGAGAGTAACTCGTGGTTCTGTAGGTAACGTGGAGCAGGTTGGACATGCTGGTTAACTGGGAAATTTTAGGAAAGGCATCGCTGCAGGTGTGGAATTGGGTGGTTTTTTGCTCTCCCCATCTGCAGGTTTTAACATCAGAACAGCGATTTACTCTCTGGGGACAGATCAGGTGCAATCCCTGCTGCTTACTCTTTGTCAGAAGCAAGGCATAATATTCGTGCATTGAAAATAGAAAGTATCTTGCAAATGTATTATTCATTTTTAAGAGATAAATGTAGAAGCTAAAGAAGTAAGTGTAGTGTAAATATTTTCAAATGTACTTCCATATACATAATAGCTTTCTGAGTGTGTATATACATGTTCTCCACAGTAAATATATATTCCAGTTAAAATTAATTTGTATAGTCATAATGGGGCTATTGTGGTAATGGGTGATTTGCTCCTTTAATGGTTTGAGTTCTAGTAGGGTAAGAAAGCCGTGGGTTTGATCTTCAGTGAGTTGGAGTAGTCCTACATTGTTGTCATTCTAGACTTGATATTCCAGAGTGAATCTGACAGCAAAACAGCATCAAGAGCAGGGCCTGAACCAGAGGGAACAGGTCAGGTCATCCTACCTGGCCTTTGTCATGGGATATTTTCAGGAAATATGGGGCTGGATGCCCAGGGTTAACTGGAATTTAACACAGTCTGGGGAGGAAGAGAGCTGCAAAAAAAATGCCCACTGGCTGCCATCACCTTTAACAGCATCTCAGAATTGCAGCCATGACTCAAAAAAGCACAATTCTAATTCTGGGGTTTTTTGAGGCTCCTCTCTCCCCAGCTCAGAATTCTGTCATAAACTTGCCAAAAATCCTTGCTGATTTTTTTTTCCTCTGAAGATATCTTGTAGAGAACACAGAGTACAATCCACATGTGCTGCAAAAATTCCTTGAGGTTGTACTGCATTGATGGCATGATCCATCCCACTGCAGCATCTTCCAGAGGAAACCCAGCAAGACCAGCCTGTGTCTGAGAGATTTATGCAGAGAAAACTGTGAGGGAATGCAACTGGACCAAGAATCCTCAAGAGAGAAACAAATTCCAGCTAAAGACAGCATATCTGGCTCTTAAAAAAAGGCAATCTTCTCCATATTTATATCTCTTCCTAAACTTACCAGTATCAAACACAGGTGAAGGTCATGACTTGGTTGAAACAGTGAGGAAAGAAATTGTATGCACCTATTGGGTATAATGCAATGAGAACGTGCCTTTTTCCTTCCCTGGTGGCTGAGCTGTAAAAGAGCATCAACCTTCCACAGCTGCTAGCCAAAAATTGCACCTTTGGGTTAAACAAGAAAAACTCTTGCTTTTAAGCTTTAGTTCCATAAATTATTGAGTCGCTTCGATAAATCCATGTGAATTCAGTAAGGTGCTTAAGCACAACTTTGCCATTAGGCACGTTAATGAGCCTTAAGCAAACATCTCAAAGCAGATGTGGCTTTATGGGTCCAGGTTAAAGGGTCTTCTCCCCCTTCTCCCATTAGAATGGTGGAAAACATCTGGCAGGCAGCTCTCTCTTCTCCAGCACGTGGTGTGGATGTGCGGGGTTGCCCTCGTGGCACTGTCCCTCATCCTGGCTGCTCTTTGGCTCTCTGGAACACCCACTGCCCCGCTCTGTTCATGGAGGGATTATTCCTAGAGGCATAAGGGCCATGGTGCCAGCCTGGATAAAGTGCAGAACGTTCCTGCTTCGTCTGTCGCTGGTGGAGGATGCTGACATACGAGAGCGAGCGGGGTGGATGGAGTGATCCGTCCCAGGCCATATGCTCCTCATTTCTGACAGTGTGTACTTTGCAAAGACTTTCTGAGCCAGCAGTCCTGTTTAGATCACCACAGACCTGCCCTCTAAGATTGTGGTTAACTCCCTTTGAAAACCATTTAAACTTTCAATAGTTCACGAGCTTGAAAAGCATCCGCTGGGATGATGGCTTTGCTAATTACAATGGTCGCTGCGTTTTTAACCAGCACAGTTGCTTTTGCAGCCAGCCAGAGATTGGAGGCTGAAGGCAGGTAGGAGAGATGCAGGGCCTGGCCATCTGCTCCTGCTGAAGTCTGTTTTTTTGGGTAAGTGGCCATCCAGTGCATTAATGGCCCCTTGTAGCAGCACAATACCTGGCGGTGCTGGCGTCCATTTCTGGCTAATAGAAAATGTCACAGTGTAAGCACCGTGTTCTAATTGCATTGGCCCGTTTCCATCACAAGCATTAATTTAGTGTAATGCTGTTTGGGAATCTCAGTGAATTGCTGACGTGGGGCTTGCCAGCTGCTGGAGGTTCTGCAGTTCTCCCCGTGTTGGTGTGGCTGTGCTGCTCGGGCAGGAGCAGTACGAGGCTGAACTGCAGCAACTGAAAGCATTTAAAAATAGCAGACAGATTATTTTTACAAGTGGAGCCAGGGCAGGAAGAAGCAGTGCCAGTTTGCATTGGGAAAGAGAGCAAAAACCAGAGGGTTTTGAACATTTTCCAAAGCTGCAAGAGTTCTAGTGCGAGCTGACACTAATTCTGGTGTAAGGCGTGCAAACGCCAGAGATCCCGTGTGTTCCACCAACATCAAACGTGGCAGAGCTGCATGGAAGGAGGGATGATTTACAATTAGACAACAGCAATTATACCAGGGATACAGATTACTTTATAATGAGACTGAGCCAAGGCCACATGTCAGTGCATTAGGCTTCTAGTTCACGTCTAATCATAAATCTTCAGTATGAAGGTTATAAAACTCTTTTCACCAATATTTGTCTGCCTGAAAAATCTATGAAGCATTAGCAGCAGCTTGAAGCTATGAAGAAGAACCACTCAGCTTAATTTACATGTAAAATATATACAGTACAAGCTGCAAAAAAGATCTCTTGATGTTTTCCCATGATATAAATATTTGATGTTGTTTAGATTCCTTTCCTGTTCTTTTATGGAGGGTTTTCTACTCAATTAGAGTTGGGTGGAAACACATTTTCTGCCCAGTTTTGTACCAGAATCATGGAGAATGATCAAAATGAACAGATTTAAAAATTAAATTTGTTATTGCAAATGAGATTTATAGATATTTTCTCTTTGGGGAATATGTTGCTATATTGATTTCATCAAAATAACAAATAATGATATGGACTATTAGAAGCTGTAAGGTGGTGAATCCAATTCTTGACAGTTTTATTATTCCATCACTCTGAAAAGAATTTGTTCAGCTAATTCTTGTTCTTGTTGGTACAAAGTAAAGATGAAAGCCTCTGTAAATTGATGGTTGAATTGACATCTTCATTCCATAACCTATAACAGAATGGACAGTACAAAATTGTCTCTAAAGAGTTTTTTGGTTTTTTTTAATGGAAAAGCATTTTCGGGTTTGCCTGATTTTTAGGTACTGAAGAGCAGCCGTGCTGGGTCCAACAGCTGGGCTGTCCTGAAACTTCTGAAGAAACCTATCTGATGCAATATTTCAGGGCCCAGCCCTGAGCTCTGCAGACATATCTGCAATAAGACTATATCTGATTTTACTTTGTATGGCAATCAGTCAAGAGAAATTTGCTGAGGGTAGATGTATGGCACTCATGTGAGCCTGATCCCTGTATAGTTTACCATGACATTTGGTTGAAGAAGAAGCAAAGAAACAGGGTTGCAGGGTGAAATCCTCCTCATGTGGCTCTTAAGGGAAATTTTATGGACTACAGAAGTATTTATATGACATAAGAGAGTAAATTTGGCCTGCTTATTCCCATCCCTAGTACTACAATTGAGGTGGAGTACTTGTAATTTGTGTATTTTAATGAAGGTAGAACAGCACAGTTATTGCCTGGTGGAAATCCCTGCTTCCATAGCCATAATTCAATAATTTTTAATATATATACCATATTTATGCACGCACAGAAGAGAGAAATTCCTGAGTGTGTGGTACAGCCAAAATCAGCTGTGCAACAGCCTGAGTCTGGTTCCTGTTTTTGTACATTCTTGTAATGATCCAGCAGACTCCAGAAAAAAAAAAATCCCATTGCAAAGAAACACAGATAAAAACAAAAAGAGTTTGAAATCAGTGATACCTAGCAATTATATCCAAATAATGATGATTCAAGTAACAAGCATATAACTACATTTACTGGCTCCAGCATTTCCACTACGACAAAACAACACTTAACAGCATTCCTAATCAGCATGTGCAACAAAACAACCTCAGCTCGGTGCTGCTTAACTGGATGCATTTTTTTTTTTCTCATAGTGTTTCATAAATATCTTTAGGAAGTGAATCTGATGATAATAATTATACTACTGCTGTATGCAGCTAAAGACTTCTCCCAGAATAACAAATAACCTGTTAGAAAATCTCTAAGAGCTCCCCATGCCTGCCTACACTAATAATACAGTAGTGCTTTGTGTGTACATAGGCTTTTGAAAGGCACTTTCATGTTAATTATCTAATTAAGCCTTACAGTTCTCTTTGAAAGTAAGTACGTATGATTATACCTATTTTATGAAGGTGGAAACTGAAAAATAAAGGCTTGATGTCATCTCAGCTGATGTTCTTTGACCTTCCCTGACTTTCTTTGACATTGATTAGATTGGCTGGAGGGTTTAGGTGGGAGCACAGGCACCCAAAATTCCCCTTGAGGGAGCAGAGAAGGTGATTTAACCCACATGAGCTCCGTGAAGAGCTGCCCTGGGATCACTCACGGGAGCACTGGGATGTTAGGTCTGATCTCACTGTCATCACTGCCTAAAATCTGTGGGGGGGAGAAAAAACCCAAAGTCAAGTCAGCAAAGCTCCCAAACTTGTTTCTAGCAGTGGTCCAGTGTCCAAGTTGTCTTTGGCATCCTTCTCATCTGGAAAGGGTCCCAGCAGTTGCAGGGCCCACTGGCACTGCAGGTGATCTGCCCGGTGAGGAACGGAGCCATCGCACCCAGGCTTTGTCAGAGGCCTCTTGATGCCTTAGATTTTGACTTTTATATTTTTCAAAATCCTGTACTGCTTAGTGTGTAACTCTGAGGTTTCTTGTAGCCTGTTAATTTCTGTTCTCTCGTGCTGAGTAGTCATAACAAAGCCTCTCTGGGCCTGCTCTTCAAGGACACCTAGACTGTCCTAGGCCCAAAAAGTGTAAACTAAAAGCCTCTGAAAGGGGGGCAAGCTGAGGGGAATTACATCATTAAACTGAAGCTTTAATTGGAGAGTTAACCCTGGCTGTGCAAACGAACCAAACCTATAAAGGTGTAAAGAACTCGTGACCTGTTGTCCATCTTGGGGTCCAGCTTGGCAATAGCCTCTGGCTCCCGGGGTGTACCTTGAAGGCCCTTCAAATAAATACCCACCTTTATTCCCTTACTCCTGTCTGGTCTCTGTTTATAGGTGGCCTCTTAAGGCATCACTCTGACAGGGCTCCTCAGCCACTGCAGCATTGTGGGGCTGCATCCTGAGTCCTTCAGTGCAGCGAGAATGAGGAGGTGGGAGGAGAGAATTCTCTCCCTCCTTGCTCTCTGGAGTGCCAGCATTTCCATGCCTGTCAGCTGGGATCTGGCTGTGAGCAGCAGAGGGTCCCAGGGGGTGCCACAGTTCATCCTACAGTTCACGCTGCAGGCCCTGGGCTGACTTGAGGACACGTGGAGAAGCTGTTTTTCAGCCAGGAATCTCAGGCAGTGCTGTGGTGGGTATTTGGTGGCACAGAGTTTGGCAGGGAGAAGCATCTCCAGCCCTCCTCCCTTGCCTGGCAAGCAGCACCCGCCCTGCCCAGCTGGCTGCACTGTTGGCAGTGTTTTGAAACAACTTGTGTAGGCATCTGTGCAAGTGTTAAGTGTATAGCTGCTGATGTGGTTTCCAAATGAGTATAAAACCCCCTAAGAACAGAAATGCTTATCATAAGAGAGGAAATAGGGTTGGTAGATGGGAGTTTATAGTGGTGTCTCCTTACTGGAGTGGTCTGCAACCTTTCCTGGGCCGTGGGCGTGTGACACTGAAGGAGCAAACACCATAGACAGGATCATGCTTTGCCTTTCTTTACTGTGTTGGTGGAAACTTCTTGATTTTCCCTGGCTGCTGGTAGCACTGAAAGATCTTACAGGCAAAGTAGAGGTTGTGGGCTACTGCCCTAATAGCTGTATTTCCTCTGACTTTCCTGTGCAAATTCAATAAATAATTCATGAAGTGACTGAGGCTGATAGAACTTTCTTCTGTGCTTGCAGTGGTTCAGACATCACTTTTATCTTTCCTAAGTCCTAATGCATAGTTGGTGAGTGACTTCACTACTTCACAGGAAGCCAGACTGCTGGAAATTAAAGGCTTGGATGCTTAAGCAAAAACTGTGATCAATTTAATCAGGCTGTGATTGACCCCGGGAAGTGCAGTGATGAGGGAGATCCACAGTCACGTTCGTGTGTGACCAGGGAGAACCACTGTAACTGGGGGTCAGGCTCTGAGCGGTGCTGACCCCATCCACTGAGATGTCCCCACTGGGGTGTTTGTCCCTCTGGCAGGTGGCTTTGAGGCAGCAGGGATTTTCAGCTGCTAAATCTACCTGTGGAGATGAATTGGTGCCCTTCACTACCCGCCACTGTCGTGGTAGTGCCTCCAGGAGAAGTGTGCCATGGTTAGATGGGAGGAAAGTTGTCCATTAAAACTCTGCATTCCATAAGGAAATGGGGCATTTAACAGCACTGCTTGAACGTGCCAAGTATATTTACTTACTTCTATCCACATTGAACTGTTTCCAGTAATGAAAAACAGAATACTGTAATGAAGTCATGTTTCAGAAAAGCAGGTAAGTCTTAGAGGAGGGGCCTCTCACAGGGGTTGTAAGTATTTACTGTTCCCCTGAAAAAACCTGGGAGGAGGCATGTGCCAAGCTGAAAAGAGAGCAGAGCTTTTCAGTTTCCTTTCAAGTGCTGGCTGGAGGGGAAACCACAAGGACTTTCCTCTTATGTTGACTGCTGTAATGATGTGCTGTACTATTGAATTTCCAGGTCTAACTGATGTGGATCAATTATTTGAGTTTGATGGGCCACCTGCTTGGGAAACTTCTGTAGTATTTATAAAAGACCTGGCAGTGCTTTCCTGGCAGGAGATACTTTTATATTTGCTCCTGTGGAAGTGCTGTCCAGGTTGAATTACAAAATGAATCAATGCCATGCTGGCAATGGGATGTTATTTGGGTTTTCAAGTTTCACAGTAGGACTTCCTCGGTGTGTAGTGCAGGATGGCTAATTAGCTTAAAGTATGTGCCAAAACTTGAGACCAATTATATTTTGCACATAAAGGCTCTTTTGTGTGAGAAGCACTCGAGTCTGTGTCGGTGCAGGGTCAGTGCATCGCAGGGTGTCACCCCGAGATTGTGGGTGGTGCTGGCAGCTGGGAGTTGTGTTTTTGCAATAACCCAGGCAGCTTTTATCAACTCACTTCCCATGGGGAATATCATCGCTGCTGCTCAGCAGCAAACCCTGCTGCTCCTGCAGCCCTGGCTGCCCCTGCTGCTCCTTTCCAGGTGTCTCCCCACCGTCCTTGCCTGCAGGAAGGGAAGGTGCAGCCACTCCTTTCTTAACAAAGGAGATTATTTGGGGTCTGTTTAGTTACTCCTCCTGTGTGGGCAATGCAATGAGCAGGAGTAAAAAGCGTGGAATTGTTCTTACTGAGGTTTTTTATTCTGTGTTTAATAGCTGGGGCGGAATTTCTTAGAGTTGCCCAACAGGCATCTGCAGTTTCTCCCAGCACTGAAATTCTTCAGCGCTTTTCTTGCTATGAAAAAGATTTGATGGCCATTCTTTCCCCACAGAGTATTTCTGACATCAGCATAAGAATATTTTAAATATTTTATTTAGAAACATCTGGTTGCTTTAACCAAAAGAGAGTTTTCTTTGGGATTAGGTTCATGAATTTAAATAAAAGCTATTAGTTGTTGTGGTTTGGTTTTAGTTTTCTTGTTGGCTAAGAAAATAGTCTTAAAGTATGCAATAATTTTTTCTGAGTGTGCCTGCTTTGTTCTTCTTGTCCTTTGAACATTCTATTATGTGAAATACTGTATTTTGATTCCCATGAGCAGCCTTACGACTGGAGGACTCCCTTTGCAGAGTATCTTCCTGCACAAGGTGCAGTTACAGGTGTGGAAAAATCCTTGTATTTTTAAGTTCTCTCATTAAATAGGATCTTTGCACTCCTGCAGTTCAAGCATGTGGAGATCAAACTCCTTTAAAACACAGAAGTGGAAATATTTATGGGTTTAGATGGGTTTTTTTTAGTTTGTTCAAGTTCAAAGAAATTGAAGAAGGGCATATAGTGTATATATTGCTGGTTATTTGTTATTTTCCTGGAGGAATGAAAGAATGTGACCAGATTCCATTTTGGCTGTTAAATCAGTGCAGCCCTGAAACCACGTTAGTATTCCTGACATTTCATCAAAGCACTGATTTGGCAGCTCCTGACACTTGGATCAGTGACTAAACTTGTTTCCTTGTTGATAGGAAGTCATCTGCAGTTAGAGCAAAACATGGCTCCTAGACCTGACAGATCTTCCTTTGCCTTGAAAATAAATCCTAACATTGCAAGGTCACTTGAGAGCTCTCACTGGAAAAAAGATTCTGCTCTTAACCCTCATCTGGGTCAGTACTTCTTTACATTTCCACGGTCTTTACTGGAGGATCAGAAAGTGCTTTATAAATATTAGATAGTATTAGATAATCTTTCTGCTGAGTTTGATAAAGCAGTATTTCCTTCATTCCAGACTTTGGGCTCAGAGTAGTTAAATGACTTGCCCAAAGGGGTCTGTGGTAGAGCTCTGGATAAAATTTATGCTGATACCAAGTTGGCCTTTCTGTACTGTGGTATTTAATTCAAAAGGTACCTTAATGGCTCTACTGATTCAAGTGAAAATAGGATAAAATATGCTTTATAAACAAGTTCAGGAACTGACAGGAGGGAGAGAGAATTATTATTTAAACTAGAGGACAGTACATTAATTTTTTTTGCAGAATAAAGCAGAAAGGGTAGGAACATCTGGCTGCTCCCCTTTCCTCCCTGACACTGGGACTGAGAGCAGGCGTGAGCAGGGTCCTGGTTAGTTATGGACATTAACTGATGCAATAACCCCTTTTTGCAACACTGAGTTGTGTAGTCCTAATCCAGGCACACATCAGGCATTTCTGGAGAGCCTGAGGAGTGACATTTCATAGTTCTAAACTCCTCTTTGGGTTGTATTTTTTTTTTTTTTTTGGTACAGAGGCAGAAAAAGATCCTGTAAAAGCTGACTTTATTAATAGTGTGATTCTGATCTCACATACAACAGTCTACCTAACTGTTATATTCCATGTATCCTGTTCTTCTGGATCCACCTTAATCAGCCTCCTTATTGATGCTTGATTGGCAATTTAGTGATGTGGGATGGAATTCAGCTCAGCACGGGATCGCCGACCTGGAGTGAATGGCTCCTCTCAGCGTGGATGTATTTTTTCTGTAATTTATCACTTTTGCATCAGCAATTCTCTACATGACCTCCCTGCTTTTGATTTCCTATTTGCAATATCAGCTTTTTCAGACAAAATCAATGATGAGCGGTATAATTAATTTTTACGTGTTTTAATTAAGATTTCAGCTGCTCCAATGCTTTTCATTATCTTAGCATGATCTCTTGCTGCTGCCGAACATTACAATGAAAAAAACCTGTTGATTAAATAAAATATTATTTAAAAAGTCCCCTGCAAGTTGTCAAAGTAATTAAAGTTCAGCGATGCAAAGTGAATATAATACCTACTGCACAAAGAAATGTCAGGTAGAGCAAGGTATTTAAAAGGTCTCAGGAGCCTACAACAGCTTGGGGCAGGTTCTGCCAACTCTGCAATGGTTTGTGTGGCACCTCATCATCCTTCTGACACCTGGTGCCATTTATGTTACCCCAGTCATGAGGCTGAAGGACCCATTGATGCCTCCAGGAGCTGAATTTGCAGTTTGCAAGTTGAACAGAGATCCCCTTTATTCATACGGGATGATACAGAAAGGTTTGAGTTCTTGACAACTTTTGGAACTCTGCTGTGCAGAAAAAAAAGCAATATTTAACCTGCTGCTAGGTAGGAAAGAAATTGATGGTGCCTGGTCCCTCAGGGGTTTATTTTTAGAGGAATTCATCTTACTCTATTTCACTGGTAAATTAATCTGTTCATTGGGTTCTTGGGTAGAAGACAGACATTGCTTGGCTGTTGCCTGCTTAATTATACCCTGTAATTTTGATTGACAGTGGAATATGCATTGAAAAGCAGCTGGAAGTGTCTGTCAGCTGGTTTAGAAACTGGTGAGGAATCTCTGCCTCCTGCAGGAGCTGCCTGCTGTGCTAACCTAGGCCAAGTGAGAGGTTGGTGGATGGTTGGGGGGCAAAAGCAGGCAGCCATCACTCTTCTGAACAGTCAAAAATTAGATGTTTAAAGTTTGCCACAGCTACTTTGAGCAAACACTGGGCTTCCACTCAAAATCTGAGGGTTAAGCATGAAGAGCTTGTGTTTCTGTGTAAGGCATTAATTGGGATTTCTCTCTGCTGGACTGCCTGTGAGGATGCTTTTGCTGTGTTGAGATTCTTCTTGTGTGTTTGGCTTTTATGTGTGGCTTTCATAACTGATGCTCAGTATTTCAGTAAATTGCGTGAGACTCCAAATCATGAAGGTAAAGGTGCTTTCAGTGACTTTGGGGGGGTTCAGCGTGGGAATGGGGGGAAATAGGATGAACACATTTAGTTGAAAGCTGTGAGCTGTAAAGGGAAAAGCACTGAACATTAATGATGCTGTGTGAAGTCTGAAGCCATTAGAATGGCTGGGGTACAGTTTGTGCAGGGACACTGCAGCCCTTTAAAGGTTGTTTGCAGCCATGTGGTGTTTGCCTTGTCTGCATCCCCCACTTCTCTGTCCACGATGTTCTGCTGCTGCATCACTGTTCTGCCTTCTCTTGATCACACCAGTGTTGTGGGGGAGAAAGAGAATGAAGAGACTGTCAAAACTGTAATATTTCTGCCAGCAGCTTCCATTTCCTTATTCTGGGAGTTTCATCCCAGGACAGTCTTCCCAGTGGTGAAAGCAGGGCATTTTTGCATTTTTCCATGTTTTCCAAGGAGCTGTGAGCCAGTGAGTGGTGAGAGAACACCAGATGGAAATGAAAAGCTGGGGAGAGCCCTAGTGAATGTCACCAGCTGAGCAGAGATGCCCAGGCCAAGGTCCTACAAGCAGTGATCCCTTCTTTGGTCAGCATTATTCCCAGGTTTGTTGCCAAAAAGGAGCTGGAGAGGGAATCTCTGTCCATTTTTTGGGGTGCAGCAGGAAAAGGAGGCTGTGGGCTGTGGGGACAGCCCTGGGGCCAGTTCCATGAGGAGCTCTCTGCAGCCAAATCCCAGCTCTAGCTCTGACTGCAGCTCTCCTTCTCACAACTTTCAAATGGGCATGAAGTGCCATACAATATAAGCAGGATTCTCCATTCAAAACAAGGAGTGTGGCTTACCAAGTGATTTAAAAAACTGTTCTTTCCGAAATGTCTGTGCAACATGACTTGAGTGATTTACCTTATAATGGCTCAAAGCCAAGAGCATAATGAAATTGTGAGCAGAAGAAATTACTCTAGTTCTTTTTCTCTTTTGCTATCTGCTGATTTATTGGAGATGCCTTTCATTCAAATAACTGTCCCGTTAACCCATGTGCTGCCAGAACCCTGGGAAAGGAAAGAAAGGTAAAACAGAGGCAGTGACTGCACTGTAAGAGAGGAGAGCCAACAAGTTTAAGCATTGTTGCACTGTGTGTTTGCAATTTTGGAGGCAGAGGAAAAAAAAGTTTATGGTTTCAAGTGTAACTGTTACTCTGGGAAGCTGGAAGCTTAAAAGCCCCATGGATAGCTAATAAAAATTTTGTGATGGTATGTCTCAGCTCTTCTGACATGGGTTATTTAAATCTTAGGCTTGTATTGCAATAATAATGAGATATTCCTCCCCGATACTGATTCTCTGCCCGGTTTGGGACTGCCTGTGCATCCTCTCTCTGCAGTTCAGGAACCTGGCTCTGGATCTTCATGGTTAAATTTCCTGAGTGTCAGGCAGGCTCTGAGAGCTGCAGAGATGGGGCTGAGAACCAGCACCACACTGGTGTGGCCTTGGGGTGCCTCGTGGCTGTGATCTCACAGAAAGTGAAGAGAAGAAGGAGGAGAGGAGCTCAGAGCTGGCAGGGAGGCTCCCAGCTCCTGATACAAAAGCCTGGCTGCCTCCAGCCCTTCTTGTGAGAGACAGAAAATAAATTACTGCTGTTGAACATTTTATTTGCACTCAGAATATTCATCCAAAGGAGCAAAGAAAGCACCAGAGGAGTGTGATGAGGGCTCCTTTTTTCTTAGCAAGCCAGTAGGAAATAATGCCAGAATCAGACACGGCAGAAGATTTTTGACAACATGGAAATTCCTCTTTGTGCACTGCCAGCTAACTCCAGCTCGGTGCAATTCCTCTCACCTTGAATCAACAGCAGCTCCTAGAACTGCTGCAATTTCTTAATCAGTGGCTATTCAGCATGGCTTCATCACTGAACCTGTCCATTGTAGACACAGACCAAGTGTAGCAGCTAAACAGCTTTTGTTTCTGCCCTTCTGGAAGAACAGAGAGAGAAAAATACTGGCAGAATTTCTGGATAATGCCTCTGTTAGTGGATATCTGTAAATACTTCTGAAAACTATGGTGTTTTTTTGAGGGGGGCGGTGGAAGCTAAAGTTGATGCAGAGAGGTGTTGTTGATCTGAATACATTTAAACAGAAAATTAGATTCTTTGCAATTGTCAGAATTTCTGGAATATTTTCCTGAAGAAATATTAGGCACTGAAAGGCAAACTAATTTAGTTAATTTGGGGTAAATTTAGGTAGAAGTTTTGGCTAGGTAGTGGATCAGTATAGGAAGAAATAAGGTTTTGTCTGAAAGAACAAATACAAATATAGCTGATGTTCCTTTTGAAATGGAAGTGTTCTCGAGTCTCTCAAAATGGTTCAGGTACACATCGTGCTCTGCTACTTTCAGATACTGCTTTATCTGTCTTCCTGCATCAGCAGATGGACATTGTGTCCATGGCATGGAAGTGGCAGATTTTGCAACTGCATTTGTTTTTCAGTTTTGGGACTGAACAGGCATCTGCTGTTTATTTCTGGTGGATATCCAAAAGGAACATTGATGGATAGTGGTAAAACCTGAGCTTTGGGCTCAAAAAGTGGCTGTGGAAAACCTTCTCCTAGAAGAGCAACCGTGTTGATAAAAGTTTGGCACAGCTCCTTGGGCTGTGTTTTGGAGCTGGCTATAAATCAGGGGCCATTTGGGACAAGAAGAGAAGTAGAAACCCCTTTACAGTTATCAGGCAGTCCTTGGAAACTGGTCTCCACATAGGGGTAAAGACTGGGATTAAATTGGCAGTGAAACCACCTGTCAAGCTCTTGGAGTTTGGACTCACTGATCAAGACAGAGCAGGCTGAAGAGGCCCTGAGACAACGTGAGATTTGACACAAAATAAGGGATTTTTTCATTGCATAATGGAACATCAGCTTGCAAGAGAAGAGTAACGAGAGTTCAAAGTTGTGTAGATAAATATTGTGCCTCAAAGTTGTGTTGGAAGGGGAATTTGAAAGATTTTTCTGCAGCCTTGCCAATTAAAAGAAATTATAAATATTTGTATTCATGGATGCCCTGGAGTCGTTTCCCTAAAAAAGGAAAAAAAAAGGTAGAACAAGGTTTGGAATTCTAAGGAAATAAAACCTGGGGCTGTGCACAAGTACTTACTTAATCCTTGTTGTATTTGTTATTTCTTTGACACTTCTTTCTGCTACTTCCACTGATGTCTGGTAGATGGCATTAGCGTATAACAAATTTCTGAAGTTCTTTTCTTGTTGGAGGGGGTTTATTTTTCATCCATTTTACAGATAATGCTGTCTTTTTCTGGCTTAGCAGTTTTAAAGCATTTTTTCCCCTCAGTGTTTCAGTTATGATTTGACTAAATGCTTATATTATTCAACATGCCTTTTTTCCTCCTCCTTGTGCCATATAATTATTATTTCTTCTAGAGGGCATCAATCACTGAGAAAGAAAAACTTGATACCTTCAGCTGACTCTGAATTTAGAAGCTCTGTTACATTGTGCACTGTTTATATGCAGTACCATATTTATTTCATATTCTCCTGGCTTAGAAAGGGGGATGGTGCTCTGAAGGAAGAAGAAAAATTTCTCACACAGAGAGAAAAGATGCAGATACGCATAGTAGTAAATAGAGGTGCTTATATTTAGGGTTGAAGACATATTTGACTGCTCTGCAGAGAAAGAAGCTCCATAAATATCTTTTGCCTTTTTTTAGTCCACAGAAGCATTTTTAGCTAATTTTGTGTGCCCCAAGAAAATTAATAGGACTTCCATGACACTGGGGCCATTTTGCATAGGAAAACAGTAAATCCTGGGGATTTTCTTTATCCAGATCACGAGAAGGAAGTTTCACCCACAAGTAAACTTTGGCAATAGGGTTTATGGGTCTGCCAGTAGCTTTATTTGCATCAGTTCTCCCTGAGGAAGACATCTTTTGTGCTGAGATGTACATATGCATCCTTGCTTTTAGATTCAAGAAGCAGGTAACATTTTGAGCAAATGTTTTGGCTAAATGCTGATTGAAAGACATTTAGAGCAGTGGGACACTGGGTTCCCTCCCCATTCTCCCCACCATAGAAACTCGACTTATTCCCTTCATAAATAACCATGCTTCCAACAAAAATCACCGGTTCCATAATTGTTTCTTCTCAGAACAAGTTAAAATCTGTAATTCTCCAAGCTTTGCATGTGGATAGCAGAAGGGAAAAGTGGAGTGCTGGGGGAACAGTTTTGTGGGCAAAGTAACGATTTTAAGTAATCCTCAAGGGGTATCTGTGTATGAAGATGATCCTTTCCAGATCAGATGTGCTTGATAGCAAAGGACTAAAAAAATGATAGAGATATCTTTGAGGTTAATTTTGTATAAAGACTATATAAATGCAAAACATGCTAAGCACCAGGTTTTATTGAATCTATCTAATTATGAGCAACTAATCAGCATAATTTTCCTGCATTTTCAACCACATTTCGTTGAGATTGAAGTATTTAAGGCAATTATGAAGAAATGCCAACACCTAATTGTGACAAATTTTATCTTTAAGGAATCCTTGTGTTTGTCTTTATATAGAAATGCAAATAATTTAGGACAGGCAGGGCTAAGTGCTCTCTGTGTCCTGGTGTAAGAGGCATTATTGTGGTGCAGACTCACTGCAGTGAGTGAAGAGCTGAGCACATTGGTGCCTTGAGTGGCTCCCTAGAAACAGAGACTAGACAGGAATAAGGGAATAAAGGTGGGTATTGATTTGAAAAGCCTTCAGAGGTGCACCCTGGGAGCCAAAGGCTACATCCAAAAATGGACCCCAAGATGGACCCCGAGTCACGAGTTCCCCACACCTTTATAGGTTTGGTTCATTTTCATATCAGCATAAATTCACCAATCAAAACTTCAGTTAATGATGTAATTTCCCCGAGCTCACCCCCCTTCTAAGATATTGGTTTACACATTTTGGGGCCGAGGACAGCCTGGGTGTCCTTGGAGAGCAAACCTAAAGAGGTTTTGTTATGTCTGTCTTAGCATGAGAGAACAGCAGCTCACAGGCTACAGGACACTTCAGAGTTACACACTGGATTTGAAAAATATAAAAATGAAAACCTAAGGCATCAGTGTGTCCTGGTAGCCAGCTTTCTTTTCTTTTCTTTTCAATAGCTTCTAAAGCATGTTGGTTTAGAGATGTTTCAGTGCCTGCAAGCATTGCTTGCTTCAAAACACAAGGCCAGCTTCAGCATCCCGTGGATGAGGAAAGTGTGTGGGTGCATTTCTGTCCTTTTGCTTGCAACGTGTAACTTCCAGCATTAAGGTGTCATTTCTCTCAGGTGAACACCAGCAGGGCTTCCTCTCAAAGAAGGATGGACTGATTTCACCCGGGGATCACCATCTGTCTGAAACGTGCTGACCTGCTGTAGCACAGCAACATTCCTTTGGTTTCCCAAAGGCTTTAGCAGGTGGAGGTGTCCTTGCTGGGGTTTCTCAGGTGTGTTATTTCCCCTCTCTGCCATCCCATCTTTATGGTGGTCTTCTACTATTATTTGCAGGCAGGTTGTCTTACAACTGTTATTGCACCTTTCCTTGGCCTCTGTCATCTCGCACAGTTACCGAAATAGTGCTGATTGTGGGCTGCTCTCCAGTCCAGAAATAGCATGTTGTTGTAATGTAGAGCATTAAAATTCATAGACTGTAGCCCGTCTGTTTCTTGCACTTTCTGGACAGGCCTGTTAACCTTTGAGAGATTTGCCGTTCAGCTCTTGCTGTACAATAATAGAAACAGGGAAGTGAAAAGGAGCCCTACTGGGAGAAAGTTTATGTGTTGGGATGATGAACCCATAAAACTCTGTGGCTGTTCCGGACTGTGCTCCCAACACGTGTTTCCCCACCTGCTCCCGTTCAAGCCTGGTAACTACCTGGGTGATTTAGGTTAAAAGAAAGGCTCTGGTTGTGCTGCAGGGAGATCGGTTTAACCCCCGTGTGGCAGTCAGGATGGAGACCTGTGTGCCCCCGTGCTAAGCTGCTCCCAGATTTGTGTGATGATGATGATAAAAGCTGCAGGGGTGAGAGGAGGAGGCTCTGCTCAGCAGCGCTGGTGTGAACACAGCCCAGAGCTGCTCCGGCCAGATGCTCTGGAACTGAGAATTCACATCAACAGAATTCACATCAGCCCCACTGTTACAATGCACTTCTTGTGACTTAAATATCACACTTCTTAAATGCGTGTATATGTTTTCACAGACAGTTCAGAGTAAATGCTCTGCATTGATTTCTTTTGTGCTGGTCTCCTGTAAGGTGGGGAGTTAGAAAAACACCCAGCCATTGATTAGAGCCATAGAATCACGGAATATCCTGAGTTGTGTGGGACCCACAAAGATCATCAAGGTCCAACTCCTGGCCCTGCACAGGACAATCCCGAAAAATCCCACCCCGTGCTGGAGAGCGCTGTCCAAATGCTCCTGGAGCAGCCTCGGGCTATGCCCATTCCCTGGGGAGCCCGGGCAGTGCCCAGCACCCTCTGGGGGAAGAACCTGTCCCTGAAATCCAGCCCAAATCTCCCCTGGCAGCGCTCCGGCCGTTCCCTGGGTCCTGTCACTGTCACACAGCAGAGCTCGGAGCTGCCCCTCAGGAGGAGCTGCAGACCCCCATGAGCTCTGCCCTCAGCCTCCTCTTCTCCAAACCCAGTGACCTCAGGTGCTTCTCATTTGGCTTCCTCTCTAGACCCTTGTCTTTGCATTTGGAAATAGGTTTTGTAGGAAAGGGATTTCTCACTTAACATGTTTCCTGCTACTGTGGAGGGAGAGTTTACTCCAGCTTGAGTATGTCCCTAACCCACAGAAATGGAGAAGGCAGGACAGATCTGGAAAATGAGAATAAGACACAAGGGCACTTGAAAAAAAAGCAGAAGCAAATAAACTTTTTCTTAGTTACCAGTTAGTGACTTCAAAGAGTTAAACTATAATTGTAAATATATCTCTGAGTGAGGCATAACATGAAAACTCTACTACTCCTTGAGAAGCATCCATATAAAACTTTTGTCATAACTTGGGGAGAAATGTGGGCAGGTAAAATTCCTCACATTTTTGGAACATCTCTCTTACCTTGCTGACAGCTACTTTGCCCAAAAAGAAAGTCTGGATGAAAGACAAAAAGCATCTCTCTCTCCTTTCCTCTCCTTGCCCTCTCCCCCTTTGTAATTCTCATTGGATAATATCAGGAAATCCAGGAAGGTATTTTTAGCCTGAGCGAATGGAGAATTTAGGGCAGAAATGATGTTGACATTAATCACAGCAGTGATGAAATTCCACTTTAAAATATACGAATGTGGCAAGGTTTTCCCTGTGTCCTACTAATGAAAAGAAGATCCTGCTGCTGCCAAACCACAGGATGTTTTGCCTACGCAGAGGAGTCACCAAATGAACCTCTTATTTTTCTGCCATGTAGAAATGAGTATTGCAAGAGGAACTTTATTCCATTCCTCTTCTTCTGCAGGAAAGATTTCTGCAGTGCAGTGCTGATGGAGGCTGCTGGGGTCGGTGTGCTCACAAGTAATCCAAGACCATAACTAGAAGGTTAAAGGATAAAGAGACAGAGCCAGGAATCAAATTGTATGCTGGCTCTGTGGAGGAAAGAACAGGACATTTGATTCTCTCTTCTATACTCTAATGGGGCCAAACATTGTTACAGCCATGCTTAGCGTGACTCTTGGGGTCACAGAGAGATTTGGGAGCAGCAGCAGCAGCCTTCTCCAACACTGCAGGGAGGGTTGAACCTTACCAGCTGCTGAATCAGATAAATATTTGGAAGAGGAGAGCAGACCAAGTGCAAATGGTCTCAGCAACTTTCTTGGATGTTGCAGGCTTTTATGGATGCTGTTGAACACATGGGAAATCCCCCTAGCCCAGGCTCCAAAACCTGGTTAGGTATAGGGAAGCACAAGCAATCCTTTCAAAAACTGAGGTAATAGCTCCAGGAATACAGGGATTTCCCAATTAAATGGCTCTTTACTCTTTGCGGCATCCTGCCAATAACTGGAGCAGAGATGCTGAGATTGAGAGGTCCTTGAGTGTATCTCTGTAGATAAATCCTGGAATTTTTGTACAGTGGCCTTTTCATGGTTCTTGGAGTACATATCCTCACCAATATGCCTCTCCCATACTGAGTTCTCTGGCAAAGGTCAGGTGTGATTACTGACATACAAACATGCATTTATTTCTCAAGTCATTGCATCTTTTTTCCTTGCCTGTGACACAATCTCAGTGTAGCTTAATTTTCCTACCAATTTGCTTTTTAAACCTTCCCCAGTATTCTCTGTTGAAACTCAAAATATGTGCGTTTGTTGATATATCAGCATAATCATTCTTTAATGTGCTACAGCTCCAAGTATCTGCGTTCTGTCAGGAGCTGCTTTATGAACAGCACATGCCTTAGCACCTCTTGCAGAATATAAGCAGAGAGAAGGAATTTGCAAAATTTGGCCAAAGATTTCTCACCATTTTGGCTACCAGATCTGTTGTCTCCTTGCTGCTTACTCCAGAGCGGATGTTGTACATCAGGTTTTAGACTCACAGAATGGTTTGGGTTGGGAGGGACCTTTAAAGGTCATCTGGGCCATCCCCCCTGCAATGATCAGGGACATCTTCAGCTAGATCAGGTTGGTCAAAACCCTGTCCAACATGACCTTGAATGTTTGCAGGGACCTCTCTGGGCAACACATTCTGGTGCCTCACCACCCTCATTGTAAAAAAATGTCTTCAGCTCTATCTGGTGTGATCTGGATAGTTTTAGCCTGATGGTGAGAGGCTGATTCTGCCACGGGAGGAGGAGGGCAAGGGTTCTCCTTAGGATCAGATATTAAGATGAAGGTCCCTGCTGCTCATCTCAGGAGTCTCAGAGGATCGTGCAGAGGTGCTGCTGTCCAGAACAACACCCCAGAGCTCGTTAAAACAGATGGCCACGTCCAGGGCTGCTGACAGGCTGCCTCGTTAGTTCTGCAAGAGTCCTGCTAATTGCTTTGAGAAAACACAGCTCTGCTGCCTACGGAAATTGTTCTGCGGAGCCAAATTTGGGTGCATCGGGTGGTGTTAAACTTTGTGATATAATAGGATACCTAAGTGTAAGAACAAGCAGAGCTTCTTTCTTGACAGAATAAAAATAGTCGGGAGTGGAAAGGGAGAGGCTGTGATGAGTGCAGGCTGCTGAACAGCTCTGCCTGACCAGAAACTGCTCTGCATCAAATGTAAGTGTGGCATGTCCACACTCAAAAACTCCCTACCACAACAGACCTAGCACAGAAACTGAAATGTTTCTGAACAGAAACTGAAACGTTCCCCCAGAAGATGATAATTGCAGGCTGAAGTGACAAAGTTTCGTGGTCAGGGCACACATCTAAGCAAAGCTCAGGGAGCAGCTCTGTGCCTTGAACCTGATTTCTGAAAGAACCAAGGCTGAGGCTGCTCAGATAAGAGTAATGAATTTGGATACTGTTAAGACTTTAATAGAAGAACAATTATTGGCCTTGCCAACTGAATATTTGCTCTCATATCTGTATGGAATTAATCTTTGCAGTGGTTTTTTTTTTCCCTTGCATTTCTTATGCCAGAGGAGTAGAAGCCAGGGACATGGCAGATCTTTTTGCCTGGTGACACTGTGTATAAAGACTATATAAATGTATATAGTTGTATATGTGTGTTCCCTTGTCGTGCTGCAAATGAAGAGTCCCTGTTATTTGTAAATAAAGACCTTTCTGATTATTGATAAATAACCTCTGGATGGGAAATATGACACATGCTGGCTGGAAGAACAGGGCTCTGTAATAGTAATATTGCCTTGAAATTACAGCCCACGTAGTTTAAGAATTATTCAGGATAATTACATCAATGTTGCCAGAGAAATGAAAAGGAACACTTTCCATTCTACCTATTAACAAGCTCTGCTGGCCTTAAATTATTCCTGAGAAGAGCCTGAAAATGGCTGAAATCATCAAAATAATTACAAAGCAGCTATTGGGGTGGAGGGGTGGGCTGGGAGAGGTCCTGGCTGTGGCTTTTTGGCTGACAGGTGAACTGTAACTGTGTAACTGCTGCAGCTTTTGTGGGGAAAGGAGCACAGCCCAGAGCTTTTGGGTTGGGAACACTGCAAATGGGCTCAGGGAGGCTGCAGGTTTGGACCCTAAGGAGAAAAGAGCCTTAGGAGAAGGCTGCTCTCGGTGTAGGTGTTGCACATCAGTGTGTGCACAGGTAAGTGTGAGCCTGCTGTTGTTCTGGCATGCTGGGTGCTTCCATCCTCCCCCCTCCCTTGCCTACAGCTCTCCTGAGCCTGTGCATGCAAGGTGCCTTTGGTGATGACTTTTTGCCACTTTGATCCTTGTATCACAGCAGCAGCAGAGATGTGAATGTTCCTGAACTCCAGACCCTGAGCAGCAGCTCTTTGAGTCTGGCCTCTCATAAAAGCCCAATCCTTCACTTGAACTCATGTTGTGTTTTTGGCCTTGTGCAAGCAACGCTGACTCCTGCCCTGACCTGCTGCTGCCCACCTCACCTGTAACATTACCATGAAACCAGGACTTTTGTTATGTTTCCCTTGATTTGCCTCTATTATTGTACTGTTTGCAAAGTCTGGGATGGAGAGAAGGGGAAAATTTAGTACTCAGATCTAAATAACTCAGTGTCATGTGAATCAAGATCTCCAGGGTCACCTCTGCTGTTCCTGGAGTTTCTCATCTGCATGAAATTCAGAGCATCCGTGGAACGCCTGTCTGCGAGAGTAGCTCTGCCCCTCTTTCTTTTTAGTCTGCAAGAATTAGCAGATCTTGCATCTCATGACCGGCCCTATATTTATACTTCTTCCTAGGATGTAGCCACATTTATCCTCTGTGGAGAAACTGGAGCAGTGGGTGAGGATGTAGAGGGATGTAGACACTGCAGGTCTGGCTGCTTCCAGCACGCGGTCGTGTACACACACACACACGCACACACATTTCATTTTCTCCCAATTCCTTTTCACTTGTACAACAAGTCCATCTCAGCCCTGTGTGATTACTTGATGACCTGTGTGCCTTCAGCACTCCCAGCACTTAAACAGGATTTTGCTCCCTGCCATCAAGTCAGACCTTCACTCCCTGCACACACACACAGGGAAGGGTTTTCTCCCTTCACTGAAGCATTCTGCCCCTACAACTACTGCCCCTACAACTACTGCCACTGATGCCTTTGTCTTGTCTTAAAATGAAGAGCCAAACATGGTTAGAAGGGAAAAAGGTTTTTTTCCCTGGGTATTTATTGCAGCCCCTCAGGTGCAGCCCAGCCAGGGGCAATGCCCCAGAGCACACGGAATGCTCACCCACGGGCACTCGGGATCACATCCTGGGCCTCACAAATGAGCACATCCAGCAAAGATTCCCCAGGGAGAGGCTCCAGGGAACCCCCGCCCCAGGAACCTTCCCCTGGCTGGGCCCAGCTCAGGGTACAGGATGTGCTCTGGAGAGGCCCTTGGTGTCTGGGGCTCTCTGACCCCTCACTGCCAGGCTGCCAAGGGCTTCGGGCTCTGGGCTTCACAAAATATTAGGTCTGAGAATGTGGGCTGGAAGCACTAAGAATAGAAAAAGTATATAAAAGGGGTATAAAAGAAAAGGCAAAAAATCATCATGGCATCACCACTACCTACAAAAGTTTGGGGAACCCCCTCCTTGTCTCATGACACTGCCCTTCATCCTCTTGGGGTGCTTAGGGCTGGGCGAATCCAGCAGGAATGCCAATAGCTGCCTTCCCTCAGCTTGCTGTTCCTGACCCAAAATAGTTAACTTTCTAATCCATCAGCTCCCTCAATTCTGCATTTAAGGAGATGGAGCTGAAATGAGTCTTAGCTTCTCCCTTTGCAAACGGGTACTCGAGAGATCTCTTAAAAGACTCTAAGGCTGAGGGCGATTTAAAATAATAATAATTTGGCAGATGATTTCTTTCAGTTGAGACATTAAAAATATTTAAACATTTATATTTATTCTATTGTGATAGTTCAAGAGATTGAATGGATTTTAAAAGAAGTCATTTGGAGGGAAAGCTCAAAAAAGTCATGGCTTAATTATTTCAGATAATAAAATTTTCATTTTGACTTCTTCCTCCACTCCAGGTGCACCCACACTTGCATTTAGATGCTGATTTTTCTGCGTATTTGGTTTGCCCTGAATTTTTTAGGAAGGTTTGGGGAATGCTTCAGTGAGTTCCTGGAAATCTGCACAGCATGAAAATCCCAAGTTTCATTTTGTATGCAAATAGATATTATTTGTTAAATGGAATTAATTATGAATATTGATAATTCAATAGTAAATACTAAATAAATTTCAGCTGCTTCTAGAAAATGCTGTCAAAAGTCAGGGCAGGTATAAATGGTAGAGAAGGAACTTTCCTTCCTGTCTTTTGTAGGTCTCTTCTTAGTGTTCTTCATGGATCCAGGTGGATTGGATCTCCTGCACAAAATGAAAGTCCCTACGTGTTGCAGTCTCCAGCTGCAAAGATCCTGAAGCTTTGAGGGGGGTTAATTTGTTTTCGTCTTCCCAAAGAGCTCTAGTAGGGTTTTTTAATCCTCATAACCCTGCCAGTTCTGAGGAATAATAGCAGTTACGCAGATAGTTATGTCGACATCAACTTAAGGTTTATGCTTGCAAGGTTCATATATTTTTGGTAGCGCTGGCACTAATACAAATGATAGCTCAATAACAGAAAAATAGAACAGTCCCTGAGCCACAGTTCTGATGCTTGAAGCGTCTTTAAACCCTGCACCCAAATGAGAAAGAGATAAAAACAACCTACTCAAAGTGGCTTAGCTTGAAGGAGCATTTTATGTGTTACTTGATGACAAAATAGTGAGGCATTAATGCAGTTTACAGTAAGACACCCCTGAAGTTATCAGTGAGGCTGGTGTGATGCCTGACAGATTTAATGTAAATATTTATAGACTTGGCCTACTAATTATGCCAGTGGAAAAAATACAGTATTAATGCTGTCACCTCCCCATGTCTCTACCTGCCAGTGTGCTGCTAGCTCGCATAAATATGCTGAAGATAGAAAGTACATCACATAAACAGAAGACATAATTTAGATTTTTAATAAGGGATTAAGTTATCTCCAGCAGTGGTTTCCAGCCTGTGGTCTTACAGACATATGGGAGGCCTGGGGACTATTCCCAAGTTAAAAATGACAAGTGAAGAGAGGTTTTTGTAAGGTAAGTAGGAATCTCTCTCTGTGAAAAGATTACAGGGGTATGCACCACCTTTGTCAAATATTTAGGGGTCCACATAGTGAGAAAAATTTGAAACCCACTGATTTATCATATTTGTGTAAAGAAGTGAGTAATCTCTAAGTGCTGTACTGCCGTGTTTTAAATGATTTGACTAATGATCCTGCCAGAGCCAGGCTGCCATAAAAAGTCCTGGACCACAAAGCACTAAAGCATGTGCTTAACTCAAAACACACGGTGATCCACTGAAGTTACTGCCTGTCCCATCCACAACTGGTTTGCTGAATAAAGACCACGGGGAGTTTTAAGACAGAAGGCACGGACTGCTATCGTCTTGCAAACAGCTCTGTAGATGCCTGATTGTCTTGTACAACTGAAAATCTAATTATGCGAGCCTGCAGTTCATATTTTTCTGTTTCAGCTCATTTATACCAAGAGACTCGGAAGGTTTTAGGCGCCTTTGGTTTCAGCTGTTACTGGTTGCCAACCCAAAGAGTATTATCATGGCTGTGGCAGCTCCTTGAGGAAGCTCAGCTGCACGGGCAGTTCTGATATGTGATCCACAGGCCTGTGGTTTCTGCTCTGGCACAAGCTGTCTCGTCACAAGCTGTGCACATAGATGTGAAATGCTGTCACCAGTGGTTGTGTGCGTGTGCTTGCCTTTCGTTTGAAACTCCTGCAAACTGAGGCAGGATGAACGTGTGGTTTCGTCCCGTGCCGTCTTCTGCAAAACAGCACCATAGTCTGGATCCATCCCCACTGATGTCAGCGTGGGGCTGGTCCAGGCTGCCCACATCTGGCCTGTGCGTGTGGGCAGCACTGCTGACCGACGTGTGGCTCCGTGCAGGAGGAAGGAAAGAGCATTTTGGTAGCAGGGCAAAGTGCAGGTGAGAGCCACGCACGGTGTGGCCACTGCAGCTCTCACAAGAGGTCGGGTGGGTGAAAGGCAGATCTCACGTTCCTGTGGGTGACTGAGTCCTTGCCATGGACTGAAGGCACAGCCCGTGGAAGGCAGCTCTGCCTTCAGAGAGCGCTGGATCAGGGCTCCCATTGCTTCTGATCACCTCTGCATTTATCCCTTGTAAACACTTCACCTGCCCACCACACCTCTGCAAACCCCAGAACAGAATAACCCCAGAGAAGTGGGGTACACGGTGTGAAAAGAAGCATTAGGAGGGAAAAATATCTCTCTCTCTCTTTAAACTGTCTCTTTTCTATATTGTTACCTTGACAACTCTGCTGCTGTGTTTCATCTTTGGTGGGACTTAGCTGTGGTGGAATAAGGGGGACATCCATGTGCGTTTCCACATCTACTCCAGCTCTGCTTCACAGGCACATGCCAGGCACAGGGCATCCCCAGCTGCAGAGCCCACGGTCGCTGCCTTGACCCACGGTGCTGCCTGGAAATGATTACAGATATTAAGAACTGGGACCCATTCTGATTAAAGGTATAACATTATATCTTCTATTTCTTTTCCTTAAGCCAACGCCAGAGCGGTGTTAATGCTCTTTAAAAAGAGATGCAAGGTGCTTAAAATATTTTGGGTTGTAAAGGTTAGGACAGCTGGAAAGCAGAGAGGGATGAAAGTACTCAAAAATAGTTGTATTATTTTTAGTATAAGCAGATACAGGAGTATGTGTCAAGATTAGGATACAGTTCTGATGTGCTGAACTGAGTCTAGAGATGCTAAAAATATGCTTTCTTTTCTCATAGTTTTAGAAGAGACAGAGGCAAAGGTAAGAGGAGAGTAGTGGTGAACTGAAATTTTAATTCCTGTGCTTCCTTGCTTGTTGGGGTTTGGCAAAGCTGGCTGTTAACCTGGGCACCCATGACCCGCTGACACTGGCAGGGCACAGGAGGCAGGGCGAGGTGTTATCCATGGGAATGGGGTCCCTCCCACCCCGTTTTTCCTTCTCCCTAAGAAAATCTCCACCAACATAATCCTTTTATTCCTTTTAGCCGGAATGGCTGGCTCTAGAGCAGCCAAGGCAAGGCAGGCAGGCTCCGGGGCTGGGTGCAGACGGGGGTGTCTGTGTCTGAATGTGTGCAGGGAGAAGGGGGCTTTTAATGCAAAACACATGTGGTTTCAATTGCTCGCTGGAGCCAGCCCAGTAGCTGTAACTTGGCCTGACAAAGCCTTATTGAAGTACAGACAGTGTGGTTTCAAAGCAGTTAGAAAAAGAACGGGAATGCTGTTCAGGAAATTCTTCAGGCATGGGCAGGGACTTGGCTGCAGTTCTGCTGTTGGAAAATCTGACAGGGGCAGCTCATGAGCACAGGCCAGGCCTCGTGCTGCTCCGAGCACTGAGCTGCATCTTCCCCAGCCTCCTGCACCCTCCGGGCGCTCGTCCATCGCCGGGGCAAAGGTAAGAGCTGCCCTGCTCCGTCCCGTCGCGTGCATTTGCCTTCCTTTTGTGCCTCTGCAAAGGGGCGTCTTGCTTTCAGGCTGCTGCTTAGAGCAAAAAAAAAAAAAGTCAAGAATGGGAAGTTGTGGCATGTTTGCGAAGGTTTGGGAGCAGCCTGAGGCTGGGTGGTGGTTTCTGGCTAAATTTGTGTCGATAGTAAAGCTGCAGGCAAAGCAACGCCCGCGCCGTGTCTCTGGCTGAGGGAACGCTGCACCCAAATAATCCCCAACTTCTTCATTTTGGGGAGTAAGTACATGTATAACCTGAAGCTACTAGTGAAAGGTTGGCTCTGTACCATGTGTCACTCAGAGATTTGGATGAAAAATGCGACTCAGTCACAGTAAATACATTTATAAGTGCATTGTATTGTAGTTATTTCATGAGTTGAAAGCATGTTTGTCTGGGGGTTGTTTGCCAGTTCCTGGTACAGCGAGCTTGTGAAGAGAGGCAGTAAGTCAGTAATAATCATCGCCTTGTGATTTGTCTGCGTATTTTTTCCTGTATTTTATAAAGCATGAGCAAACAGCAACAGACAGCACGGTCAGAAGCCCCGTAGAGCAGATTAAAAGGAGAAACATTAATT
The DNA here is from genome assembly GCA_013397915.1 of Daphoenositta chrysoptera. Classification (NCBI taxonomy): domain Eukaryota; kingdom Metazoa; phylum Chordata; class Aves; order Passeriformes; genus Daphoenositta; species Daphoenositta chrysoptera. Next base: position 3,242,333 of record VZRO01007381.1, read on the forward strand.
TGGGGGCTGTTCTATCTGCAACTTCTCTTCCGATTTGCGTTTCTTTCCCCAAATAACTGAAGAAACATTTATGATGAAAAGCTCACTCTCTCTTTAGGGACGTGCCAGATTTAGGCAATGTTCTCTCATCCTTTTAGTTGCAGCATTAAAGCTTGTCTTGCCTTTGCAGAGATATCAGCACCTTATATGGCAGGCTTGGGCTCGGGATTCGGGAGCGCGCGTTCGTCAGGGAACGGAGGTGTCAGGAGGAGTCCGCCTCGCGTCGCTTCACAAACTTCCCTGCCTCTGCCACTGCCTCTGCTTCTGCCTTGGCTCCTCAGAGCAATGTTATTTGATGTGTTGAAAACGCTTTTTAGCTGTGTTTTATGGTGGTGGTGGTGTTTTTTCTTTCTTTCCACAAGGAATGGATTAAGGGTGTTAAATTGTGCAGTGGGACGGTGCTGAGCACCTCTGGCCAGTTCACGGGAGCAGGCTCACGGTTTGCTTTGCCTGCATCCTGCAGGGCTGACCACACAGGGCTCAAACAGCCACTCACCATGCCAACCCTAAAATTCAGGGACAAGGGGAGGTTTTCCACCAAAGGGCGACAGATCCAGAATGTGGCAGGACCAGAGCTTTCTCCCAATAACGCTGCTGAAGAGTGTTGAGTTTGTTTGAGCCAAGTGGAGACTTTGTGGGTTTGGAGTGCAGGAAGGGCATCCTGCAGGAGACATGGATGTCCTGTGGCTTCCTGGAGGGTGATAGGGGCAAAGGGAATGAGAGGAAGGACAGAGATGAGCTGTGGAAGGGGGAGGCATATGATGGAAATGAAGAGGCTTGATAAGCTCAGAATTTGCTTTGTATAAAATACTCCTGCAGTGAAAATGCTGTGTTAATTGAAGGTCTTATATGATCTGGAACTTCTTGAGCCTTCACAGGCTGCCATCTTACCCTGCAGACTTGGAGCTCTATTGCTTTTCTCAGCAGCTGTTAATTTAGGCAACCAGTCTGCCTATTATCTTCTTCACTGCTAGTTCTAAGCTTATTTAGAAATAAAATAAAATAAAATTCAAGTTCCTGCCTCTGCTCATGCAGCATCCCACCTCCCAAATCTGATTGTCAGTGTTGAAGAGGCAGAGATATGAAGAGGCTGGAATATGTCCATCTTAGCCAGCAGCAGCCAGGGCCATGGGAGTTGGTGTTTCCTCCCTACCTTTGGCAGCTGCTCCTGAACCTCCTCAGTGACCTCTGTGCAGCTCCACCTGGGTCAGGCATTCAAGCCTTGAACCCAGGAGGACTGAAGAATGTGTGCATGTGTGGGCAGGGTGGAGAGAGCCTCTTGATTTTGGAAGTGGGTGGATAAGAGAGCCATTAGCACTCCCTAATACGGATATCCCTTCTCCTGGTCCTTCCCAGCAGCAAACCAGGAGGCGAGTGAGTCTGGGCAAAAGAACAAATGGATTACACAGAAGGCACATCATGTGGAGGGAAGATGGTGGAGGGAAGATGCAGCAGAACAAGTTTTAACTTGTGAGCAGGATCACAGCAGAGACTGCACTCTGGATCCTGGCACATGCTCAAGCCCACAGTTCTCCGTTTGTGCCGTGCTGGTTGGGTTCCAGCCGTATAAATCCATATTACGATCCTGCTTTGCACATTCCCACAAGCCATATCTCTTTTCCTGGTGCTGTGGGGTGAGAGTGTGTTGGGGCAGGAGTCTGCAAAGTGTCACCTCCTGTAGCTTGCTTTCTGATTCGAGCTCAGTTGATTACATCCCTCTTGCTGTTCCCACAGCCTCCTGCAGTCACACCTGCTGCTGGCTATTTTGGTGTAGTTCTCATATTTGTTCATCCTGCTTTGAGACACTCTGGTGGGAAAGAGCTTTTCTAAACTTGGCACCGATGGACAGAGGCTTCTGAGTGCTTCACATCATCTGAGTGGTGCAAAGGAAGCGGCGTGTGAATGCAGCAAAGCTGGTGTGGTGTTTGCATGCAGCGTGAATTTATCGCCACAAATCGTGGGGCATTTTGTGAAAGACATTCTCTGTTGACTAGCTTGATGTATGAAAGGACTCACTGCAGAGACTCTTTCTTCCCTGCTAGCTTTCCATTTTCTTCTTAATTCTGAAAAAAGTATTGAGACAAGGTGACTATCAGCTAAAAAGTGTAAAATTTAGAAGAGACTGTCATAAATAAGAAAGCAGATGTGTTTCTGTCCTTCTCAGAGAAGAGAAGCAATAGTGACATGACATTGCTCACAGACTCTGGCAGCATAAAAAAATATCACTTTTGGCTTAGGAAACACTATTCAGAGATGGAGCTGCCTGTTACTTTGGTTTGTTCTGGCAAAGCCTAAGAGGTTTAGAGTTTTACTGTGAGTGCTCCTTGAATGCAGAGAAGAGGCAGGACAGTCCCATGTTCAGCTTTTGGTGGAGTCCATCTGCTCCAAGCTATTGGTTTATAAACTGAGGCTCTTGCAGTGCACTTTCCCTCAAGCACATTTGTTGTCGAAATGCTGCCAGCCCAAACAGCTGGGGAAATTATGAGAGCTTTCAAGATGCTAGAGGTGGGGAGTAGCCTGCAGCATTGAGGGATCTGAGTGAGATGCTTTACCAGGAGATGAATCCCCAAGGTCTCCCCAGCTGCCTGTGCTGAGTCCAACTTCCACAAGATAGGAGAGGGAAGAGAAGTGTTTTCCAGTGGACTGGGCAGAGTATGCCCTGATGGAGTACAGATCAAAAAAAGCTTGTTGATGTGCTTATGTTTGCCAGAATCAGGCCAGATGTTTGAATAACACTACATGTGGTGTAGAGACTCTCACTGATAGAGACTACTCATAAAAGAAAAGAACTTTCCTTAGGATGTGTCGTTTTACTTTTGGTCCCTCTGGCCATGTATCACACAGGAATGATACCCGAGAAATGGGCATTGAGTGGTGGTGGTGTTCCCAACTCATGGAAGAACTGCTCCCCATGTGGAGGGATAGGCATTGTTGACAGAAAAAAGGGACCAGCAGAGAGCAAAGATTTCAGCTTTGGGGACACCAGTAACAGTCACAGAGGCCAAGTTCATGGCTTAGATGATCCTGGAGCAAAGTGCTGTGAGATTTAACTATCCCAGCAAGTATTTCATCCCATGGGCTGTTCCCCAGTACTCAGCCCTTGCTGGCCATGCTGCAAGTGAAAAGTCATTTTCCAGAGCCTGATCCTTTTTACAGAGACCCGGGCTGTGGTCTGACCCATGTGAAGGGCCATAAATCAATTTTGGGTCATGCTGCTGGTGGATTAACAGACCTGGGGGTGTCAAAGTTGAGAGAGTTTTATGGGGAGCGGAGACGCAGAATGTCGTGTTGATAGATGGCTCAAAACACTCTTCTTCATGCCAGGTTTTGTTCTCAGTCACGCTCCAGAAATGTCTGTTCTTTTGAACCTGGTGGATACTGTGCACTTAAAAGACAGAGAAATTAAAGAGGATGAATCTGCAGAGCATTTACAGCTAGTGAATACAAGCACAATGCCTTCCAGTGATATGGCAGAGAGCACCTCTGAAGGTTTTTAGGGCTTTTTTTCCCCCTCATTTCAGCCCAGAAGAAAAGGTTTTTATTTCAGAAAACAAAGAGAAAGAGAAGAGGATGTTGGTGATGTGGACACAAAGAGAGGGCAGATGTGGGAGATGTAGGTCCAAGACCTGAGGGAATTTGAACCCCTCTCTCATCTCTGGAAACGTGTTCCCATCACCGTGCTCCAGGTCAGCCTGGGTCAGATGCTCCTGGTTTTTCTGATGAGGCTGTTACACCTCAGTTATATGCAGGCATCAGGGAGGGGAGATGCTGTGCTGGCTGTGCAAGGCTCAGGGCCATCCCTGCTGCAATGAGCTGATTCTGTGAGCTCCAGGACATTCCCAGCAGCCAATTTAAAGAGTGCCCATAAGACAGGAGCTGCCTTCCCAGGCTGCATCCTCTTTCAGCTTGAGATTGCTCTATTACTAAACATGCATCATTCAAGTGCTGATCAAAGAAACCCCCGTGGCAGAAAAGCCTTATTGATTCCTTGTGTTATACCTCACCCTACTCGTGGCCCTCACTGAGCCTACAAAGGCAGCGTGGCCAGGGAATGTTACAGCGCCAGTGTTTGTGTGGGAAAGGTGTTAATTCATCCCTGGGCGTGTAAAACACTTTCCTGCCTGAGGAATTGTTAATGTGGGTTGCACACTCTGAGTGAGGAACTTGCTGCCAGGGCAGAAGAACTTGGTGGAAGGAGGGAGAGAGGCATGGAGCAAAGATTTGCCCTAACTGGTGAGGTCTGGCATGAATTTTGGAAGCTCAGAGCCAGTTCTGCTTTCTAGTTGAGCCTGGTTTCAGCTCTGCTGAAGGGAAGTGCTGAAGCCTCTTTGCAGGAGCACTCTGCGAGCAGCCTGTGCAGATCAGCAGACAGGGTGACAGGGCTCTTCCAGTGGTTTTAAAAATAATAATAAATTTTTCTTGTCATGGGCCATATCTCTAAGGTATGCTAAAGCAAAAGGATGAATAGCTTTTCTAAGTGGACTGGATTTTGTCTCAGGCCCTGCTTGCAGTGTTGGTGTATATAAGGACTCTGTGGGCAGCTCTTGTGAAAAAACTTATTACTTTTTTTTTTTTTTTTTTGATGCAGTACCAAGAATTCCTTGGAGAAATACCCAAGTTCCAGGCTATACTTTTGTAGTCATGGTCGTGTTGTCTGTGGCTAAATTGCAAAGCTTTGGCTGCTGCATTTTTTTCTTTTGTAGGTGGGATTGTCCATGCACTGGTGGCAACCCAGTGCTGTGCATTTGTGTCTTTGAGCCCTCCCAGGTCAGGCAGACACTTTAAAGTTTGACCTTTGGAAGCCATGCTTCTTTTCCAATTGCTGTATTTGTTTCAGTATTATCTTTTCTCTGCTGTTCTAGAATTAAGGGGTGGTTCCTAATATTTTCCTGAAGAAGTGAAAAATCCTATTAAGCAGCAGCAGCCTTTCTCCTTAGTTCAGTAATTGAAAGGGGGGAGGTGTCCCCAGCAAGTGCAGCCACTTTCTTTCACAGCAGTACCTTTTTTTTTCCTGGTGCCTTAATTTTTTTTTAATGTTTGAGTCGGGAAAAGTTGCCAAAATGTAAATTATGACTAGCATACTTCTCCCTCCCACACGGTACAGATTATTCATAGTGGATAAAGCTGGCTCCACTTGTAGTTGCTTTGCAGACCTTCTTATTCTGCTCATTTAACACACCTCAGCACTCTGTGTCCATCATTCTGTATTCTCTTCCTGGAGAACTACAGACATGAGCAAATTTTTTGATAGTATTTACAGTTTGGGGGGAAACACTAGCTAGAAACCATATATTGCTTAAGTGTGGCTGTGGGAGAGCTTGTATAGAAAGAACATGATATCTACAATTGCTATGTTATTTTCTTGCTGTGACTTTATACTGTATTACTGAGTCTTGCTTGTCACACATGTTGTAGTACTTTAGTTGCTCTATCTCTGTTAGGGCAGCTGTGAGTTAAATATTTTATCAGAACGAGAGAAATTCTCAAAACCAGGCTACTGTATGGATGCAAGTTGCTCTTTGTGGTTGTGTTCTGTTGCTATAAATTCTTTTGATGTTTGTAAAGTTTTGCCCCAGCTGGATATGCTATTTTCTCCATCCTAGAAATTGCAAGTAAAGAAAAAAAGCAGTGAGAGCAGCAAAGAGATATAGTGAATAAACAATTTTTGCAATAAAGGGTTATTTTTAGCTGGGCATTTCATATTGTTTCTCCTTGGTCAAACCTCTTCCATAGTTTGAGAGGGTTAGCAATGCAATTTATTCATTTTCTCCAAGGGAGAGGCCACATTTAATATGTGCTCTCCAGGATGCCCTGTTAAAATATTAGGCAATAAAATCCTTGACTGTACAGTAGTTGCGGTTATAATTTCCCCCAGGTAGTGGAAACTGTGTAATTTATTGTTGTTCAGGTTTTCCCTTTGTGCAGATTGGCGTGGCTGTAGCAGTGTCAAAAGCTCTGCTTTGCTCCAGGTCCGTGTGCGTGTTGGTGACCCAGCTCCCCTCCCTGAGGAGCATCTCACTCCTGCCACTGCCTCGCTCCAGACTCACGGATCGCACTCCCAGGGGAGCTCGCGCTGCTCCCTCCTGGGATGGAGATTTTGTCATTCGCTGCACACAAACATCAGTGCCAGCAGCCCTGAGGAAGACGCTGGCGGTGTTGAATCTGTAGTGCGAGAACACGTTTGGTGGCTTCTTATCTGTCTAGAGTCTAAAATGCAAAGCGATCAGCAAACTCTGTGTTACTAGAGATGATCTCCTCAGTCTGTGCGTCAAAACAGGCAGAAAACGTGAGAAACTGATCCCTGGGGAAGCCGTGAAAGTGGCTTTCCTCAACCTGAGTATGAAGGGGGAGAAGATGAATACTTTCATTGCTGTGGCAGCAAATACCTCCAAGATCCCCTTTTATCCTTCCTTCCTTCCTTCCTCCCTTCCTTCCCTCCTTCCTTCCTTCCCTCCCTTTCTTCCCTTTCTCCCCTCCCTTTCTTCCCTTTCTCCCCTCCTTCCTTCCTTCCCATGTTTTCTAAGCACTCTCACCCACCCAACATAGATACTTAAGGGTATTTTTTCAGGGATGTGGCAGCTGCAGAACATTGCTTCAGATTTACTAAGCTTAGGCAAGATTGGGGTGCAGGAAGGGGAAAGGCAAACATTTCCCCTTTGCTTTTTTTCCTTTGGTTGGAAGGAATGATTTTACTTGAGATGATTTTTTTTTTCAATGAAACCTCTGAGAAGTCATACTGCATCTTCCAAACAAACTGCTGAACTCAACTGCTTTTACCAAACGCATGCAAAATTTTCCCCTCAGGATCCTTAGAGGCCCTGGAGTGCCTGCCTTGCAAAACCTGGGGCGGTGAACAGAGTCACTCCAGAGTGATTTCCATAGGATACCTTTAGACAGCGTGCATTTATAAGTACATCCATACACATTTAACACATCAGATTCTCTTTCGGTCTGTTACTATGCACAGCAAGCAGAAGGAAAAATAACCAAGATATCCAAAGAGCTGCTGCCCAGCTGGTAAACTCTGAAAAAGGAAAAAAACCAAAGCCCTCCAAGAGGCAGAGACAGCAGCAGTTTTTGTCATTGGCTTTCTCCTGCCCCGAACACACGTGGTTGTCTGTTTGTGGTCGTTTCAGATGCCTCAGGAACAGTACGCGCACCGCAGCGCCATGCAGACCTCGGAAGGACCCCAGGTATACAAAGTGGGGATTTATGGCTGGAGGAAGAGGTGCCTCTATTTCTTTGTGCTGCTCCTAATGATTTTAATCCTGGTGAACCTTGCTATGACCATCTGGATTCTGAAGGTTATGAACTTCACAATTGTAAGTAGGGGTTACCCTGGAAGGTCTGGGGAAGATGAGGGAGGGTGCTGGTCTTTCTTCTGAGCATGGCTTTAGATACAGCTTCAATAATGGGGTGTTTTGTTGCCATAGACAGTTATAGAGAGGAACAAATTTACCCAGTGATCCTCTCTTTCTGCTGGATATTGCCAAGCTGAGGAATCAGCTCGGCATTGCAAGTCATGTTCCTCTTACCTGCTGTATATGTATCTATACATGTATTTATGTCAACAGTATACACCATCCTTCCCCAAATTTCAATTATGAAGTGTTACAAAATTAATGAACTTGGTTGTTTTGAGCTGGGGTGTGGAAGGAGTTTGAGCCTTTCTCTTAGACTTTTTCTCCATAACTGGGAAAACAAGAAACTTGATTTGCTTTTTTTTGCTTTGGGAAAATTCATGTTGTTCCGTAATGATGTCGTTCTGGAAGCTTCATGAAGTAGAATAAAATTTACAGGGTGTCTCCCTAGTTGTGGTACTTAGGTGGAGCATGTCCTTGTCCTTGTATTGCTGTGCTCGGTGCGTGTCAGTCCTGGAGCAGCTCTCCCTCGCTGCACAGACTCCCTGGCCAGGATTAGCTTTCCACTTCCAGGGCTTGTGAGCCTTTATATATGGCAGATCCTTGTTTTTCAGTAGATAATTTGGCCAGGCCAAGTGAAAATGAAATGATCAGTCACCTCTTCTTCAAAGTAGTCATTGCCACCTTATTCAGATGGGGTCATTTTAAGAGTGTTTGAGTCTTCAGGAGAAACCAAGTGTGAGGCTTTAATCCTGGTTTTACTTCCTGAGGGAGCTGTAAAGCTGCACTTCCCTAGACAACTTTCAAGGACCTTCCCAGCCAGGCTCTGATATGAGCAGCGTGTTTGAAGTCTTTTTGGCATTTCTTTCTCTGCTTTGGTCTTGTGCAGTCCTGAACAGCTGTGGCCAGCCTTATGTCACTAATGGGCCATGAGAAGTTGAATAAACAATCTCTGGCTTCCTGTACCCAGCAGATAAAATGCTGTGTCAGGGGAACGTGGAGCGTTCATTTTCTCTAACCAGGTTGCTGTCAAGGTGTGCAGAAGATTGCAGTGCATGTGTGCACAGGGAGCAAGCAATTATAAAGCAGTAATCCACAAAAAGCTCCTGTGAGTGGGCAAAGAGTGGCCAAAGTGGAGCAATTAATGCTTATCCAGACCAGTTATTTAATCTTGTGAAATTGATGCCATTTTGATACCCATTTCATGCTAAGCTGTGGTCTTTAGATTAATGGAGGTGAGAAACAGGTATTTCTGAGGGGATGGAAGAGTTGGTCATTTGCTCTCCATGCATATACAGGCAGTGGTGTGGGCATCAACTGAAGAACAAAATAAAAGCATTTCAAATCATCCCTTTTCAGGAACGCAACCTTATTTCTTTCTAATAACATAACTTCGGTCCCATGGGTTTTTGGTATTTGGTGGTGGTCAGTCAGGTCTCTACACATTGCTTGGGAAGTCAGGTGAACATCTCTGCTCCTTCTCCATCACTGCCCTCTCATGATGCACAGGCCAGGTGCTGAAGTGCCATCTCCTGGGGCTATGTGCAGAAACCTCCCATTTCCAGCAGCTCTGTTTCCCCCACCAGGATACAGACTGGCTTTTGGGGGGACGCACTAATGTTCATTTTCTTGTCTGATTCTGTTTCCTTACTTGCCCTCGGATTACTGGGGATTATTCCAGGGTAAAGTATATTTGTGTATGGCTTAGTTAATTCATATCTACTGATGCTAGTGGATGATGAACAGCATTTGGTGATAAAAACACAGGTGGTGGTGCTGAGTCCTGCAGTGGGAGCAGCTTTATGGTTGTAGGCATGGCCACACTAGTCAGGGTGAGTGTTTCTGGCACAGCCAACTGGAAATAAATACAAGAACTGGGCGTGTAAAATGTGAGTCTTGCCCCAGTATGCACCCATTCATCTCCTGATCTCCTGCTGCTCCTGCAGCCTCGCCAGCTGCTTTGGATCCTGCTCTGCAATCCCTCCTGCACCATTCCCTGAGGCTGAGAAAACCACTTGGCTAAGTGAGTTTTTAGAGGCAGACTTTTATCTCTAAATAACAAATGTAGGAAAATTATCAAATGAGCAGATGCAAATATGGAAAAATCTTTAATTTGTTCCTGTTCTGATAAGAGGAGTTGAGAGTCCTTGTGGGGCAGAGGAATGATCTGAGCAGTCAGGAAGCAATAGCTGCTGCTTAACAGGTCTGAGTTACCCCAGTGCTTGCAGAGCAGAAAGGAGGGGAAGGTTTGTGTTTCTGTTCTTCTGGAAAATGTAGTATTTCTAGCATCTTCCCACCCCTGAGGTCTCCTTCAGAACCTGTTCAACTCCACAGAACAGTCCTGGCGCTTACCAGAATTTAATGATGCTCATTATAGCCAATAAGTGCTCACAGTATTTTAATGAGCACAGCAAACCTGCTCAAGAAAACTCAGGGGTGTTTTAAATGCTGATGGTGGGGAGTGGAGAGTGGAGAAGGGGGAAGGAGATGAAGCAAGACAATCTCAGGATAAAAAGCACCTCCTCATGCTTGCTGTAGCAGCACCCATCCACTCCACTTCCATGTCCAGCCCTGACCTCCCTTTCTCTGCCCTCTGCATGCCCTGCTGGCTTGTGCTCCAGGACACAGCTCCTGTGAAATCAAGCCATAAGCTTCCAATCAGTGGCTTTTAACAAGCATCACTAATTTATTCTAGGTTTTGTTTTTATTTGAACGTTCAAGGCTCAAACAAATGTATGTGTGGCTACGGCCTTTTACACAGGGCTGTCAAAGCAGTGTCACACCTGCGTGGGGACAGCTGGACACTGCCTGCTCTGTCCTCTGGCACAATCATTCATTTCTCATGTACTGTTTGATACTCAATTTGTTCTAAATGCCTTTATCCAGCACAGGCTGTATGAAAAACAGGCCTAGAGGGGACCTCAGATGTCATCTGCCTGTCCCACAGCTGGTTCCCATGGCCAGGTCCATTTGCTCTGTTTGTACATCAGGGCTGTGCTGCTCTGGGCAGGCTGCTCCCTCTAAACCTTGCTCGGGTTTTTGAGCCAAACCACGGAATTAATCTGGACCAAAGCCACCAATTTGGTTGAAACCCAGATGTACCCTGAAGGTGGCCTAACCTAACTGAGGTAGAAACCACCATGCAGCACTCAGCTTTCCCATGATATATAGGCACAGGGTGCTCTGCTTCTTTCAGATCTTGGACAGGCTGGTCGTAGGTCTGTGGTTTGCACATGCTGGGCTTGAGGAAGTGATGCTGATGCCTGTGGGCTGTGTGTGGGACTGAGCCCCTCAGTCTGCAGGTCCCAGGCAGGTGGTGGCTGTGTCCTGCTGTCACATCAGTGTGGTTGAGGGCTCAGCCTCCAGCTGTGGCAGTCTAAACCTCCAGCTGTGGTGGTTTAAACCTCCAGCTGTGGTGGTCATAATCTCCAGCTGTGGCAGGCTCAACCTCCAGCTGCATGGTTTGGCTGAGGTGGGCACAGCCCCTGCATGGATTTGTAGGTCCCAGCTTAATTACAAAGCTGGAATGAGAGCTCTTAACAACCTTCCTCTTCCTGGTCCACCTGCATTACCAGCCAGTGGTGCAGCTCTTCCCCAGCAGCATTGCCCATGACTCTGCATATTAGCACATGCATATTTTATGCTGCACTCCCGTGATGTGCTGGGGATCTCTATTTCAGCTATTACTAGTGAGCTTAAAACATTTTTTAAAAAGCTTCCCGTTGTATTAGTTTCTGAATATTACAAGAAAAGATGTGCTTACATAAACACAGCAAACCAATATCCTTATTTTAAACAGTCCAAAGCTAGAAAGCTCTGATAATGGGCAATGACAGTGCATTGACCTCTTTCCACAAGGGTAGCACACAATGCCTGGTATTTTAAATGGTGTTAGGAGTCAGAAGCACCATCCATTAGTACCCCTTTACAGCCTGTTAGGCAGCAGGCAGAGCTTTAAATGGGAGAGATGAGGACTGTGTCCTGTTGTGGCTGCATTTAAATGTCACACACCCACTTGTCTGCCCATCAAACCGTGTAGGACCCTTTGCTTTTCCTTTGCTCTTTCTGCTGTTTCTGTCCAGAGCTCCTGTTTGCTTGTTAGGATTGTATTGCTTTGGGACAGGAGCTGTTTGCATATGGCATCCTGTAGTCCCATGGCAGGTTCTACTGGACTTCAAACTGTAATAAATGGAAAAATAACATTTTCCCCCCTAATCAACCTGCAAGGCTTGAAATTCCTGGAGAACTGTCTTCTAAGAATCATCCCAAGTAAAGGCTTCTGATTGGTTTTGTAAAGACAATATTCTGCTGCTTGGTATTCAGGAGTCCCTTCACGAGCTGAACTGAACGTGTTCCTCCATCCCTGGAGGTATTTGCAGATGTGCAGCTGTGCTGCTTAGGGACAGGGTTTAGGGTGGACTTGGCAGTGCTGGGTTAGTGGTTGGACTCTGATCTTAGAGGTCTTCTTTAACCTAGATAATTCTGAGACTCCACGTGCTGTGTCCAGGTCTGTGCAGGCTGCTTGTGCCATCTGTGTGTGTGTCTCCAAGGGAATGCAGTGTGGGAATGGGCAATGCCCCCCTCCTTCCACCTTCCTTGGGGTGCAGACAGGGGGATCTTCCCCTCCTGGCCCAGTCAGGCTCAGGCTGGGGGTGCCTGACCACAGCACGTGCCACCTCTGGGTTCTCCTGCCATAACCACACGAGGTTTGCACCCTTTAGCATGAGGTTCAGCCGTATTTTATTATTTTAATTGAACAGGAAAAAATTACTTCAGTTGTTGAAATTTTCTCCCCCTTCTTTTTTGCCTCAGGCTGTTCATAACTGAAGGGGTGTGGTTTAGCATCGTTGAATGAAATGTTGGCAATTTAGAGAGACAAAACACTGCCGTAGATGACACAAATGCTAAATATCATTATTATCTTGCTTTCTGTATTAAAAGTTGCTAGGAAAAATGAGCTTTTAAAATTTGGTTATGAACAGTTATTTCCAATACAATTACTCCCTCTTGTGTGTAAACTACCTGCCACATTTCAATTACAGGAAAACAGTGGGGTAATAACACAGCAGTAAAGATGGATTAGAGTTAGGAAAGCTCCTTGCCCTAGCAGGCAGGATTCTTCTATTAATGATTTAAAGGAATAGACTTTGTTCTAATTTCTTTTTTTTTTTTTTGAATCAGAGATTGGCTCAGAAGAAAATGACTGTGCTGTTTATATTCCCTTTTCATGATTTCTCTGGGGTCTCTTTAGGTGCAATGGTAAGGCCAACATGGGAAGGAGCTCTGATCAGCTTTTCAGCTTCTGCTTTGTGGTGCAGTTGTAATCAGTCAGCTAAAATTGGCTGGAGTTAGAATTAATATTACTATATCCTTATTAAGGAAAGAGTGAAGTTCTTTTTCTCTCCCTCTCCCCCTTGTGCACACACGCATTACAGAATTGTGCACTTTCCCATCCTAATTCATGTTGCTCTTTGTAGAGAGCCAAGTAATTGTTCTGAGACTGCCTGCACGGCCCAAGAGCTTTGTGTATTTCCCTCCTTTCCTCATTCACATGGACTGCATCTTCTGATATAAAGATGTTAATCTTGTAGTGGCCTGACAACACCAGCAGTGCTGTGAGTGATTGTACTATTAAGTGAAGGAGTTCCTACGGGTGAAATCCTTCCAGGCTGGAATTTAGCAGGAATCTTGGCACTGATATCAGTGGAGCAAGCTCTTCACCATAATGCTTTCTATTTGCAGTTTTCTTTACAGTAACTTCTAATTTCTTTCCTCTAGGTTGAGGATAAAATGTGCTAAGCTTTTCTTTTACTCTTTTTTAGAGATCTGAATTTCATTCCTGGAGGGTTTCTGTTTCTGCATGAAAAGCAACTGGGATTACTTATCTTTTTTAAAGATACATATAGTACCTTTTTGCCTTCACTCATTTGGAGTTTAGAATAATATAGTGAGTTTTAACAGGATATGGTGTGAAGCTATTGGAAGTTTGACCCCTTCATTGTTGCGTCCTCCAGGGCATCAAGGATTTGGTACTGGTGACTTGTGGAATTAAAGTGCATCAGTTTCTTATAGTGTTACACCTTTGAAACCTCAGTCTCTCATAATATTTCATTTTTATTATGCTAATAACCACATTTTCTCAGCCAGCACAAGCACGTAAGGCTTTCTTCATCCTTGTTACCAAAAAGTGATGAAAGGTCCCCATATTTTTACCTCCCTGTCTCTACTCTCTGCTGAACCATTGAGTTTTTCAGAGGCCTGCCATGGCACTGGATATGCTGACAGATCATGCCATGGGAGCAAAAGAAATAGTGAAACACTAAGTCATCCACTCGTGCCACTAACCCAAGCTGCAAATGCTGTACTGCAATCACTGAGGTAATTCTTTGGGTTTTCTCTTTGCTCAAGGCAGTCTGTGGTGTACAGAGTGTTAGGATGGCAGATGGCCCTTTCCCCTCACATATTTTGGGTTGGGTTTCATGAGGAGCTGAGGTTTATGTGACTGTATTTCCATCCTGATGGACGAGCTCCTCAGTCCTCAGATGTTTCCAAGCCACTGTTCATACTCAAGTCATCTGAACAGAACTGTGCATCCAGGAGAAACAAATACCCCAAACATATTTAGTCGCTGCATTTTTCAGAGGCAGAACAAAGAGGTCTTATTTATTGGTATCTCTACTGTGAAAGAAGCTGCTGCACACATTCTGTACTTACTACTCACCAGGAGTGAAAGGTGTTATGAACGTCCCCATAGCAGAGAAACTTTTTTATTGGTGCTGTTTTCCTACTGGACACCAGAGAATTTAACCCTGACATCCAGGATGTCATCTGATTTGCAGGAAACTCAGCAATACCCATCTCATACCTGCAGTTCAGTGCACGTGTGCAGGCACAGCATCATCTGCCACACTTGCTGTGTGGGCCATGCTGAGACTCAGTAACTGGTCTTGTGTATATCCACAGCAGGAAAAGACCTGATTGCATTAAAAATACATGATGGCTTTGTTTGATGTCTCCAGAACAGAGGGATACAAAGAGATGGGGAAGGGAGGAGAGTGGCAGGGATTTGGGTGGTTTGCAGTGGGAAGTTGATCATTTGGTCTCTGGAATAACCCTTCACTTCCAAGCATTTCTGCCTGTGAGCAGAGAGGGCCCTGCCTGCTGGTGGCCCAGGTCCCTGCTGTGGTGGGGGAGCACGATGGGAAGCGGGAACAGCCCAGGAGGAGCTGCTGAGTGTGAGATGGAGCAGCAAGGAGGGCACGGGTGGGCTGTGCAGGGGTGACTCATAAACTCTTGATCCCAGATCCTCCCTCCTGCCACCTCCCTCCAGAGGAGATTGTTCTCAGCTTCTCTTTCATCTGGAGAAATAAGATATTTCATATTAGCATTCATCTCAGTGCCAACAAAGGATCTTCAGACTAGCAGTTCTGAAGCAGAGAGAGATTTATCTCTTAGAGAACATGTAAAAGGTATTATTATAAATGTGCGAAAGAACAAAAACAAGCTCGCTGCTAAAATGTCGATAATCAGTTAGTCCTCTGAATAGCTTCCAGTCTGATCCTTCCCCATATTCTCACAGTGCAGGAGGAGAAATGATTTAATTTGGGAATCCACACAGAAATGACGTGCCATGCTGAGCCACAGAGTCAGTTTTCTACTGCTGCTTCTCTTGTTCCTTGAGCTCTTTTTTTTTTCCTTCCTAAGCTTCCCAACATCCCTCCTGAACTCTCTGCACAGCAGAGAGCAATGACCTTCCAGGCTTTCAAAACTCAGCAGCCAGTGCTGGAAGAAAATACAATTCCTCTGAAGCACCTGTTCTGCATGGTTGCCTTCAGGCTGAGGTGCTGCTTGGAGCAGCCTCCTTCCACTCATCCTGGAACTGCCAAGCCATCAGCTTTTCAGAAAATGTTTCTTTGCATTCTGAGCCTCTGCTTTTGGGAGTGTCATCCATGGAAAGGGAAGGGAGGTGGCTTTCTCTCAGAGCTGTAAATGGCTGAGGAAAGTGTGGAGTGCTGAGGAGCAGAAACCTTCCTGTGCTTTGGGTGAAGCTGGGTCCTGCCTGTTTGCTGGGATGAGCTCGTGTCTGGCTAAGGAAAAAAGAGAAGTGCTCTCTTCTCCCCACAGTGGTGCATTTACTTTATTTACTTTCTCCAAGTGTCTTCTGCTGTGCTGGCTGAGGGGTTTGAGGCCAGAACTACAGCCCTGTGCAGAGTCTGTCCTTCCCCTCCTGCAGGGGGGAAATATTATCCCTGTATTAGCTCCTCTCCACTCCCATGCCTCATTTGATAGATGTATTTAAAATACATGCTGCCATTTCCTGTGCCTGTTCTTCCAGAGCTCTGCAGAGCAGATGAGCTTGAATATATCATCCAAATTCATCATAGCTTGAGTTTGAGTTCTGGCCATTTTCACTTCAGTTGCATCCTCCCCATCACCCGTCCTGCCTCTGCTGCCATGGCCAACAGCAAGATGGACTGAGGTAATTATTTGTATTTAGGCTGTTTCTGAGGGGCTACACTCCAGTGCACTTGCATGAAGGACAGCCTGTTAGCACTGGAATGATGTGGTTGCAGACAGACTTAGAGAAGAGGAATAGATTCACACAGGTAATTCAGCCTTAACCTCTTGAGTTCTCATTACTTTGTACCCACCCAGCACCACTGCCCACCTCTTTCCTTTCTAAATGAGATCCAGTAACTAACAGAGAAATTATGGCAATTTGCTATATGAAATTTGTGATTATTTGCATTTAATTAAGGCTTCTCTTGGGAAAATGAAGGGCAGCTTAACCTCAGAGAAGCCTCTACATCTCCAGTAATTGCTTCTAATTGAAGTGTTTTGAGTTTCCATCCCACCACAAGAAAAGGGAAAAAAAAAGAAACCCAAACCTGAAGAGTTCACTCCCACACACAGGGTCCCTGTAAATTATTTTATCCTTGTGCAATTAAGGTGACTGAGGGTCCTCACAAATGATTCTTCAGTGTGGGTTAACCAGCTAAAATTAAAGTTTCATTACTGCAAAGGCAGGTTTGTGGGGTGCTTGTGAGAAGTGCAAGGGCAGAGCCCACATTCCTGACAGACACAGGTGCAGGGCTGCAGGTGCACCTCTCTTCCCTGAGTGCTCCCCATGGGTTCTGGTTTTTACAGGTTTCTTTGACTTCCAGTGGTGTTTTGCTGATTGCTGGCTAAACCTTTTTGTCTCAGTGTGTCCTGTGAAACACAGGAGAGAGGTTTTCTCAGCTGGAGCTGTGCAGAGCTGAGCAGCAGGAGAGCTTTTGGGGCTGGGAACATCTTGGACATTTCCCTGCATCTCCACCTGTGTGTGTCTTAGTTTTTGATGCTGCAAAAACCGTATGCTTCTCATGCCAGCACCATTCCCTGGTCATCCTGGCACATGGAGTGTGTCCCTAGAGCAGGGGGGGCATTTTATAAACCACCCATGCCTGGCACAGGAGTTTGGAACCAGCCCTGCCCTGCCCAGGGGCTGCAGTGCCCGGGTCAGTGCCCAGGTCAGTGCCCGGGTCAGTGGTGCTGGGGGGTGTGGGGTGCCCGAGGGTCCCACGTCTGGGGAGAGGAGCCTGTCACCTCATGGTAAAGCCACCAGCTCAAGCAGCACTTCATTACACAAATTCTGCCTAATTACGACCATCAGCATTTCCATGGAGCCTCTGGCAGGGACGTCTCTGCTTGCACCCTTTGGCTCTGTTAAATCCCTCCTTGTATTGTGGATCTGCCAACAGGCAGGACATAAATAAAAGTGTGATGTTGTAGCAGCAGACGTGGCCGTTTTCTGCTGTTTATTCCTTCCACTGAAGATACCAGTGTTGAGACACATGAGAGTGTTCTGCTTTCCTGTGTTCCCACCTTGTTCATTAACGCCTGGTATCACACAAGTCAGCAGGAATGTGCATCTGATTTCTGCTCTTTATTATCCCTAAGGCTCTCTTTAATGTACACTGAAACACATAAAATCTCTAGATGGACTGAAATCTTTCAGAGTAACCTCTGAGATGGCTGGGGGGGAATTGTCAGAAATGGAAACATCATTGTTTGTCATATTTTTTGAAGTTGCAGCTGCAGGTAAACACGTGAAAACATTTGTGACCTGCCTCTGTTAACTTCTTAGCAAGCAAACATGCTTGGAAAAGTGCCCCTCTTCATTTTAAGAATAATAAAAAAATGTTTTAATTCTTTATGCAGAGTCCTGAAGTACTTGTATTTCGTGTAGGTGCAAGTCATATAGACGTGTGTAGGTGCTGATTTTGATTCAGATTATTTAATAGGGTGGTATTGTTTCTGACAACAAATACTAATCTTTCAAAACAAGACATTAGAGAATTTTGTTCTAGGAAACTAGGAAGTGAAATGCCTTTTATAGTCTTTAGTTTCTCTGTATAGTAGAAAGGGAATTCCTGCTAATTACAGATTTGTGCACACAAACCACTTCTGAATCAAGCACTTATTTACAGGGAGATATCAGCAGGGACTGATGGAAGCCTTGCAGCTAAGCCTTGAGCCTGGTGAAGAGAGGAAATTCAATCTGAGCAGCTGAGTTGTGAAAATATCGGGTGGATTTACAGAAAACTTCTTTGTCTAGAAGGGAGAACAATTCAGTTCATCAGAAGGTATAGATTGAAAGGCAAATTTCATCTTTATTTGAAGTTTCCTATTGACCAAAGATATTTGTCTTTGTTAGTATGATAGAGGGTTCAGCCTTGTGCATTGCCCAAGAAGCAGGCTGGATGTTAGAAAGCTGATGTGTGTAATTCCTTTCTTCTTCCCAGCAGAGCTGCATTTACTGCCATTACACCTTTCTTCTATTAGGAAGCTTTTGTGCAGAACAGTTTGCCTTGTCAGTCCTTTTAATACTGAGCAGAGATTGAGGAGCTTTTACATATCCAGGGCTAAAATAACAATTCTCTGTACAGGGAGGCTGAGGCCAGTGAGGACCCTGATGTTCTTGCCATGTCAGGAGCCCTGGGAGGCAGCAGGAGCTGGGGCATCCTCGTTTCCCTTCCCACAGGAGCACCACTGTGGTCACTTTCCAGCCTTTCAGCTTCCACCCAGCCTTGAGCAGCTCTTAACAAATTTGCACTCACCAGAATGGCATTGAGAGATTTCCTTAAATGAGAAATCTGCACAAGGGAATGGCTTCCCGCTCGAGGGCAGAAATCTGAGCTGTAGGTGGGGTCAGAACCTGGGGTGGGAAGGTAGTTAATTCCAGTTTTGCCTGTAAATTCTGCTAAACGGACATGGAGTGGTCAGTCAGTTGTTGCATGAGTCGGTTCTCCTCTTACAGGGATGTAAATGGGTGGCATCAAGTTGGGGTTGCGGAGTTATAAGTGAGAAGAACAGACTGTCAGTATAGAGCCTCCAGAAGGCAACTGCAAAGGACAGGGATTTAAACTTTGAAATATGGACAGTATCCGGGTAATTGCAAAGAAGAGTCAGTCCTGATTTGGAGGTGTTTTTGGAGTTTTTTTTTCCCTTCTCATAGTGAACAAAAGAGACTACTGCTTTGGGTTGGCAATAACCTGCAGGGTGACATGTTAAATGGCTTTCACTCACCTACTAACTCTGTCAGTTTAAAACAAATACATAGATGCTGTGAGGATTTATGCAGTACAGAACACATACAAGGACCCAAGAGAGCTCTACAGACAGAAATAGCTGGAAAAAAAAATACAAATCCATGCTCTGAAGTCTTGCAGAAGCAGGCTTCCAGCTTTGGAAACACGGCATAGGAACCTGGAAACTGTGGACAGTTATACTCCTGTAAATGAGACTAAACCAATCAGTTGTGCTCATTTCTCTCCTTCCTTCTCCTCATGGCATGTTTTCCTGTTCTTGAAATTCATCCATCCAGGAGGAGATGTGAAGTTAAGTGGCTGAGCTCTCTGCTCAGTCCCAGTTCTCACTGATGCTGATGTTGGAGGCGCTGGCTGAAATGCTCACCGAGAGCAAGTGTGGAGAGATGATGAGATCCATGGTGGGGAAATGACCACCATCCATCCAAAATGTTTTCAGCAGCAGCACTGGGAAGGGAATACACTGGTGCAATCTGTAGCTCTTGTTTCTGTTTTAAAGGTCTCTAATGAGCCATGTGTGCACTGCATTTCACCCTGGGAAATCCCACTGAAATCTGGCACTCGCGTTTCTTTTCTTGAGCTGCTATATTTAGGGCAGAAAGCAGATCTCCCAGCGTGGCTCCTTCTGGCTTATGGAAACCCTGCGAAGTGTCTTAGTAATATACACTAATTGCTTACCAGAGCTGCCAGCTCCCTGTGAAAATCCTTTAAAAAGATGGGAAGTGGAAGCAGAGCAGTTCCTGCGCTTTCTGCAGGACGTGGCAGTAGCCAGATGTGTCTGTGCCATGGGCATGAGGGACAGATGACCTCAGGGGATGTGATGTGGTCTTCATTACCAAGGGCTCTTACTCAATCACTGCTTTTCTGCCCCTCCTTTTTTATCCTATGGATGAGGAGTCCAATCAGAGGTGTCTGTGTTGAGTTTTAATGAGTGAATTAGATATTTTTTAAACCCGCAGTCAGTGGTAGTCCCAGAACATGCATATTCCCTTCCTCTGATGTATTTATTTTTAATAAGTTCCCATCTTTCTTGACCTTAGTTCCACTAAAAGTCATTCACAGCCATGCCAAGTCAGGCATTCAACATCATCTTGTTATAATCAAAGGAATGAACCTCTCTGTTCAATACAATTTTTTTCCTGTGCTGATGCCTGCCAGCCCAGCTGTACCCAGATTTCTGCAGCTGAAGTGACAGGGTGGTCCATGCCTTGTGTTAAAGAAATGTGGTGCCATGGATATTTTTAATTGTGGGTAGGAGAGATAAGCAATACAGTCAGTATTAGCAGTGTAAGGTGAGAATATGGTAGTTTTATATTCTGGTATTTGGAGAAGTATTTCAGGTATTTCATACCCTTTCCATCCTTGTCTGTGTAGGAAAAAAATCTTTAAAACTTAAGAATATTGGAGTGACTACAGTTCAGTAAAAATGACATTCAAAATCTACTAAATTAAGCAGAGAACATGTCCATCCCAGCAGCTTTCTGTTATCTTTCACAGTTCTTTGATAGGGATGTAATTTTCTGTAATCACTCAGAAAGATGGTTGGATATTTTTTCTATTAAATTCTGAAGGACTTAAACCTTTTCTGGCTTACCTTTGCTATTTTTCATGTTTATATACAACAGTATAATGCATCAGCATTTTTATACATTTCCCATATAAAAATGAGCCATGTTTATAGAGGCTGTCAGACTTTCTATTCCACAGAATAACTGGAGCATCACTGTAAGTTGACACCAGCCTAAAAATCACATATAGTTGCTGAAATGTCTTATTTTATGGCCCTGTTGCTGTTTAATAGCTCAGCTGTGCCCTTTTCTTAATTTACTGTTGCTATCCAGGAGTGCATTGGTGTCGGGGGATGCTCTGCAGAGGTTCCAGGGTAGCTCTGCTGTTTTTGTGGGTGCCCTGATCAGCAGAGCTGCCTTTTGGGTGAGGAACTGCCCAAGCTGTGATAATTAACTGGTGAGGTAAACCACTCTACACTGCTTTAACCTTCTTCCAGCAGGTCTCTCCTATCAGGCACTGGAATAGAAAATGATTACTTTTTTTCTCTCTCTCCTCTGTATTTAGCCTCAGGAGATTTTGGATAGGTTTTGGCTATTACAGACACAGTAAATGCCTAGCTGGAAGCTATCTGGTATTCATAACCTTAAGGTATTTAGGAAATCATAAAAGTTGAATGGATTTTTTCTTTTTTTCTTTTCTCTCTCTTGCTCTCT
>VZRO01007381.1:3263555-3429154 GCA_013397915.1 Daphoenositta chrysoptera
TTTTTTTTTTTTTTTTAAGAGAATAGCTCCAGGAGCTGAAGGCACTGCCTGCCTTTCAGGTAAATTCCATTCAGGATGATAAATTATGGCTGAACTGAACCAAAATGTTCCTAATGGCCCTAGTCAAAAGGCCTATTACAGGATGTCTAACTCACTTAAATTCCTTTTGGCTTTAAATTGTTAATGATGAGGTGTTTTAGGGCTAAAGTGATATACACTTAAAGGGCACTTTGCTTTAAGGTTAGCCAAACTGAGCACCTCAAGTGAGGGACACATTCACTTGAGTGACCTTCAGGCAGAGAAATCAGGATGTTGTCTCCACAGGTGGGTAATTTTGTGGGAATATTTGCAGGACACCAGGCAGGTTTGTGGGAAATGAAGCAGAGGAGCATTCTGGAGCAGAGAGGAGCAGCAGCTTTGGCCTGCCCTTGTGGTTTTTAAATCACACTTTTGATATTGCAGAGAGAAAGCTGATTTGTCTTTCATTAGGACATTTGGAGAAGTAAACATTTGGTGATACCAAGGGTGTTTTCCCAGAGGAACAGCTGCTGAGTTGTGAGGCAGCAGTCCTGTCCTGACTCGTGCAGTTCCTTGGGTTTAAGTGTGGTTTTGCAGCAGTGAAGGTGCCAAATCTGTCTGCTAATCACAAAGGTTTGGCCTCCTGTCCAGTCCTGTGCTGCTGACCAGTGACCAACACCACGTGTTCAGCTGAAAGGATGTGCAATTGTGTTTTAGAAATCCCTTCAGCATTCTCAGCTGTAGGAACTTCTCAAGTTCTTAGACTTTTAATGTCTCCTGACAGTGGATCACAGAAAATTCCAAGTCACTTCACACAGGCACTTACGGGACCTGGGTACTCACAGCAGCCTTGCTCATATGGATATTAATGTTCAATTTGGCTTTTTTCTAACTCATGGATGAGTTTATTGGAGCTGAGTTTTGCCTTCTGATCCTTTTTCCTGAGTGTTATCAGCACACAGATTCAGCAGTTGCACGCACTGCCTTCTGCTCAGGCAAAATCAGAGGTGACCTGAAGATCCTGGATCAGACTCACACTCACCTTCCTTCATCCAGGACTTTGGTTCAGGGCCAGCCACCAGCACGTGCAGGAAAAAATGCCAAGCAGAAATACCAGGACTGGCCCCATAATAAAACATATGCCCATGCACAGTTTGCTCGCAGATAAAGCTGAAAGCATGTTTTCCAAAATACCCACATTGCTCCTTGGGCTGCACAGGCAGCTTGCAGGCATCTAGGACCATAACACTGCCACCTTCTGTCAATTTTATTGCAGAATAAAGGACGTATTCTTTATAAATTTCAAAATACCCATTTTCCTTTGGTTTTTCCCCTCTTGGCGATGCAGCTCCCCACTGGGGGTTTTAAGCAAACATTGTTCCCAGCTTGTTTGGGATGCTGTTGATGGGAATTCCTGGCCCAGTGCACTGCAGACGGCTGGCTCCTCCAGAATGTTTCTATTCCCTGCTGTGTCGCTTCCCCTTTGATATCTGATGAGTCAGCAGGTCTTTAATTGCTGTTCCTCCTAGCAGGGAGTTCTCTCGCTCAATACATTAAATATTTTATTGCCCCAGGTCTCCAGACAGAGCAGGGCACACAGGGGGATTTAGAGCTCCCAGAGCAAAGCCTGTGCCCTTCCAGACAGTGAGTTTGGCAGCTCAGCCTGAGGCCATGCCTGGGAAGCCTCGCCTGGAGCCCGGGGGGACCACAGGGATACGAGCAGGCCATGTGATTTGGGATGCTGGGAGGCATTTTGGGATGCTGGGAGGCACTTTGGGATGGCAGCAGCTGTGCTCTCTAAGACTTGCTGCATGGGGGTCTGCACATCACCAGGGAGGCCCCCTGCATGGCCAGAAGGCGAGTGTGGCCACACACTCAGAACTCCTCCCAAAACTGCTTTTTTGCTCTTTTTTTAAAGAAGCAATGCAGAGATACCCACTGGGATACTCCTGTGCTTGGTGGATTGTGGAGTGTGTCTTCAGGAACTCAGTAAGATGGGCTATTATAGCAGTAAAATTATCTTCTGGTAACTTTCCTGAATATTATGCATGCATTTCATCCTCGGTGATCTGAAATAAGGACACTTTTAATCGTGTTTTCCAGGTGTTACAGATGAATGCACTGTGTAGGGACAATCTCTGTGTCTTGCAGAAGGAAGCCTGGCTTCCAGGTGGGGCTGTCCCCTGGGCAGAGTTGGGTTTTCAGCCTTGCAGGTGGCTCCTTCAGAGGGGGAATCCAGTCCAGGATTCACGAACACGCAGCAGATGCTCAGGAAGCTGGGATTTGCTGATGGCTGATGCCTCCCAGCTCTGGAGGAATGGCTCCACACGCTGCTGTGTGGGAGTGTGCAGACTCACACTGGGGGGAAGCAGAGCAGTCCTGAGCATTGTCAGCAGTGTGGGCTTGAGGCAGTAGCTGCAGTGCAGTCTGAGGAGGAGAATATCCCAAATGTACCTCTCTGCATCTGCCTTTGGGCTGCCTCTTGCTCTGAAGTCTGGCTGCCGCCGTGTTTCTAGCGGAGCGTGGAGTTGTGTTGGGAGTAGAACATAAAGGAACGCTGAGAAATGCAGACAGCAGAGTTCCCTTCACACACGTTCCATCCCTTCATCCCTGGTGGGTGGCACAGGAGAGAAGAAAGACCTTGGTGGGGATAATGGGGGAAGGAAGAGCCCTACGGCCTCACTTTGTTAATCCTATTAGCCTGGTCCTAATGTGAGAGAGGCTGCTGCAATGCACATGCTCAGGCAATGGCTTGAAAAAAAATCACACAAGTTTCCCTCCCACTGAGTCAAAGAGAAGCAATCTCACTCCCACTGAAATGAAATAAATGTAGCTGCTATTAGAGCAGAGCAGTGAGCACCAGAACTATCATTTTGTAGAGCAGACCTTTTAAACGGACCTTCAGATTAAGAAAAATAGGTGCAGAATAAAATTCTGTCCTGAAGCAAAGCTGGCAGTACTGCAGCAGTGAGACAGAGGAACCCTATGAATACATAAGTGGTGTTTTCCCACATTATTCAAAGTGCCCACTTGCTGAGCAAGTGGAGCAGAAAGTTCTGAGCAGATGAGGAATGGGGAGAGAGCAGTCCATCCACACGGAGCCTTGACTTCTGCCAGGCTGTTAATATCAGGGATGTCTCTGACCTTCCAGTCAAGCAGGGGAGAATAACTCATCAGCAGTCAGGTTCAATCCAGCTAAAGTTTCCAAGATTAAATGCTTACTTGCAGGCTAGATCCAATTGCCAATTTTATGGTGAACCCTTCCTGTCCTTACAATTTTCAGTGTTCAGGCTGCTGTGGGTTTCAAGCTCCCTGGTATGAGCTGTGGTGTTGTGTGCAAGGAGAGAGCTGGCAGGAAATGTGGGAGAGCCTGAGAGGCTTCCTTTGCTCTGAGCAATGCAGAAAATTCCCTCTGTGATGCCTGGTGAGAACCATCCTGTGTCTCAGCATCTGGATTCTGTCTCTCACCTGGTGCCCTCGAGGTGAGACAGTGGCCCTTGTGTCCCTTCAGCCACATCCAGCTCTCCGGGAGCTCAGGCCCAGTGGTTCTGCCAGGACTGAATGACATTCTGACTGAATGACCTTCAGGGATGAGATGGCCATTGTGCCCCTGCCATTTTTGAAGGGTGCCACTTAGAGATTTGACCAATATCTTCATTAATGGAAACCAGTTGATGCTCCAGCCCTGTCTAAGGTAAGAGAGCACACAAGGAAAGCTTGGTGACTGCCAACTTCCAGCATAAGCTGAAGGCTTTTGCAGCAGTAATACACACTGTTCTAGAGTGGAAAATCGGGGAGTTTGCCACTGTACACAAATATTTCAGCTGTCAGGAGTGGATTTGTAATGGAGGTGGGCTGAGTCACCCACTCAGTGCCCATGTCAGGGAAGATTTCCATAGAGCCAGTTTACCTGTCTCCTGTTGATAAAAATAATTGGAATTATTGGACCTTCAAAGCCGTGGAGAAAGTAATGGATGACCAGCTGCACTTCAAATGAAAAAGTAATCTCTGGAATAATTGCTGCCAGTCAGCCCGAGCCCAGCTGTGAAATATTAATGGGTTGCTTGATCAGTCTATACAGAGCTCTCAATCATCCTCCTAGAGAGCAGCACAAACCCAGCAAACAGCTCAGGATTTGTACTCAGCCAGATTATTGACAGGGGCAGAATAAGATGTTCTAATGTGGTATTTGCTGGAAGCAAGTAACAGTTATTGGGTGCTAATGGAAAACTTTTTCATAATATTTATGTGTTTGGAGATGATCTGTCCAACTCCTCTGCCAGCACCCTCCGTGTCTCTCACTGGGGACAAGCAGTGGCAGCCCGTGGACAGCTCTGCTGTAAAACCTGGCAGTGAGGGATAGTCTAGGAGGAGAAAAACCACATTGAACAGAGGGCTTGCTATATTTAACAGTAACCTGTGTGCCTCAGAGCCTGGTGAGAAGGGAGCTGCCACCCCGTCCAGCCAAGCTCTGCACTTCAGGTGTGGGAACACTCCCGTTTGCTTCAGAGAGACTCTGCGTAAGCTGGAGCACTTTGTGAGATTGAAGTCTACTGAGTAGGAGTTCATAAGTAAAAAGAGAAAGATCTGCACAGGATTTCTCTTTCGGAACCCTTGAACTTAAGGGAAGTTCAGCTTCAAAAAAGGGAGGCAGCCAGGGAGTGAAGAGAGGCTGCTTTGATTAGGAGAGCTGGAAGTTCTGATCATCCCGTGAGATGTGGGCCTCATGCTGCATTTGTTAATGGGAATGATCCCTTCTCTGCTGTCTCTCTGTGTGCCTCCTCCTGCTCACAGCAGATCTGAGCAGCTCCGTGTCTGTCCTGCCACATTGCCTTGGTGTGGGCCAAACCTCGGAGAAAAATCGTGTTTGTCTCTGAAGGGGGGTTCAGCTTTGTGACTGGGGACTGCCTTCACTGTGTGTTGCAGAAGAGCAACGCATCAACTTCAGAAGCTTCTAGGAAATGAGGGGATTTGGATCTCTGTAGTCTTCATCGTGTACAGCTTTGAATGTGGAGGGTTTTTGACTCCCTGAGAAGCAAGTGGCCCAGCCATCACCCTGGGCAGTGCAGGGCTTCCCCTTGTCCCAGCAGCTCCAGGGCTGTCCTTTTGTGTAACCTCGTGTCATTCTCTGGCCCAGTTTTCTCCTTCCCAATCCCTTGCATATCACCACTATGAGATTTGTTTTGGAAGGGACAGTCTTTGTCTAATAAAATGAAATAATAAAATGTAATAATTATTACTGTCATTGTTATGTTTATAAATCCTAGCAAACCTAGGCTCAGATTTCAGTATCAACCAGTAGACTCCATCCTCAGCAGTCCATTTGTTTGACTGGGGAGCAAGTAGTACAACACAGAAAACTTTGCTCTTCTGGGCAACATGGCCTGGAGGAGCAGAGTCTTCCAATGCCTGCAGGACAACACCAGAAAGCCTGTTGAGCCACATGTTTAAGATGATTGCTCTAGGTATTATTGCATTATAAATAGCAGCTAATAATAGTAGCATAACAGCAAGGTTCTCAGCTGATGCAAATTGGAAACTGTAATTCCGTAGAAGTTAATGGACCTCAACTGTTTTACACTAGTTGGCTGTCTGGCCCCTAGCAAATGATTCTAAATCTGATAAAATTAAATGAGATTCAAAGCTCTCTCACATAAGAGAATATTAAACCCTATCTCTGCTGTCAGACTTTGGCGTGGCTGTCAGGCTTTGTAGCTGGGACTTTAAGATCCTGTTTTAAGTTCTTGATTTTATTATTTGATGTTTTTTCACCTCTCTCTCTTTTATTTTGTTTAGTTGGTTAAATCTTACTTCCCAAAAAGGAGAATTAGAAAAAATCACCCATTTTGGTGCATCTTTAGATGCCATTTGTTGGTATTCACGAGCTGTTGGCAGAGCTCTTAAAGCCATAGAGATTTGTGCCCTTTAATTTCAGTTAAAAATGCAAATAGACATTGAAAACATCTGTTCAGCATCCGTCCTGGAGAGGTCTGCAGCCGCAGTGTTTTTTCCTTGTCCTCAGGAAATCACTGTAAATTTTATTTAATATGACTGCCTCTAGCCTATAAATTAAAAAACAAACAAATAAACAGGTTTTCAAATGTGGTGGAGTTAAAACTGAGTGTTGAATTAGTTCTTGACCAGCTGTGGGTCGATTTGGAGCGTGGATCCACAAGGTGACTGCTCCTAGGGAGGGGACGCAGTAGAAGTGACGAGCTGGGAGATCTGGGAGAAGTTCACCCTTTGAAGATTTCTCGCTGTCTCTCATCTCCTGGCAGAAATGAACAAAGCGTGGCTCCTTCTCTTGGTGCTGCTGCAGAGATCCAGCCTGGTTTGAAGAGCAGGCTGCAGAACTCTGCTGGTTTGACAGGAGAGGGGAGAGGGGTGGCTGTGGGGGGCAGGGGTGTCTAGCCTGGCAGTGCCTCTGTGCAGAGCAGCACCCCTGACCACGGTGTCTGCTGCAGGAATGGATTTGGCTTTGCTGGGTGTGAAACACAAACCTGATGCAGTGGTTGCCCCGTGAGTCCCTGTGGAATGGTACCTGTGTGTCTGAGAGTCACTGGGAGTGGGAGGCTTCAGTGCAAAGCTTCCCTGAGGATTGGAACGGCTGGAAACAGCCACAGGCAGGATCTCCTAACAAATCCCAGGACTGAGACTACTCAGAAGGGTGGAAAAACCTCTCATTTGTGTCCATGCTGCTGTGAGCAGTTTTGGGCAGCTTTCACAGATGTTGATCTGAAGTAAAGCACCAGGAACTTGTTTGGAAACAAGTGTAAAGCTCAAACCATAGATTTGTTTTCTTCAGTACATTACTGCATGCTGAGGTCTCCACTACAGCAGAAGGTAAATGAAATCATCAGCATCAGCTTTGCTGAATTTGATTAAGAAAGGTAATATGTGTTTAAAAATTCATGGCACAGACCCGCAGTTGCTCATGCAGACATGCAGGGTGCAATCAGACAGCCTGTGTTTGTTGTAGGAAACCAGCTCTAAAAGTTGAACCAATCCTTATTTGAGTTAGAACATCTTGGTGGAGCTTTTTGTGTCTGTTAACTTTCTCCCTGAATTAATCTTTCCAGCCAGCATTGTACAAGCAACTTCTCATTGTATCATTTCTATTGGATCCACTCATAAAGCTGAAATCTCAGGGTAGACTTGAAATAGTAATAGAAAAATAAAGTCACATATATTTTTCCTAATTCTGGTAGTGAGCTGAGAAAATCTGTATTCCTGGAAAATACAGAGCATTGGATTTCCCAAGGCATAAAAATATCCCGGGTGTGTCTCTTGCTGTAAATCAGGAGTGGCATCTCTGTGCTGGCGTGGCTTCTTCAGCAGTGGAGGAACTCCACACTCTCGGGGCCAAACAGCTGCTGCTTGAACCATGTTTGTGTAAAAACCCTCCCAAGGTTGTATTTGTTGGTGAGCAAAGTTCATAATTGCTGCCAGTGAATTTAGAGCAAACAGCAGTAAAATATGTGTATGTAAAAGACAATTTCATCTGCAAGCCTGATGGAAAAGGAGCCCTGCGTGGGTCTCTGGAAATTGTATGTTCCTGGGTTTTGTCAGACTAAGCAGAAATGCAGCAGCCCTGCGTGCTCAGATCGTTGGATTGCTGTGTGTGAATAAGGGTAACAGGATTTGGACAACACTGGGAGGGAGGCAGGGAAATTAATTTTCTTGGTGTGCTGCCTGTAACTTTCAAACAATTCTGGGAGACTCCTGATAAGGGCCGGTGAGACTTGTTCTGGGAACAAAATGATGTTAACCAATCTGTGAGTAAAATCCGGCTCGGCACTCCACTTGTCATTATTCAATCTGTCCTGACGAATAACACAGATAAAAGGATGCTCTTACTCCCTTGATGCAGAGGACTGACACACACAGTGAATCATAATCAAGCCAGGGACTCGGTTTTTTCCCTTTTTTTATTATTTCTTTTCAGATAAGAGAAGCAGTTACCAGCTTTTAAATGGCATCATAAATTATTTGTTCTCTTTTGGCAAAAATGCTTATTTGCATCTCATAGCAAAAATCATCTGGGTTTTGGAGAAATTATTTAAGACTTGTTTTAGTGTGTGTTGTTGTGTTTTGCTTATCCAAGCTCTGGGCCAACTGTAATTTACTTGATATTAATTAGTCCAGAGCTATGAAATGGGCATATTAAGCCAAACTGCTTTTGTGCTGTATTACCCAGGTTTAAAAATGAATCTACAAATGCCCAAACCTCTGTCTTTTCCTGTATTACAATAAATCCAAGTCCAAACTTTTGTTTTGTTTGGTATAATTTCCTTATTGCTAAATACATTAAATATATTAAGTTAGCCACTCCCTCTACTTACTGCATACATTTCAAGAAATATTTTTTTAGAGCTATGTATAATAAAGATACTACAAAGAATGTTTTTTAGGACTTTTAATGGAACTCCAAAGGCACATTTCCTTTTATTTCAAGGGCAGTACAAGGGTTCCTCTGCCACCTTCGTGAAGGGAAGAAGTAGGAGAAGTCGAAGCACAACCCCTAGAAGTCTGAGCAAATGTTCTTAAATGTGTTGCAGATCAAGTTTTCCTGGAGCAGCAATTAGCTGTGCAGTCTCCATGAAGAGCTAACATTTGGCATCCTCGTGTGCTGGTGGGGTTCCCAGGCTGGCTCCAGGCAGCAGCTCCTGCTTTCCTTTCCCTTTTGCCATTGCCCTGAGCCCTTGTGCAGCCCTCAGCTCTTCTGAGCTGAGCCTAGAGAAATGAGATACTCCATTAAGCCACCCATTAAGGAAGACATTGGCTTTTTTTTTCCCTGTGGTAGAGAAATTGTATATTAATTTGTCTAGACCAAAGACATAAATATTTGATTTTCATGGAGTCACCGTATTAACAAAAAGTATGCCGAGTTCACTTTTGTTTCAGTATCTGCAATAAGCTAAGGCAATTTCAGTTCATAAACACAGTTTTTGATTCTATTGGCACGGTTTTAAAATACATTTAAAATCCTGTTACATGAGATCTGTAAACAAAATATAGTTCTTTCATCTAATTTGTGTTGTCAAGAGCAAAGTAATTTACATAAGAGGGTTGATAGACTATCAGGAACAGCCATACTTTGAGAGAGAAAAGCCTATTAGATCTTAATCCATCTGATAAGCATATTACTTCCACCAAAGCCGAACTGCTTTCGTATTCTGTATAAATAATTCCATTTAGTGTAATTGATTATCTTACAGCAGGAACCAAGATAGATATTGTTGGAGGAGAATCAGCCTCTTAGTCATGTTTTGGAGCTTGTTCCGGAGCAGTCGGATTTCGATGAGCTCGAGGTCTGAGCGGTTTGAGGAGAGGATCACCAGCCAAGCTGTCATCGTGCAGCTTCTGTTGGCTCCCAAATATTGCCTGGGCTGTTGTGGTTTGGTTCAAGGGAGCAGCAGGAAGAAACCAGCTCCAGGCTGATGCAGGGAGGGCTCATCATGCCTGGGTCTGGAGCTGTGCTTTGCTTTCAGAGGGTGTCAGGCAATCCGTGCAGAGAACCCACAAAAGGTACCCTCGGTTTTCCTTCTGCAGAATTGTGATTTGTGGGGCTGCCGGTTCCAGAACACGTCAGGAATTCCCAGGGCCTGCTCTGGGGGCACTGGGGGGGTACCCCAGCAGTTCTGCTCGCCTCTGGTGGGGAGGGATGGATGCTGCAGCACTGGTGGGAGATGTCTGGGGCAGGTGGGGGTTGAAGTGGCCTCACTGCAGTGCAGCAGAACTGGTTTTGGTTTTTTTGGTGTAATGAAAAGGGTGGCGTGGAACAACTTTTGTCTGTCTGTTCTGACTTGCTCCTTCCTTCTTGTCCCTGCCTTTTGGGTTTTGAGGATCTTTTTACCTTTTTTCCCCTGCCTTGGTGTTACCTTTTTGTCCTGGCTGCATGATTACACATTCGCCTTCTTTGTGTTGCATTCCTGCAGCAAATGGAATCCCACACTTCTCAGTGAAGTGTAGTTCTGCCAAAGAGGATGAAGCCCTGTTGGTGTGAGAGGACCTCTAAAAGTTTGGTTTAAAAGAGCAGGCTGTGGCTAAGCATAGGTATAATCCATGTGTGGTGACATTTCAAGGTTATGGAAATCCAGAATTGGTTTCCACACTCAATATTTAAACTTCAGCAATGGCAACAACTCTTGTCTTCTTGGTGGTGGGCTGTCACAGCAGGTCAGTGCACCTTTAGCAGAAAATAATTGGAAAAGGTGGTTTTCCTTGAGGGAATGCTAAACATGTTTTTAATTGTAGCATTAATATGCCGTTGCCTTTCTAATTCAAGCTGTAATGCATGGGAGGTTTTGTTGTGCCAAAGGCCCCTCCATCATGATATATTTGCCCCTCAAAGCAGTTCTGGAATAAGGTGTAGCCTTGCCAAAGTTCTAAAAGCTCTTTACTAACTCTTTTTAGGCAGATGAAGAATTAGAATTTGATGCATAGTATTTATTTAGAAAAATAAGGTTTTTTTTTTTTATTTGCATAAACTCCAAAGAGCTTCCAGAGCAGAATGAAAGTAAATGTAATAGTTCGTTATGAACTAGGGAAAGGGACAGAATATGATGTGGTTGAAGGGTTTGAAATAGGATTTTTTTTCTTTCCCATGGTAATGCTGGTCTTGTGCTGCCCACAGGCTCAGCAGTGCTGGAGACTAAAACTTACATTGCTGGTAGGTCCAGTTACTGGAAAGACACTGAATGAGCTTCCCCTGCAACTGTGGCAGCAGCTCTGATCCTTCCAATGAGCAAAAAGTGGTTCTGGAGAAATAGTCCCAAGTGAAAACACTCATTGAATGCTAACCAGGAGTTGGCTCGTGAGCAGCCCATGGGCTCTTTGCAGAAGATCTTGTCAAACCATTATCTGTGCCAGCTGAAAAAAAAAAAAATTAAAAAAGGAAATTGTTCTTGTATTTCTGGGGGTGAGTCTGTCCCATCTTCCCCTGTACACAGCACCCTGCACAACAGGTTTTGGAATCATGGCATACACTGAACTGTGACAAGCTGGACTTTGTTACGGCTGTGCTTTGTTCTCCACCAGAGCACATCCAAACTGTGGGGCTGACTTCCCAGAGCTCCTGGCTCATGCTCAAACCTGAACTGCAGAGTGAATCTCATTGCTGAAGTCATTCCTGCTGCTCTGCTGCTGTCTCTGAAGTGCATTTCTTTCTTTATTTCTGTATTTTTTAAATGGAGAGAGTAAAACATCAGGTATGAAAAAGATGGACAAGTTCAGACTTCCAGGTTGTGGAACAAAGAGGGGGTTTGATGAATTTGTACCAGAAAAATTCTTGAATGAAGGCACAATGTAGACTTCTTTTGAGAGTTGGGGTTTGGTTTTTTTTTGTATTGCAGCCAAAACATGAGAATTTACCTTACAGAGATTGCTAAGGAAGAAACTAATATATGTGCAGGGTGTTGTGTAAATGTTGTAGACCTGTCTAAGTGTTGTCTAAGGTCAACACTGGGTTTACTTGTTACTCAGATCTTTAGATTTTTGAACTGTGGCTTTCAAGGAGGGGGAAAGTTGCCCTCATCTAAAGCCCAGCATGCAAAGATAGCAGCTCCAATTACAAAAGCAGCTGTGAACGGATAAGCACATTTTTGTCATGAAATCCTTAAATCAAACCAAAGGAAACCCCTCATGGTGTCTATTCTAGGACCTGGCTGGTGGCATCCCACAGAATTACAGTGGCTTTTCCTTGACAGGGTTTTGTGCTCCCTCCTGCAAGGAAGGACAAACTTGATAAAGTGACTGTGATAATCAGTCATGGATTTATGAGAGCACATCGATGAATTTGATTGGGATGAATAGGGAATCAAAAATCAATTAGTGGCTGATTATTGTTTCTTCCATAAATTGATTTTTAGACTTTGGCAGCCTTTAGGAAGTGTTCTGCCAGGTGTGATGAGCTTAGCAATGCTAAAAACCAGGCAAGGATGAAGTCTTCATCTTATAGAGCTGTCTTAAATACCCAAAAATACCTGAAGTGAAACATGAGAATAAATCACACCTTCTCCATCTTGTGCCCACTTTCCTTTTTTTTTTTTTTTTCTTTTTTTCAATCTTAGACATCTTTTCTTTCTAATTGTTTGTTAAATGCACGACACGGGTTTGGATGTGGATCTTTCTCCCCTGATACATCTGGTGCTGTGTTTAAGTGCTCGTGTCTCTCTGTGCGAATGACAAAAGGGTTCATTATCAGGCTCCAGGAACATGTGTCGCTATTATTCAACCATCACCGCGTTGAGGGATTGTTAGTTGGTCCCAGAGATTGTCTGATCTCTGGGACTATTGTGGGAAGGACAAAAGGGAGAGGCTTGAATTGCAGCCCAGCAAGAAGAGGCGAGGCGAGGGTCGGGCACGTTTGGGTGCTCAGTGGCTTCTGCAAACTTGGAGCCTTCCCGCAATTCAGGGTGAATTGAAAACATTCTGTGCAGGTGAAGAAGAGATCTTTTATACCCAGAGAAATGAATGCACTGGATTCTAAAGGGATTAACGACTCCAATGTGCTTATAAAGAAGGAAAGTAAAAATATTTACTGTTGAAAGTATGGGAACTGAGGAGTATTGTTAGTAGGGAAAGAGAGGTCACCAGTGGGAGCTGAGAACATGTAAATATTATCCAGCAGTTCTATAAAAGAGGGAAATTAAACATGCCTTTGGAGATGGGTAATTGTTAAATACTCTCAACTGCTTTATGAAAACTACGAAAGGTTTTTCTTTCAGGAAGGAAGGAGGACAGACTTCTTTATAAAGTTGCCTAAAACCAAGAACTGGAGTCTAGAGTGCAGCACTGTCTCTGTGTGGCTTAGGAGATCTTCTTTTGTATGATATGAGTCAAAATCTAACTGAGAAAAACCCTATTCTTGATAAATATGTTTTGGCTGAACTGATTAAGGACTCAAAGTTTTGAAGTGGACAGTACAGTGAGTACATAAGGAGAAACATGCATTCATTTTTGTAGTGTATGCGAATTTCACAGTATGTGAAAAGCCCACAGCATTTTCTTTTGTTTACACATTTGGTGAGTTTGGAAATACGACTGTGGGCAATTTAGGGCCCTCAGCAAGGCAACGGTGTCCATGTGTCCCTAGGACACATGTCCTTACCCCAGGCTCTGCTTGCAGGTCACACATCCCTCCCCTGAGTTGCAGGGGTGGCACTCAGAGTGCCCAGGCAGATTCAGGAGCACCTAGTCACAAATTATACTTTCTTCTGAAACTTAAGCCAGGAGCAAATGTAGATCCTCAGTCTAAATATCTTTAAAAT
This sequence comes from Daphoenositta chrysoptera, assembly GCA_013397915.1. Lineage (NCBI taxonomy): Eukaryota > Metazoa > Chordata > Aves > Passeriformes > Daphoenositta > Daphoenositta chrysoptera. Next base: position 3,276,845 of record VZRO01007381.1, read on the forward strand.
TTTGGTGTTGCAGTCCTTTTGGTGGATTTTGTGATGCCAGTGCTGCTGGAGGTGCAAGTACTGAAGCAAAATGTGGCTATTACCATTGCTCATCCAGATCAGCTGTAAATATGGGAACATTTCTGTGGTGAACAGCATAAAAGCGCGTGGATTCCAAAGTGAAATGGTTTTGGTTAGTTGTGCAAACAGAGGAGAAATGGGTGCATTTGCAAAGAGCACACAAGATCCCGTTTGTCAGAGGCAGGATGTGGGTGAAGCAGTCTGTTCCCAACCTCAGGGAATTGTGGTGAGCTGTGACAGCGTGAAGGTGATGCTTTCTTTAGGTGCCCCACTGCTGGTACAGCTCACCTCAGACAGTCTGGATATTCCCCTACAAAGCCCTCAGACGTATTTTCAAGAATTTCCATGTGTGAGCAAAGCCCAAGGAATGTTCTGTGCAGCTGAGTAGATCCTGTCCACCACAAATACAGGAGAATTCACGTTAGGTTAACCCTGTTTAGCTGCAGAATACTCATTATAGTTACAAAGTACTACCAGACACTACAGGTATGAGCAGGCAGGATAAAATACCTCAGTAGACCCTCACCAGTGCATTTGGCTGTGATGAGTTACCCATGTGCCCAGGTTTTATTGCACAGACATAAACATGTTTTTTTCTGGCTGCAAACACCCAGAACTCAGGCTTCCAGTCTGATTTTTCTCTCAAAAGTTTTAGACTGCAACCTTTGGAAAGGGACAGGCAGAACTATCAATTATTTAATAAAGATAATAGCCTTTTGGGGACAGGGATAATAATGAAAGTAGTTACTAATGGGCTTTTGGCAGATTAAATGGACTCTCCGGATGATGTGAGATTTAGCTCTTCCCTGTGTCAGTATGGGTAGTGAAATATTTGGATGTGTTTTTCAGTGATATCTGTCAGCCTCTCCTTTTTACTTTCCATGTAGCCATTTACCTCAAGCAGTCCATGAATGAGAAAGAAAAAAAAAATTTAGTATGTAATGTAAAAGTCTGGGCTATATTCCTGCAGTGTCCTCAGGGTTTTGGCAGCACGTTTAAGGCCCAAGTCCTCTTACTTAATAAATTCTGGATGTAAAACTTCACTTTTACACATCATATTAAAAAAAAAGTTTGGAACATTAACTTTAAGCGGAGTCCCTTTAACAAGCCCATTTTTCACTAACTTTCTTTGCTGTGGAAACACACAGTACATAAGTGTGGAATGAAAGTTTTTGCCCTGTGGCAACGGGATATTACTTTTACTGCTCTAACTTCAGAAGTGAGGCTATAATGTGAGGAAAAAAAAAAGAATATCAATGTCACAGAACAGCCAAGATGATACTGAAGTGTTTTTTTAGCACTACATTGCTGATACATGCCTTGATACAAGAAGCTGTGCAGGTGGAGCGGTGCCCTGCTGCTTTTAAATGTGGTTGCTTATCAGCTCTGAGCTTGTAGCATAAAGTTTTGTGTTTGGTGGGGTGACAGCAGCAGAAATGGGGTGTGCTGGAGTGCCAGAGCAGGTCCAAGAGCTTACAGCACCCAGTAAATCCTGACCCAAGTTTTTAACGATGCTTCCCTTCATTATAAATTGCATTTCTTCTTGACTTATGGCCCATGGTATATTTTATTGATCTCTTCTCTTGACTTCCCTGACCGTAGAGTGATTTGTCTTCTCTTGCTTTCCTGACCACTCACAGAATGTGTCATTATCAGCTCCTTGTCTCCCCTTCTTTTTCTTTTCATGTTTCTATCCTTCCTTTTTTCTCCTACTCTTGTCTCAGTCAATAACTCCCAGTGGCCTGACTTGCCAAAATCAACAGGTTAGAACAACCCTTTCATAATATGTAGTGATGTAATTAAATTCTTCTGTTTCACAACTAATTTGAATAAGCTACTTTTTGTACAGAATTGATTTTTCTCTTTCTGGTGACTGATGCTAGAGTCTGAGCTTTTGCCAGGTTTAACATTTCCATGACCTAGAGAAGGTTCAGGTTCCTTAGAGGGCTCACACCCCCTAGGGCTGCCCTTTGGGGCTGTGGTCACTGTTACTCCTGCCCAGCCCATGCCACCTCAGTCAGGGAGTGTTTGATAAACAAAGTTTGTACCCATTTTTCATTATTATTTTCAGAGATGCAGCATTCATATTTCCTTGAGAGATCTGAATAAAATCTCAGTGAGGCTGCCATATATGTTCATCAAGCTTTGGAAAATGTTTCACTGCCCAACAAAATATATGTGGTGAATTGTACAGTAGTTCTGGGGTGTTGCCATCAAAAAATGCAGCCTGTAACAAAAGCTTTTTTCTGCTGGAACTTACGCTGGCTTTCTAAAGAATTTCTTGTCCTGTCAACTTTAGCCAGCCACCTCCATATCTGTCAGCTCACATATGTTGAAGATGCTTAGCCACATTCCCACTGATATCTGCAGAAATGTTCTAGACTATCTCAGATCACTTTGAATTAATGGAATAATGAATTTAATTAAAATATATTAATGTCACATTGGGCTTTTAGCCATGATTTTAAGAAACCATGGGGGAATCAAACTGCCAACATTTCTCAAAATATGTCTCAGACAAGTTGGAAGATATAATGAAAAGTAATTAGAAGCACAAAAAGGAAAATGAAGTGGTGCTACCACCACTGGGATAGGCCATTGGCTAAAGGAATCAGGAATATTACACATCTGATGTGAAATTTCCTTTGCCAGGTTTCAGGTATCCAAAGAGAGAGTTCAGTTAGCACATCCCACAGTAGGCATCTGACTTTGGGAGGATTAATTGCTCTTTGGTAGCTGCTTTTATTTTGCTTGGCTCAGGAGTTAGTCTGAGCACCTCGCTGAAATGGTGCCCCTAATGCTTTGGTGACTCAGTGCTGTGAAGGTGAAATGTGGTTCTGAGTTTGAAAGGACAAGAGCCCAGGGAACAAAATGTACCTCCCAGACAAGGAGCAAAATGCCATTCAAGTGATTTGGGCTGTACGTGTCTTATTCCTTATCCAGGTAAAGAGAAAAAGCATGAGAAAGTATGAAAAAGCCTGAGGTGATGCTAGTTTCTAAGCTGAAATTTCACAGTTGTCATTAAAATGCCAGTTTTGTCTTTATTCATTTACATTGGTTTATGGTGCCAAGGGTTTGTTTCAAATGGTCTTAAATTTTTCAGATTTCCAGCAAAGTTTTGCAAACTTCAGTGCTATTTTAGTGTTTAGTCTCACCTCATTACAGACACAGAGAAAAGCCACACCCCAATCCAGGCTGCTTTGACATTTCACAGTGGTTTTGCCGGTGGCTTTATTTTGACCTCACAGATTCTGTGATTTCAAAGATGAAGAGATTCAGAGTTGTCAGCTTGCATTCAGTGGGCTCTTCTGAAAATCCCCAAGGTGCCTACAGCTGGCCTTTCATACTTGGGGAATGTCCCGGATGAGCTCCCATGGACATTAATCCCAGGCTACGTAGTTCACACTTGACACGGGATGAAATCTCCCAGCTGGTGGGGAACAGGTCCCTTCACCACGAACCATCTGCACAGCAGCGAGAAACGAGGGATGGCATTGCCAGCTGGAACTCCAGAGCTCGGGTGCAGCAATCTGAACACAGTTGTATGAATATTATGATCCCAGAACTCTGTTATCTGCTAGGTGCATCCACATCGATAAGTGGTTATTATTCTGTTCTAGCTGGCTGACATTTATGGTTTCCAGGATTTAGGCTGGGGTTTTCAGTTCACTTTAAATCAGATGCCTGCAAATAAGCATCTGTTATGTTTAAGTTTCCCAAAGCCTTCCTTTCAAACCTGTTATTTTCTCTGAATCAAATGCTTAGCTCAGCAGAGCCTGAAAATGAAAACAAACTCCAAATGGTCTCCACAGGATATTTTGTGGGGAACAAAAAATCTCTTTGAAAAGATAAGAAAAAGCCATGACTGGCATAAAATGCATGTATCAATATTTATTATTCATTCAGAGCCTTCTAAAAAAAACGTTAATAGAAAAAAGTTATAGGCTGCTAAAATGTTCTGCAGATGTCTTGAATTTTAGTTTAGGTTCTTCAGTAGCAGGAGGATAAATGATGTGAGGGAAGACCATGGTATCATGCTTTTCCATCTTCAGATTTTTTGTAAGTTGGGTGGGGATTGTTCCTGTCTGCTGCAGGTGGGTGATATCTGGTGGTCTTGAAAAAAGGTGCTCTAAACTTTCTGCCTCAGTTTTTTGTCATATTCATTCACCACTGGAAACTGGGGAGAAAAACAGTCTGAGGTGACGCTGAAAAAATCAAGTGACCCTTTAAATAAATCATCAGAGGCACTTTCTCACCCCATGCAGATGTTGGATTTCATATAATGCCATACATAAAACAACATGGAAGTTTTTTGATGTTTTGAAGGGTTTCTAGAAGAGGATGAAGGAAGAGATATTTACACTGAAGCATGACATTTAGTGATGCAAGTTCTGATAGTGAAAGAACAAAGCAAAAACTTAAAACAGCTGGAGAGTTTGTGATAAATATTGTTCTATAGTGGATTCACTGGCACAGGTTTTCCAAGGCCTTATACCAGATTTGCAGTGCAGATTGCAATAATTATTACCAAAGATTTGATATATTCAGCAAAAATTTTATTTTAGACACGTTTTTACCTCTACATTAGATGGAATTGGAACTGATGATTGATGAGTGCGATCCCAGCAGGGTGAATTGTCAGTCACTGTTTTAGATGGGTTTTAATACAGTGTATTTAAAATTTATTTCATTTCCTCTTGAAAATTATTTGAATTCATTTATTTATTTATTATTTTAGAGGTGGATGAGGATTGGCTGTATGAGAAACCAGCCAGGAAAAAGCAGCATGATACCATCATGCAGATAATCAATAGCAGTCACAGTATTAGCAGGGTCTATCGAATTGTCTTCAAGGGCCTTCTCTAATTGTCTCTGCAAACTGAATTAACAAGATGGTTTCACTAACATTTTTCTTTTTTTAGTGGCAGCTGCCTACCCAATTATATATATTCATTAGCCCTGGGATGATTTCATTAACCAATGTACAGTAAGTGCCTGTTAAGCAACTTGTGCCTATGTTCCTAGACAAGCAGTGATGCATCTTCTGGTGAGCGTCCTTACCAGCTCATTGGTCTGGATAAACTGGGTTTTATTTATATTTTCAATTTGTCATTACTCGTGAGCAGTACGAGCTGAAGGATAAAATGTAAGAAGGTAATTAAGCTGGTTATTTTAATTATTTTTTGTTTCAACTGTCCCTCAGAACCACAAACCTGGCCGGCCAGGCAAATGAGCATTAATGAATGAAGCCACATAATTAAAACATCTGTCACTGTCCTAGCGGGTCGATTGAAGGCTTGGATTGGCTGTGGAAAACCAAATAAGCCGGAGTTAATGTTCTCCTAATCCTTCGCCTGTGGAGGTGACAGTGATGGGTAGCAAACATGCACCAATGAGCAGTAATGAAGTCGCTTCTAGATTGGTTCAGCACAGGTTTTTCAGGCTAATTAGGTAGACAAAAATGTTAATTTAATCAAAGGAACGTGTATTCATTAAAGAAGGTGCATGAGATAACTGAAGTGGAGAATTAGCTCAGTGAAGAGGTAGGCTATAGCTCCTGACTAAATTGTTCAGATTAGAAAGAGAATGATGTATTTATGTACTTTTTTTTTTTTTTTTAAGATGCAAACCCATGCTTTTGTCTCTGTGTGTGTCAGAGGCTTTACACCAGGGATCCAAACTGTCTCCCTGTATTCCTGTACGTTGGTGGGGAGAGCAGGGAGTTCAGGACTCAGAAAGGGAAAGCAGGGAGGGAATGAGATGTTCCTCCTGCATTCCAGATGGCACAAGCCCCACTATCACATTATTGCTCAAATGAGCTCATTACCTTCTTCCTTCATGGGGCTTTGTGTGGCAGAGGTGTAGCATGGCTGGGTTTGTCTCATTTTCCTTGGTCTTCTTTGAGTCGTGACCAATGTGCAAGGCACAAATTGAACAATTTTGTTCATACTGTAGATGCACTGAGTGTCCTTTTGGGGCACTTCGGGAAAAAAAGAGCAAGAAATACAGATTTTCAAGCATTAAGATGTAAAATACAGTGCAGAGTGAATTACCTTATCAGATTGCATCTCATCTAAAACCAATAAAAAGAAAAGATGATTCTCTAATATCACGTGGCTGCGGTAGCACAGAAAATAATTAAAATAATGTATTACAGCTTTGTAACAATTTTAACCTTCTCCAACCCCACATTCTATTTAGATTTTAGATTCAGATAAGCAGTGTGAATGACAGTTTATATTTTGAGAATGAGACCATTTGGGTTCCTTTTTAAATATGGTCCTTAATCCTGAAACTGGCTGCCTTCAGCTCTCTCCATCCCACCACGCAGGGAAGTTGATGCTGATTGATGCAGCATTTCCCAGAACATGATGGTGTCTGTAATTGTACAACGACACACGGTGACCCATGAGAAAAACATCTGGGAACAGCAGATGTGGGAGCAGTCTCAGTGTTCCACACAGCCAGTTCTGAGGGATTGGACAGCACAAATATTATTTGAGACATAAATATTTTAAATAATTATATATAATTAACTGTGTAGTGCTTTAGATGAAAGAATAATTATCACCTATTGCTGTGGTGGGTTGTATTTGTTATATTTCTTTTAGTGGCTGGAAGTCCTTTATCTTATTCCTTCCAAGAGGATAAGAGTGTTCAGTGGGTGTTATGGGTCAATTATTTATTTCTATGTAGGATGTGTGGTTGCTTGTTTGGGAAAATGTCTGGAGAGAAGGAATATCAGAACGTGCTGGAATTCATGGATTTCTTTGCTTTATATCATAATTTTCAGTGTAGTGGTTAATGGGACTATTTTAATTCTTTTAATGTCTGTTGTTGTGCTGTGCAGACAAGCTAACAATTACCTGTTTGTTTGTTTGTTTAGTCCATGTTTTCTGGGATTGGTCTTCTAGGAGAGCAGATGGTAGAAAGGAGATTGAGGTAGAAATTAAGGTTTCTTGTTATAACTAACAGTTTTTATGGATTGCAATAGAGGTTTTATTTCTGTGGTTAACCAGCATAAACAGTTTTCATTAGCATCTAAATTTAACGTAATTTTCAGGAACATGCAAGTTCTGGTAACTGAAGATGATGATTGATACTGATCTAACAATGAAGGAAGAAACAATTAAAATGCTGAAAGTTAAATTTGGGGAAGAGAGATGAAGATGAAGCTTTTTAATTTGGGATAAATGAATCAACAGCACGCGTGACTTTGGAAATGTAAATTTTTTTTTTTTTTAAATGCTTATGAATAAATGATGCAGCTGTGCTGTGAGGTGTTAACAGAGCCCATGTAATTGGGACACATCAGCAAAGCAGTCCTGGAGAGATGTCTGGAGGAATCCAAACTGGGTTCTTGGGTCATATAGTGAAATATATTGATGCTTTGGACTGACCGTAGCATGTGGTCCTTCTCAGATCCATAAGAATAATTTTGAGAAAGAGAATATTAACTAATTGCTTGAGTTTTAGCTAAAGACACCTGTAAAAATTGTGTAGATTTGGCTGTAGCTCGGGGTGCTTTGCAGGTTCATCTCCATGCGATGTGTTGCATGTGGGAGCCGGGTCTGTGGCGTTGGGACAATTCCCACTGTCTCACTTGGGGGAAGTTAATGGGAATTATTCCCCTGGGAACTGCACCCAGAGCTCTTCTACACTGTGGGGGAAAATGTGTACTGCACAGCTTTGGGGCTCTGGCAGAGGAGATTGGGGTTTCCTTCCTGGTTTAGGGGATCATAGACACAGAGAAGATTTTTGGGGGACAGGAGTCGCTTAGCACCAACTCCCTGAGGTGCTGCCATGGAGCACAGGGCTGCTCGTTGGCTTTGTACAGCTGGAAATTTTCCCCTTTTATGCTGATATTAGGGATTGGCAAGAACTGATCGTGATGGGAGCCTTGTGTTAGATTCACTGTGAGCTGCTATTGCTTTTTGGCTGCTCTAATAGTGCAAGTGCCGTGTTCTGCAGCTCAGCACAGCCCTGCTGTGGCCGCTCCTCGGCTTGGCTCTGCCTCTTGGCACGGGAGGTGCCATAATTCATCACTGCCCCAGCGAGGACAGGGGGAAGGAAGTGTGCTGGCAAAAGGGACTCCTGAGATCAGTGACATGGGGAAGTGGAGGATGTAGGGACTAAACACGGCCTTCACGAGTGGTGCTCAGCCCAGCTCTGTGAACGGGGACTGCTCCAGCCCCGGGAGCTCAGTGGAGCATCTCTCTTGGCTCACTGCAGCAGTGCCCTGCCAGGGAAGCAGAGCAGAGCCCCTTCTGCAGCATCCAGGATCATCTCCTGCCCGAGTGTCTCCACCAGTGCTGTAGCCCTGTCCCAGCTCTCTACACCTTCCCTGCAGTGTGGCCCAGGGGAGGGGAGAGCCGTGTTTTCCTTCTGATTTCTGTCACTCCGATGAGCAGAAGCAGGTAGTTCATTTTTCCACGGTTTAATGGCTGTTATCAGAGCAAGTGATCTTACGGTTCTGTGAGCCTGTGAGTCAGAAACAAAGGAATCCGCTGCTACTTTTGTATGTGTTGTGTCTCAAATATACTCCCAGAAAAACGGCCTATTTTAATGCTTCATTTATCCTGCACTTGTTTTTCTTCTGTCTCTTCTATTCCTGTTGCCCATCAGGGAACCATTGGTCTGCTGAGGTGAGTGCAGAGACAACAGTGCCACCTCTGCCCATTTCCCACAAACCAAAATTTTATTTTTTATTCCTCAGATTGACAAGGACCGTAACTGGAAGAGCTGCAAGCTGCTGTGGCAGCAGTTGGGTGGGCATCCACACACACACATCCAAAACCCAGTTTCACTTGTTTAGAAGTTGAGAACTTTAACAAGTTTTCAAAATTTGCAAAGCTTCTCTCTTGGCATTGGCTAAAGAATATTAGGAGGGAATGGGTGCTTATGATATCTTTGCTTTGTTGATGGTGTGATAAAATTCTCCTCTGGGGCAGAGAGCTTTTCATGGGGTAAATATTGGATGGGGAGCTGCTGGGATGGGATCCCTGCTCCCATCCCCAGCTCACAGCAGAAGCTTTAGAGGGCTCATTGGATTTAATGACTTTAAAAGTTCTCAATGATGCATTTTTCATCTGATAGAGGTGCCCAGAAAGGGCTCCATTAGCTTAAGGAAGAAATGCTGTGTAGAAATATATTCCAGTGACATTTACCAGTTCTAAAAACATTTATTGCTACAACTTTGTCTTCAGTCTTAGCTCTGACTAATTCTTTTTTCTTACCTTTAATGTGGAGTTTATGTTAAATTAAAAGAAAATTTTATATTAGTTCTTGTTATTTTTTTAATGAAGTTGCACCCTAAGGCCTTAACTTCTGTCTTCTTTTCAAATATTCTGAAGGTATCAATTGCTTTATTTCTGTTAAACACATTTCAGTGTTGGAGAGGGATGCCAGCATATTACTCATTCACTGCTGTGCTTTATTATTAAAAAGCTTTAGTTCCTTGCTGTGATGACTGTCTGAGGCCTTTTTCAATTGTTCCTCGCTATTGTTTTATCAAATTGCTGTGAAAAGAAAGGCTTTGGCTCTGCTGCCTTTCTGTTAGCAGGAGCTATAAATATCAAAACATGAAATGGTAAGGTACTGGTTTGAAATTTCTACTAAAAGGCTGTCAAAAAGAATCTTAAAAACATTTGTAAAGGGAGTGAAAATCCCCTGAAATTTACAAAACATCTCTCATCATATGAGTATCATTCTGAGATAATCAGGTCAAATATAAGCCGTTCTTTCCATCTTAATAAATGGGCTATATTAAAAAAAATGATGACACAGAACATCTTCGGCCAAGTGCAGTAATAATAATAACCAAGTATGCTTTACTGCAAGGAAGAAATGTTATCACTCCAATTACCCTATATGGGAGATTTGAAAAAATCCTAATAGGAAACAATTTAAGCGCAGCTGTGAAGTTATTATTTCAAAACTAGATGTAATCAGTTACCAACAATACACAGTACGGCTTAATTAATGGCTGAAGTACATGAAATCTCCAGGGGGTCTGTCTGCACTGGTGTTTAGGGACATATTATAACTCAAGGTAATTGAATAGCAATTAACTAGAGTTAATGAACGTGCATTCTTGTGAAGACACACCAACAGTTAATGGATCAGCCCGGAAAGAACCACAATTAAACACACGCCCGTTTGTTTTGCTGAACAAGCATCTACTGAATGTCCACATCAGCATACATAAGGCCATTAATTAATTTGAATTAATAGATATTCATCTCTACTCCCATTCCAAGTGAAAGACACTCAGCAGGCAATGCAAGGACAGCTGTTGATATTTCATGGCTACACCAATTAAATATATTGCCCCTATTAACCATGGCACAAGCTTTTGTTAACTGCGGGTCTTTAAAACAACGTGAGCAATAAACAGGAGTTTGAGGTCTATGAGGTGGAATTCATGTTGCATTAGAGAACTAATTGAACTAAATTGGAGACTTCAAGAAATTTGGCTTTCACCAAAATTTCAGGCCATGGGGAGGAGAAAGCAGTGCCCGTGCTCCCCTTTTCCATGTCAGCTTCTTCCAGAGGTGAATATTTGGATACAGGCAGCAGCTAACCACTGAGCCAGGCTCTGCATCTACCAGCTGAAAGAGAAACTGATGGCCAAATGTTTTCTTTTTTGTTCTGAAAATAAAAGGCTGTTTTCTGCAAAATTCCTTGGGTGATTATAGGGACAGATAAGATGTTTCTTGGAACTTGAAGAACACAAATATTTGAACGCAGTCCCAAATGCTGCTAGGAGCCAAAACATGGAGAGCTCTCAGATTTAAGTGACTCTTTCTGAAAGATTTATAGAGAGCTTAACAAGACACTAATAATGTACAAATTCAATAGCCAGAGGAAAATTCTAAAAGTAAATGTATATGTAAGTTGTTTGCATTATCCAAAATTTAAGTAAACAAGACTGTATTTTTCAGTGATTTAGGAATCTCTGCCTTACTCTAATAAACAAGAAATTCTTTAGAAAGCCAGCGTAAGATCCAGCAGAAAAAAGAAACATTAAAAATTAGATACTATGCAGGCAAAGAAATTGCTTTTGATGATACAGCAAAGAGGAGGTCAGTTCATTCAGTGTAAATGAGAAACTGCTGCAAGATTCCTCTGAAAGTCTGGTGCGCCCACAGGCTGGGCTTGTTTGTTCAGCTACAGCTGCATTTGCTCTTCACAGCCTCTTTTAAGAAAAATGTGATTTCACTGGAAAAGGACAGGAGGTAATGCAAGGATGCCAAGGGACCTGCAGGAGGGGAAACGGCTGAGGCTGCTGTGGGTAAATCTGTGCTGTGTGAGGCAGTTCTGGGTGAGGAGCCACCAGGTCACTTCTCCAGGCTCAGTGAAGGTGGCACTGCTGGTGTTTCGGCGGTGCCCTGCCAGCTCCTGCACCCCGGGGGTGTCCGGGCCACTGGGCAGGGCCTGTGGGTGCCACCTTGGGCTGGGAGGAGCACGGGGCTGCAGCCACCCAGAGCCTGCTGGCCAAGCCCTCGGGATGTGTCCGAATTCGCCCTGGAGAGCCCGAGAGCCCTGCGTGCCCCTGGGGATGGTGTGACTTTGAGAGCAGCATCTCTTCATTCCACACCTGGCAGAGCTTCCTCGGCAAGGTCCAGCTGGAAGGATCCATCCAAAAGTCCAAGTTTGGACTCTGTTCCTCTTGAGCCACAAATTACGGGGTGGAAAAAGATCTCTTAGCAGAGTCCTCGTTCATGTCAGAGTAAGCAAAGTAGTTCAGAGGTGGCAAAGTTCTGTTGAAGGTGGCCTTGGGTACTCTTTAACCTGTTTAAAAAAGGCAAAGGCTCCGAATTAAATTCTGTAAGAAATTAACACAATTTATGTGTTTAACACAATTAATGTGTTTAATTTCAGCTACCTGCACATCATTCAGGGAGCTGTCTTGAAAGAGACAAATTAATTACTAATAAGAATTTTATACCCTGCTATTTTCTCTATTTACTGATGTTACTTTCCAACGCTTTTCCAGAAATACTTAGTCTGGTATTTAACAGTGAAGCTATTATTATCTTAAATTACATAAGATTTTCTTCCCTCGTGGTTGTGATAGAGGAGGATGACAGTAAAAATAAAAAAACCCCAAACCTTTAGCAGGACTTTAACAAACTCACTGCAGAATTTCATCATGGATATGGAAGAGTTGAACAAACTCAGACAAAAAAACCAATATTGAGATTAGAGAAATGCTGAATGAGGGAGGGTTTGAGTCAGAGATTATATTTTTGGCTTTCCATAGCTTTATTGTAAATTTCAATATTTCTATGAAATATTTGCCCTAGACACATCAATAAGCTTTGAAAGTACAGGTTGTTAATGAGTTTGCAGCTGAATCCCAATTTTCTTTCTGTTTATTTTTTTGAGTAGCAGAAATACTCCCTGTGTCTATATAATTAGTGTTTTAATGTTTGTTTTCCTTCAGTAGAGTCTGCCTTTTGAGATACTCCTTTGGTTCTTTCATCATTTCACAAAAATTAAAATTCTGCCCAAAATAACTCAAATTATCCTGAAGTTATATACAGAGGATTTTCAGCTCCAAAACAGATCTTTTCAAGCTTGTTCTTAAAAACAGTCTTTCAAGTTACAAAGACTTCCGCTACCACTTTATAAGAATTGTGGGTTTTTTCTTTTTTTTTTTAATCTTTTATTTTAGAAAGGATGTTGCTGACCATGAGGAAATACTTAAGTTTTTCATTTAGTGGAAATACCCTGTACTTAGCCAATGTCTTTCATTTTTAACAAATTCCTAGGACTTCTGACAAAGTCGTGCAACATTTTGCCCCGCAGCATTTGCTGCTTGCATTTGGTAACAAATGTTGAAAATAAACACTATGACATAATCTCTAAGCATTAGATGTATAAACATTATTTTCTCAGGAATGTCTCCTACAGCCTACAGAAACTTAGAACACTAATTAAAGTAAGAAATTTTTGTCGGACATTTTATAGCTTAGAAATTCTTTGATAAAGCAGAAAGCATCCCATAGGAATGCATTCTGGTGAGCTATTCCCATTTCCCATGGGAATATTTATTATGGATATTTATGGGATATTTATTCCCCATTTTAGATATTTTTTCAGGATTTCCTAGAGAAACACAGTGTGTTGCATTGGTTGCCAATACTGCTCCTGTCTTTAAGGCCCCACCAATAACTGAAAGGAAGAAATTGGATTTTTTTCATAAATAAACCTTCAGTGAGAAAAGAGCCGTGATATGTAGCCATAGCCATAGCTATACACTGTACATTTTTCACAGTGTCAACAAAGCCAGACTGGAAATAACCAATTAGACTAATTAACACTTGCACTAGTACCTGTGCCTCGATAACAAGTCACTGACCACATTTAGCAGAGTTACTCTAATTAACAGTCCCATTCAGGAAGGATATTTATAGGTGCAGTATTTTACCCAAGCATGTAAAGGACTCACAAGGTATCCGACAGCTGACACTGAGTAATACATTCAAAAGCATGTCCCCAGTAATCCATCTCAATTCCTGGTTTATTACCTTTGCAGCTTTCTAGCACTTTTGTCAATAAGATATTGCTTCCAGCAGTTCGACTTTATTCTTACATTAATATCCCAAATTTATCATAGGGTTCTAAATTTCCTCTGGTCACCAAAATGTCCCATTGAGCCATTTAAGCTCCCTGAAACTCTGTTCTTTATTGGTAGCCTGGGAAAAATATTTTTTGCCCTCTATCCCTGAGTGTTTTGAGATTAAATTCACTAACGTTGTCAAGTAGGTCAGTGAGGAAAGCCAAAACAAGAGAGAAAAACATTGTTGGGGATTTAGGTGGATGGGAAGGGGAGGAGGGGACTGTGCAGAGCTCCAGCCCCGCTGTCACAGCCGTGTCCTGGGCAGAGCTGCAGATGGGAGGAGAGGGACCAGAACCTCCTGGCTCCAGGCAGACTGAAGGCAAGGTCTGGGTGTCACCAAAGGACAGCCAAAGGGAAATACAAGTGTTAGCCTCGACACGTTGTGCTCTGTGCTTTTTGTTCTTTTGATGGATAAAGATTCTTTCTCCAGCAGTTTTGGTCCCTCACCAAAGTGGCTGCTGGTGATGTGTCATTATCCCCAGGGGTCCTTTTTTTTTGGAAAGTAGTATCTAATCCAGGCAGTAACAAGCACAGGCTGCCAGAACAGCCAAAAATGTGTAAGAAAAGTCTGGGTTACCTCAGAGCCCTGAGTGGAACATGAAGAGCTGAGTCACCTCTTGCTGCCTCTGAGCCAGCCCCACTCTGCCTGCAGAGAGCTGAGTGGAGGAGCATCCCAGTGACCTCCCAGCCAGCAGCTGACCAAAAGCATTTCACCAAGTTCAGTATTTTAACGTTAATTAAACATTTTTTAACTTACCCTGATGCTGTCTCCCATCTCCCTGCCTGCAAGCCTGTGGGACTGGGCAGCTGCTCCCTGCAGTGCCTGCATCCTCCTCCTGTGCTGGTTTGTTTATTTTCTTTGCAGAGCTCCTAGGGAGCGTAACCAGGGGCTTCTGCCAAAGCTTGCAGACACCCACTGGAGAATACAGAGTGTTTAAATTGCTGGCATCATGTTCTCTGCTTGCCCTTGCTCATTCTGCCAGGCTGGAGGGGAGGGAGCATCACTTCAGGCTCCTGAGGGTGTTGCTGCAAGACTGTGCCCGGGAGCAGCTCACACCCAAAATGCTTCTGGCCTGCAGGAAGGTTCAAAGGTGTTTCATGATAGAGGAAATCCAGATCTGAGACACTTCATATTTATTTCAAAAGATTTTGTTATTTAGATGATCCTGTTGCTAGTGAGAAGAATTTTTAAAGCTGAGGTGAGGTTGCACGCAGAGGGTAAATTAATAACTGACTGTGCAGGTTGTGAGTCACTGCATTTGTTTCTGCTGGTGTCATGTTTGAAAAAGGAGCAGAATAAGGAGGAAATGCTAATATCCCCAAAAAAGGCATATTTCTGTAATGAAGAGGCACGCAGAGCTGTACTCTCCAAAGCCCAAAGCACGCTAAGAGCAATCACTTCCCTGTGGCTTTAAGACCCTCTCTTTAAAAGAAGGTATTTTAAAAAGCTACTGTCTCTTGCTCTGTTGTCACTTGCTGATGCCAGCTGTATATTTTTGCATGTGATTTTTGGCTATTTCAGGTAACCACCTGACTTTCACACACATAATATTGTACTCCTGAATTCCAAGAGAATCTCTTGGCACCTGGCAAAAGTCCCCTGTGACTCAGTAAGCACCCACTCAATAAATAATTTGAAATTAAAAGTATCCCACGCATGAGTTCTGGATACAAAAAGAAATGCCTTACTGCCTTTATTTTCCTCAGAAAGTAAACAGTGGGAAAATTATCTCAGTGTTGCTTTGCCAATGTATAAACCACGATTATGATAATTTCAGATATTACATCAGGAAGTGCTGTCTTGCAGGAGGCTTCTGGATTTGGGTTGATGACCAAGCTCCTAGTTCCCTTGCTGTTTAATCATCACTGATTTTAGTCTAATAAACACTTCTGAATGTGCATTAGAAAACTGTGAAGAAGACAAGGGGCATTAAGCATAATGGGCAAGGAGGCAGAGGAATGCAAACTGCAGGGAGATGAGGGAGTATCTGGAGTCTGAATTATGGGCCTTTGAAAGTTGCTGAAATGAACCAGTTGTTTCTCATGAGCAGGATATTTGCAGTTTCTGGGCTGCAGCACTGTCACCCACCAGGGTGTGAGAGACAAACCTTGGTGGGGCTTCCCTTGGCACTGATTTCTCGCGTGGCTCTTGGTGGATGCCTGACTTTGTGCCTCAGTTTCCCCTTTGAGGGGAACCTGGTCTAGGGGGGTTGAAATGAGATGATCTTTGAGTTCCCTTCCAACCCAAACCATTCTTTCCATCAGTGATCTCCTGCTGCTGCTCTAGGGCCGGGTACCAGGTGGGTGTAAATTGATGGAGCTCTTTGAAATCAGTATCTCCACAGATCAGATCTCATTCTTTGCCCACCATTTCTGGTGGTGAGGGACCCTAAACATACTCATGTATCTTCCTTCATGAATAATTATTCACTGGCAATTGTTCAGAAAGCAATAGGAGCAATATACTTATTTCAGCCTCTCTGGGAGCAGCACTTTCAGTTCTCTCATTTCTTTGCTGTCCCCAGAGCCTCTCTTGCTAAAAACAATGTCACAGACACACTGTAGATAAGTCTGGAAGACAGTTTAAATTATTTTTCTGTATATTCTGATAGTGAAAGAGCAAAATAATACGTTTTTTGTAACAAATGCAGCTATAAAAATTCAGTGGTGGTTCTTCGGCCATGAGGGCAGTTTCTTAACCATAAGACTATGGATTCCTCTTAAAAAAGAGAATTTGATTTTAAAGGAAATTTCCTTTATCTACATGTGAAAATAAATTGAACATGTTCTATCTCCTATCTCTTATTGAAAATATGAGTCTTGATTAAAAAAAAAAATCATTAAAATAATCCCTGAAGTCACTCTATGTGGATATAGTTGGAATCACATTTTTAAAATATACTTTATTTCATGATACCTGTTTATTGGTTTGACTGGCAACCCGTTTGTTTTCTTTTTGAGTCCTGATGCACTTTCAGTGCACTTTGCACTGAGCTCCAGGTTTATTGCAGCAATCTATAGGCAACCAGAAAAGATTCTTAAGTCACCCTAGAGGGTGATGTAACCAACAGCAGTGAGTAAGAAGCACTTGCAGGGAGTGATTTGGGTTCTGGATGGGTTTTGGGTTCTAGATTTGGGTTCTTTTGCCATTTCTCTGCCCTGACTGCAGAGGCAGCACGGGGTGATTATCCCCAGGCTCATCAGTTCAATGCCTGACACTGGCTGAATCAGGGGGCTCGGAAGTGATTAATTGAGGGGCATTGAAAATATCCCTCCCTGCCCCCCCTGCTTCCTCCTGGCTTTTGGAAACAGAGGAGATAACAGTGGAGGAGTGTAAATGAAGTTTTATGCTCTAATTAATGCCCCTGAGTTGTTTTGGCACGTTCACATCAGACAAAAATGACCCAATAATTGGCCCCATTTCTGAGAGCTCACCTTCGGACACGCCACAGGAGACCTGGTACTTTCCTCCTCACACTGTCAGGCCTTAATCTGCAGCTTCACTGCTGACTGGGGGAACTGCTAAATGCTGTATTAGGCAGAAAAACCTTACTTCAGAGTGTAAGGACAGAACACAGAAGGGATCCACTAAGATAAAGGAAAAAAAAAAATCCTTCTTCTCCCTGGAAACTTCTTCCAGCACAATAAAGATGAGTGAGTCCAATCAGCATTGGTGTAACTTGGAGCAGCGATGCCACAGAGGACTTCATGTCCAAGATCTTTATAGTCTGAAAAAAGAAGTGTTTGTTCTATCCTTCATTTGGTGATTGACAGATTATCCCAGTTAAGGAGCATTAGGCCATAATTTATAAGAACAGTTTCTGCACCCTCTGCATCAGTGAGTTTCTGTGCTGATTTTATTTTTAAATCACTGCATTGGAAGACTTCTTGTTCCTACGAGTATAAAAATCTTCTTTTCCCACTTCTGAGTGAGCACAAATTTCTGCAGGATGGGACTTTTCCCTTTTAGTTAGCATAATTATGGTAATGAGCTAGACTAAAAAAGATGGAGAGTTCCAGGGACACATTTGGAATGTATGTTGATGGTAAGATGTGAAACCTTACTGTTTGTGCTGGAGAAAAAAAGCGGAAAAGTGCTCAAGAGAGCATGGCTCATTTTATAATGCTGCAGTGCCAAAGTGCTCTGTAAGAAGGAGTTGGAGCAGGGAAAGCCAAGTTTCCATCTCTTCCCTGCTGTACCCGTGGAAAGGGAAATTATTGCCCGAGAGAGGAATTCTGCATGTGATGGTTGAGTTGTAGTAGCAATGCTGGGATTCATAATCATTTCCCCAGAAGGTCTGCTAATCTTTCTCCCTGCAAAATGTACTCTCAGATGGGGTGGCTCAATTCATAGAAATCCTGGTTGTGTGGTGCCACACCTGACCATACTTTGAATAAACTCACTAGCACTTTGCTTTGGAAAGAAATACCTCCTGCTTAGAGTAATTCCCGCACTGTGCAGTAAATCCAGAGCTGAGCTTTCTTCAAGCTCTGGCTGAAGGATTTGTTTAGAAATTGTTCCAACACGAGTTTGGAATTGTTTCAACGGGTGAGATTTACTTGCTTTGGTCGGTTGTAACTTACTTGAAACAGTAATTGGAAAACCACATTTGAGCCTGTTCTTCCTGCTCATTAAGACTTTTCTCCTTAACTTCCACTAAAGCCAATTTATCAGTGTATTTTCCCTTCCACAAGAGCTTCATGGGGCTCTTTGAGTGTCTTTCCTCATAAATGGTGCTGGCTCTGGGGAGCACCTGGTGGAATGAACAGACAGAGGGGAAGGGTGCTCTGGGAAAATGCACATGGAAATCATCCCTAATGGGATCCCTAATCATGTGAGCCTGATGGGAATGAAGCCAAGATGTTCTGCATCAAATCTCATTGCTGTGGCTGGGGTGTCCTCTCAGTTCTTGTGCTCTTCCCATTGTATCTTCTCTTCAGCTTTTCTGCCTCTGTTTCTGCAGTCGTGCAGAGGAACTCCCAAAACCAGGAGTTACCATTGGAAAGGAAGGGCTCTGAGCTTTGCAAGGGCTTTGTTTGGGCTGAATTTTACATTAACCATCACGGTCTGCAGGCAATTTCCTCTGCTTATACAAAATTCCTTCACAAGCTAGACACCAGCTGACTTTCCTTCAGCTATCACACATAACTTCATACCTGTTAAAGGAAATAGAAGTGCTTATAGAGCTCATACAACTTCAGCATCAGCATCCATTGTTTTCTTTTCCCAGTGGGTGACTCCCACAGCTGGCCTGTTCACAAATCCATGTCTCCTGTGACAGATGGCTGCAGCACCAGAGATTATTTAGGGGTGTTTCCTCGCAGGCTGTCACGAGGTTCTGGATGGAGCCTTCTGCAGGGAACAGTGAGTTAGCTGATTGCTCCTCTTGCCATTTATAATGTTGTTTTAGTGCACCAAATAGCTGCAGAATTTTAGCTGTGCTTCATCAGTGTCTCCCTCCATCCCTGGAGAAGGGTGTACACTGTCCTGCAGTGGTCCAAAGCACTTGGGGTCACCTTCCTCACCCCCTGAGGTCTCAGCACAGCTTTTCCTGCTGCCTATCACCTTTAATGACAGTAAGACATCAGTAAGACATCAGACAGGGACATCTGAGGTCCAGAAGCAGAGGAAGAAGGAGCTGATGGCAGTCATGGACATGAGACCTCCTACTGCAGGTCACAGTGTAATGCTGGGACATGACCCTATATGCTGTGTAATGCTACGTGTGCTTGGTTTTCTCTGCTGTCCACACAAACCTGAGTCTGTACATGAGGTCTCACAGCAAGGTTTTAAGCCAGAGGAAGAAGTTTTCACACATTACCTCCTTACCTATGTTGCTCTGGACCAAGCTGTGTAACCAGATTTAACTTTATAGAACTGGTGCTGCTGGTGGGTGGCTTCCATAGGAAAATATCACTGCTGATCCACAGCTGGATACTGGGATCCTTATTAAGATGATGAATTAGCTGAGGAAAATGAGGAGAAGGAGGGAGGGCAGATGCAATTAGAACAAGTGTGAGGCTGTGAAGAACTGACAGCGATGTGTCCTGTACAGAATTCCCCTGAACCTGTGGAATCTGGAAACATTTAATGTCAAGTCAGAGAGAAAAGGACAGCACAGATATCTTCCCAGGAGGGGAAAAAAAAAACCAGGTCACTTGCTTTTGCTGAGGGTTTTTTTCCTAACTTTGGATGTATTGAGCTGTGTAATAACTTGCACATATCTGGAAGCAATGCAGAGCACAGCAATCAATAATACAAGCAACGATAATCAGGTGTTCCAGCCATCTGACACAAGCAGTCTCCAAAGATAATTCTCTCCCACAGGACACTGCTGAACATAACTTCAGGTTATTCCTAGCAAAAAAATAAATGCTTA
The DNA here is from genome assembly GCA_013397915.1 of Daphoenositta chrysoptera. Taxonomy (NCBI): domain Eukaryota; kingdom Metazoa; phylum Chordata; class Aves; order Passeriformes; genus Daphoenositta; species Daphoenositta chrysoptera. The sequence goes on from VZRO01007381.1 coordinate 3,296,912, forward strand.
CCTGCTGTGCAGAGACAAACCTTGCCAACCACTCTCCCAAAAACTGGAAAGGGATGGAGGGGCAGGGAAAACCATGGGGAAACACCCACTGGAGCTGGTGGTGGCCAGCAGACAGCTGTAGCAATCTGTCACCCGTCACCAGTGTCCTTAAAATCCTTAGAAAGACCTCAATAAACAGCAAATTTGCCTCTCTGTTCAGCAGTGCAGGGGAACAGAGGAAGCACAGAAGAGTTTGAGGCTGCATTTTGTGTTTGTAAAGGACAAAGGATCCTGGCACCGAGGGACACAGTGGATGTGTCACCATCCCCTTGGGTTTTGAGTGGGTTAAGCTGCAGCGTGAGCCCAGCCTGGTCTAATAGAGCTGCCCATGAATGAGACAGCACTGAAAATTCCCCCTGTCCCTGTGTGGAATCAATCCAGATCAGTGCAGCCAGCACCAATTCCAGGTATTTGTTGTAGAATTACAGAAACATTTGGGTTGGGAGCAACCTTAAAGACCATCCCCTTCCAACCTTCCACTATCCCAGGTTGCTTCAAGCTCCATCCAGCCTGGCCTTGGACAATTCCAGGGATGGGGCAGCCACAGCTTCTCTGGGCACCCTGTGCCAGGGCCTCAGCACCCCCTCAGGGAAGACTTTCTTCCTAATATCTAATTTAAGACTACTCTCGCTCAGCTTAAAGCCTTTACCACAGCAGTTACATGTCTGGTTGGGGTGGCTGTTGTTTCTTGTTCTGTTAGCTGGATTTCTCTGCTACCAGCCTTGCAATTAAAAAAAAAAAAAAATTAAAGTAACCAGAACTGTTAAAAAGTAAAACAAACACAAGCTGGGCTTTAGCCACTTGTGTGGCCACATTGCCAACCAAAAGGCAGAGAGGAGCTTTGGTGATCAGACACCGTCAATGCTGAGCTCTTCCCCTAACAGTAACACCATCATTCATAATTGGCTGTAAAAATGAGATGCTCCTCAGGCTAATAAAACCCAAAATTCCTTTCTCATTCAGCATCACCAAAATGACATTTACGTTATTCAGGATTGCTATCCCCTTTCAACCCAGAGCAGTCACCAATAGTACATGGATTTTTATACCTGTCCAGTACAAGGTGGTGCATAAAAACAGAATGGGCATAAATGATGTAATTGATGTAAAAGTTTTTGCCATGCCTCCCAAAAAGCAGAAAAATTCAAAGCAGGTGGTGATGCAAAGTTCCCAACTCCGTGCCTCCTGTTTTGAGCTTGCCTCCTGGGAGCTCCCACAAAGCTGGCTTTGAATAAAGTCATTCACTCTGCTGGGGAGTCTGTTAATAAAAAGGAGAGAAACAATGATTTTCAGATGGCAGAGTATCAAATAATCAATACTTCTCCTTATTCACAAGCAGAAGAGTGGCAGATAAGGATATATACCAATCACAGACACAATGTTTAATAAAACATCTTGGTCTTTGTCACTCTAGGCAGTTTTCTGCTACATTTTATAGGTCACAGTCCATGAAATTTCATAGGAGCTTTCATATCTATTCTCTGTAGCAGAATATGACATTTATTTGTTATTAAACCATATAATTTAGGGAGGATGAAGATACTTTATCCAAAACAACACGTGAAGTAGTCTTTCCAGCAATGATTTCTCTCTAATGTATCTGTATTTTGGGACCTCTATATAATCCTGTGAGCTTCTTATTTTTTTTCTAATAGGACATAATAGAGGAATATAATTTTATAGTGATTGTATGATAAGAGGCCAAGATACTCGTTAAACTCAGAGTGCAACCTTTGCTTGTTTTTTCACCTGCTGACCCAGACTGTCACCACAAAAAGCTGTCAGCTTTAATCGTGAGAAACATGAGCAGGGGAGAGTTAATTGTGGTAAGTCAGTGCTAAGCACTGATCCACTCCCAAACACCAGGGAAGTCGAGGCAGGGTGTGTGGTGGGCACAGCTTTTATTGCTCCTGGCAGCTGCAGGAGGAGGGAAAGGTGCGTGGGGCTTGGAGGCTGAGAAGGAACAAAGATTGAGAACAAAACATGGGGAAGTGACTCTTTTTCTCCAATCCAGTGGGTTTGTGAGAGGATACGCCTGCTTTGATTAATCAAATGGTCCTGGATGTTTTGGTTGTAGTACATTGTTCCATGGGCCTGATAGCTCTTTTGGGATGTGTAGGACCTGCTGGCTGTCTGCTAAATGTCTCATATGTGTGGTTTTTATATGTAAAAATCCTTTGCACCACACTTGGAAGACAGAGGGGGAAGGAGAGAAAGAGAAACATGGAAGAGAGGAGCGGAGTGGAATTCTGGATCTGCGTCATTAAAATAGAACACAGTTGTGAGCCATGGAAATTGCTGTTTTTTCACAGCTTCAGTGGTGGCTTGACAAGACCCTTTTTATCCCTAGGTCCGTGTTACTGGAAAAGTATTGCCCCTCTTCAGCTGAGGAGCAAGCCCTGGAGGGGTCAGCATTGCACGTCCATGGAGATGGTCCTTGCTGCAGCTGGCTGGGGCACACAGCAGCTTGCCTGACCTGCAACTTCTCTTAATAAAACCAGAGAAGACACTGCTGTGTGAAAGCCCTCAGGGCTTGTAACCGTACTGAGTTAATCTATTTTGGGGGGGAAAAAAAATTGTAGAGATTTTTTAGCGGCCCAAAACGTGTGAGGGTCTGCAGATAGCTGTAATAATTCCTGCTCGCTCAAGTCGCAAAGCACACTGCTATCAAAATTTAATCTGGGCTTTTTCGTGCATAATCATATTCCACTCATTTTCCTCCATCCTTGCCTTGAGATAAAGGAACCCCTTCTCTGCCACCACCAACCCAGAATTCCTAGGCCAGTATTTTACACCTAGAACCTACAAATGTGGGGAATGGCACTTTATGACCCATCTCTCATTCCCTCCCTATGATCAGCAGCATTTCCAGCATCTGTCTCTCAAATTTGCTTACAGCCTTCAGTTCAAAATGAGATGACAGCAGTCACTTTATCAGCCAGCATCACCTTTGTTCATGAGACACCAGGCTCTGGCAAGAACAGTCTTACCTTGGCAGGGAACTGCCTGGGAATGGCACTTCTTGGAACAGGAGGACCTCTGGCAGCTGACCAGTGTCGCTGCTGAGCCGTGCGATGTCTCTGATTTTTATCCCTCCAAATTCAGGCATTTTGGCAGCAGTTCATGGAAATCTGTCTGGGTTGAATCTCCACTCTCTTGGAGAGACACGGATTCCTCATCTGGGGCTGGAGGTGCTCTCGCAATGGGAGGAAGAGGAAGTAGGCAGATGGGGTTTCACTTTTGCAGCTGGATTGGAAGGCATGCTGGATGTGTATCCAAGTACTTGTGGTTTTCCTGGATTTTCCTGGTCTCCTCTTGATCTTCTTATGCCTTCTACCCAAGGGCATTCCCCTTTCCTATAAAACCCCCAAAACAGCTGTGAGTTAGCCATGGAGGTGCTAGTGTTACTCTCCAATCCCAGTGATTTCAGTCAGTTTTTTGCTAAGAGTTATTCTTTGAACCATCTTTTTCTCAGAAAAAAACAGTTTACCTCAATCCTTGCAAACTTTGACAATCCCCCTGAATCTTAGAAATAATACCTTACATTTGATGTGGTTTTGATTACAGATGTACCTCTGCAATTCCCTACCCACACTGCGTTTCTTACACACCATTTCTAAGCAATTGTAGCCTTAATGAAGCTAAATCTATCACCTTAATAAAAGTTGCAACTTTCACGTGTCAGAGGTGAAATATATTTTGGTACAGTTCTGCTCTGTGCCAGTGGATCTGTACAGATATTAATCACACATTCTTTACAGGGATTTGCTATGAATGAGCAGGTATATTATTATATTACACAGGCAGGCAGTGAATATTACAGTGAATAGTTTCCTGTTAACACAGAGCATCACTGCCTCTCTGTGAGTAGAGAATGACTTAGCTCAAAGCAACATCTTTCATCTGTGTAAATGGTTTACTGGGGGGCATTGCAGATAGTTCTGAATAGGAATTTTTTTTCCACAGAAACCGAGCTACAAGGATAGCACAAATAATTGCATTCTCTAGTGCCTCCCAGTGCTATACATGTTATCTTCAGTGGGAAAAAAAATCAGCCTGGTGAATTTAGTAATTGTAACTAATAGGGTTGTTTCTTTTTGCCTGTCTTCTGTCTTTTAGGATGGAATGGGGAACCTGAGGATCACGGAAAAGGGTCTGAAGCTTGAAGGAGATTCAGAATTCTTGAAACCTCTCTACGCCAAAGAAATCCGATCAAGACCAGTAAGTTTTTGGGAAAGGAATAAGGTTGTTTCTGTAGCCCTAAACGAAAGAAACCATGAAGTGGCAGGGTGAGGTGGTTCCTGGATAAATTGCTTTGGCCATTGGCCTCTCTGTGCAGATGAAGTTTGGGGAGTGAGGCAGTGGGTGCCCTTTGAGGACTTCACCCAGACTGTATGTTCTGGGAGGTCCAGAGCTGATACCCATGGCTCTGGTTTGTGTAAGCCACAGCTAAAACTCTTCCAGGACCTCTGAAGTTTCACCCTGTCTTTTTGCTTTGTTTTGAGATAAATCCTAAACAACCCTCAACTGGAGGACCTGTTGTTTCTGAGGCAGAGGGATGGCTGGCAGTTCTGAAATCCAGCTCCTTTTAACCAATTACACTTCTGGGTAGTAGAGAGGTGGTGCCTTGGCACAAGGGCCTGATCTGTCGTTCATTAGCACAATAAACCCATATTATGTGCTCAGTCCTATTGCATGTTAGTTTAAAATTATGTGTAGTTAAAGTTCAATGCTGCTAGGAGTGACTGCTTGACAAAAGTGGCAAGAGTGTTAACTACTGGAAATGAGAAAGAGCCTCAGTGTGGTTGAAATCACATCTTCATAGCAGCACTTTGTTGGCTGTTGGTGACTTTTGCTCTTTCTCATGCAATCCTCAATGTCCTGAGCAGCTTTAAAATAACTGAAATGACTACAGAGTTTCCAGGATCCATGTCAGAAGATATCATCTGTCTTGTTTCCTGATCTAAAGTGTTAATTTGAGTCAGATACCAACCTTCCCTTTTGATAACAATGGCAGATAGCTAATTAAATAAACTTAACATCCTTTTATCTTAGCATTTCAGTGCTCTTGTGGAAATTGGAATTTGGAACATAATGAACAAAACAGCCAATATGATACCCCATTTAATTATTGAAGGTTGTAACCTCTGTAAGATGGCTAAGAATTTATTTGAACAAGCATAATCATTCAGGAAGAAAACTTAATAAGAAAACCTTCATATCAATAAATGCTTTCAGCCCTGAATTAAAACTGAACCTGTAAAACCTTACATGTCATACACCTTTTAAGATAAAATATGTGGGAACCAGGTGCAGCAGTTGCTTTGATAAATAGACTGACAAATTGCTACCTACATTTCTTTTTCTCTAGTTCCATTGATGGAAATAATATTTGATTGCTAGAAGAAGTAAGAACTACTTCTTGCTACTGGGGACTTTACTGTTTTCATATTATCATATTGATCTACATTTTAATACCTCAGGGGGTGCAAAAGGTGTCCCTTTCCTGAGGCTGTGAAAGTAATTTCCACGCCATTGACAGATTACTGAATGCAAGGAACAAGAAGCGTGTTCCTTGCTTTATCCCCATCCAGGATTATTTTTGCTGTTACCTGGAGCAGGATGTAGCTGCCAGCCAGAGGCTCTGATCTGCAGTCTGGGGAGCTGGAGCATCCCTGCTGCCTTCAGCAGATGAGTCCTGGGAGCTGCAGGAACCAGACTGTCCCACAAACCATGCATACACCCTCTGACTCTTGGAATAAACTGGAATAGTTTATGGCTTTCAGCCTGCTCATGGTAACCCTGGAGTTATTTTTGGGCTGGGGGCAACAGGAGAGATCTTTCTGCATTCAGACAACCTCTGCTTTTTTGTGCTGTGTGTGAATTTGGCCTCTTAAAAGCAAATGGAAGGACTGCAGTCAATCAAAGGTTTATAGTTATAGAATATTTTAAAATATTGTTAAATAATCGACACTCGATCTTTTTAAAGAACCGTAGTATGACCCAGTGCTGTCTTGGAGGGAAGCGTGGTAGCAGTTCCTGAACCTGATGAATGTTGTTAAAATAAAGTGCCAAACTCAGCGCTCAGTAACAGATGAACATCCATCCTAATTCTAGAGTGATCTTCTCTGGGTTCTCAGAAGTGCATAATGCAGCTTTAAATATGTGAAGAGTAACAGACACAAATATGACAAATAACAGTAAAGAGCATCCCAGAAATAATCTGACATATACAATTTTTCATATGTTTAATTAAACAACTTATGAGTTGTGTACAGTAATAAATAATGGTTTCATATAAACTCCAAAGACTTTTAGATGCTGGTTACTTAGAGAAGAATTTATTTTTTAGATTTTTTTTATAAGCTCAACAGATTTAGGTATTGTTCTGTGTAGTGGATGAAGGAGCATTGCTGCTGCCTGGAAAGGGCAGGGAAAAATCACTTTCCAGAGTCCCATGGCCTCTGGTTTTCCCACTCGTGTGTCTCTGTGGTGCTGCTCCCCCCTGTGCTGCAGAGCTGCACGCAGAGCTGGGCAATCCCTGCCAAAATATCTCCAAAATGGAAATTGTGATTATTCTTGAAAGCCTGAATTTGCCTCTTCTCTGCTGCATCTCTTGAATCCCAGGAAACTGGTAATTAAAATTACACATGGACTTGATTTCCTAGGAGCTCTGCCTTCTGTTTTAATGATAGTTTTGGATTTCCACTTAAAAGTGGATTTCTTTTTCAAATTGATTTGGCTGGAAGGGAAGATCAAGGGTTGGAGAGGAGGAAAAGCCCTCAAATGTCATCCCAAGAGACTCCTGAGTGGGAACCTCTGAGCTCCTGCAGTTTGTGCCTTAAAGAGCCCTGGAAGGTCCTGCTCCCCTCCTCACCTCACAGACAGAGGAGCTGCACTTAGATGTGCTTCTCATTGCAACTGAAAGTCCAAATTTTAGCAGAGGGAATGGATGGATGTGGTTGGGTCCCAGGACAGAGAAATCCCTGACATGAACTGAGTTCTTCAAGCTGCTTCCAGCCAGTTTCTGTCTGCATCTGACACCCCCCAGATTTGCTTTCTTTTTCCCTCATCCACTCAAGAGTGACTCCCCCAAATCCCTTCTGGTTTTATACAGAGATGAGGGTCTCTGTTCCTGCTGTTTCCCATCCTAGTCCTGGCTCGGTAATATTGGGTTTGTAGTATGGGTTAGGAACCCGTTTTCAAGCATCAGAGCTTGGAAAAAAAATGTAACCTTGCAAAAAAATGCTATTTTATAAGCCTAAACTTTATCTGGAGGTGAATGAAGTGTTGGTAGCAGTGTTTGCACCCTTGTAGCCTTGTTTTAAAGGAAAGAGATGGATGTGTTCCCTTTTCCTGGAGTGTTCAGAGCATCCTGAACTCCCAGCTGAACATATTGCACACCAAACAGTGTTTTCCATGCCACTTGCATGGAACACGAGCATCTTGCTGCCTTTAATTAAGAAGATAACTGGACCATGAAGTATTGCCTGTGTAAATAAAAGTGATTTGTACTTAGTCAAGGAGGTGCATTAGGAATTCTCACATTTCTTTACTTGCAGATAAATTATGAAGATTATTAAAAATTGGAAGGGTCATCTATAAACCCGTCTGTAGCTCAGCTGCACTGTCACTCTCAAAATGTAGCTGTCTTTCTAACTGTTGTAATTTATTGTGGACTATCGTGTGAACCATCTGCTTGCTTGTAAATCAGACCAACTTTGACTGAAAGTTGTACACAGCAGTGGAAATCGTTAATTTTATGTCCTGGAAAGTAGTGGCAACAGTTTAGGGGACTTCAGTCTTCATTGCCTTAATTGGAGTAGAAATTTAAAACTGGAAATTTTCCTGCCTGTGTTGAGATGAGCTGCTAAGAAGCAAGTTGCTTGAAATTTAGAGTTAGCCCAGATTTAGCTCTCTTAGTGCAGTTGGGGTGTTTTGAAGCTTGGCACATCCAGGTCTGTAAGTAACTTGAAAGGGGCAAGACACAGAACAAGCTGTGTGCATTTTCCATCCCGATAACAACCGAAATAAAATCCTGTGCTGTGATTACACAGGAAAATCCACTGAATTACTTCTCTCAGGAGCTGTCTGACAAGCAATGAGATGATAATCTCAGCTTTAGGAAGCAGAGAAAGACATTGCCATGATAGGATTAGGATGGGTTTGCCCTTTCAGTGTTCGTTTCAAGTGCATAGATAGAAAAAAACAAACTCAGTTTGCAAATGTTTACACCTGGGCTTTACTTTTCTTACACTGAGTGCTTTTAAAGACAAGAATATGGATTTGCCTGACAACTTTGACTTTGCTTCAGTAAAAAACACTTGACTAGGGTCCTGTCCCTTCAGCTCTCTTGCAGACTCTTCTATTGATGGTCTGGGAACACAGAATTAAATGTGGGCACCAACCTTTCTACCTGGGGGAGCTCCCAGATCTGCTGTTGCACGGGTATAAGGGATGGCAGAATTCTCTGAACAGATTTCGAGGAAATTTTCAAGTGTCTTTATAAAGAGATCTCTTAGTGTATGTAGCTGGTTTCATGTTGAAGGTCTGCTTCCCCTTATTTTTAATCAGCTGGAAAAAAAAGAGTTTAAAAGAAAAACCCTATACACCAAAGCAAAAAAAGCCTGAGGTGAAGGACTGTGTTGTTTTGTTATTTTCCTTTCTTTGGGGGATGTTAGAGGTGCCTGTCCTACTCAGTGTGGCTGGGAGTGTCTCTCTGAGAGCACCATGCTTGCTCGGGGTGTTGGAACAAACCTGCCCTCATCTGAAGCCATGCAAAATAACCAGTGGCTCCAGTGGAAGGAGGGCTGGGGCTGTCAGTAACACTTGGCTGGAATTCTGCAAGGGCATCTGTTTGGCCTGGAATATTCACAGTTGTGAATTAGGGCTGATAACTGCTATTCCCTTCACTGGTGTTTAGTAAGTTCACATCCACATAAAAGCTAGACCAGCGAGTGCATAAAATATGCTTCTCTGTCCTTTCCATTTTCCCCAGCCAGTATCTGAATGATAGAAATGTTAAAGGAAGCTTTTAAGGGTGATAAATAATTATTTTGCCAACGTACTCGTCTCGCTGTGTTCAGTTCTGGAATGAGAGTGCTATAATTTTAAAGCACAGAAGCACTTCTGGAATGGCCGTATTCTTTTGTATTATTTGCTCTGCAGGTCTGCCTGCCTCCAAGCTAAAAATACCCACTGCAAAACAATAATCCATGTATTTGGATTAAACAGTGACATGTGCCCGCAGTGGGGCATACCTGCCTCTTAGCCATAAATACATATTTATAAGCAATGTAACATACTAATTTGGATAAAAAGGGAATGCAGATGGCAAGATAATTGCAGCTTTGTATGAGGCTCAAACTGTGTAGTAGAAATGTAGCTTTTAGATAGATAGCATGAAAGAAGGCTGCTGTTTTTTGAGGGAGAAGACAAAATAATTCCTTTTCTTCCTTTGTCAAAGTTCACAGAGAAAGAAAAGGACATTGAATTAGTACCTGGTGATTTGATCTAGCAAAGTGCTTAAGGGTTTCAGCATATTCACTGAAACCCTCGCAGGGTGGAAATGGGGAAATGCAGTTTGTCCCACCACGCTGCCATCACTCAGCTGTCCCTGCCTGCTCCCACCACCTCTGCAGCCTCTGCTCCTCCCAGCATTTCGCTGTTCCCTCAGGGACTGGTTCTTGAGAGAAGAGGAATCTTTGCATGATATGAGACATCCGAGCCTGGGGGAGCTCCTGCTGGCTCTGGAGGTGTTGGTCTGCTGGCATTGGCCTCTGGGACACTTCAGCTGCCACTCCAGCTTCAGGCAGAAAAGTCCCTCTGTACCCAAGACCAGCTTCTGCAGCACCTCCTCTGCCTGCACCTTCATAGCTTGGTGCTCCTTGGCTGATTTTTGGTTGAGTAGTTGGGATGAAGAGAAGAACAAGGTTGCTGTGGATGGCACAGCCAAGACAAACCAGCTTCTTGCAGCCATGCCTGGCCATCTCCTGTCCTCCCTGGGGGTTGTTAATCATTCCTTGTGGCTCCACTCTGCATTCCAACGTGCTTTAGCCATAGCTGTGTTCCTCAGCTGGGTCAGTTTGAGTTTTGCTTGCCCGACAGAGACCAGCAGAGAGGAGAGCTGGCAGTCAGCAGGGGATGCAGTGGAAGAACAATTTGCAAAAAGCATTGCTTTGGCAGAAACACCCTCACCTGATGTACAGATATTGTTGCCATCACCATCCAAAGCAGATTTGAGGCCGTGCACAGCAGTAGGCTGTGAGTGTCCAGTGGGATTTATAAAACTGATATGGTCTCCAATAATAAATTTCATTCTGAAGCAATGAAATCCAGAGAGCCTACTTCAGTCTGAACCTTGGCTGCCCCAGCGCTTTGGGGGCACTTAGTGGCTCTGTGATATTTCCAGTGTGCTGAAAAGGTGGAAGTTAAGTAAATTTTACAGCAACTATGAAAATATTTCCCTTTACCTTCATAGTAAAATTGGTCAGAAGTCTCTCAGCTTTGAATTTTGCAGGGAGTGTTGTAGGCTGGCTGAAGGACTGTGTCAAATAACATCAGAATTAAATCCTGCGGTGCCTGTTCCTGGTTGTTTCTGTAAGGAGCTGATGTGGTGGACCCCACATGGAGAGCACAACAGGGAACTGAAGTATCCCACCAGCTTCCAAATCAGAGCATCCCAAAGATGTGCAAGAAAGGAAGCTCTGATGTAAACAAACTTTCATAAATAACTCCACAAGTTGCATTTCAAAGCAAAATCTCGTGGAGACTGCCTATGGCATTTTAAAAAGGATTTCATTAAATGTTGCTAACTTGTCATAAGATCTCTTAAATGGAAGGGTAATGGCTCATAACATTTGTAAGCTTTTTAATTTCATGCAATATGAGCAGTGTAATCAACACCTATTAAAGGCAATCAGCTGTGCCTGGTGGGCTACCTACCTCAGCTTTTGTCTGTATTTGCATTTTGGGTACACCTCTGACCTAACCCTGGGAACGACGTGTTTGTGGTTTCTTACCCTGACACCAGTGGAGGGTTTGTGTCCATAAAATGGGATATAATCATTGCAGAAGTATCTGACCCCATAAGGTGCATAAGCACTTCATAGTCAGCGTTTTTCACTGTCTTGTGAGGGAGTTTGGAGTTGATGTGGACAAGTTAACAGCTCTGGAGCTAAACATGAAGGAGACAGAGAATTTCCCAAATGGTCTCTCGATGTATTTTGCTTTTTCCCTTTGACAAGTGAAATTTCTCGCTTGAGCTGCTTGTGTGAGGGGAGAGAAGCTGCTCAGATCATGGGTTTGTTTTGCTGCTCTGATCCCATTCCCACCTCCTCTTCATTCTGAACATTTGCAGCTGGACCCTGTGGCAAGGACAAGGAGAGATGGGTGATGGGCATCCCATCTCAGAGCGAGCTCTGGGCTCAGGCTGGGTGCTCCGTGGGCTCTCAGCTTTTGCACTGCATTTTTTCGTGATCCCAGAAATCGCTTGTATCTCAGCTGTGAAAAGGAGGACAGTGGGGCACGGAAAACACCAGAGACTCTGTGGGCTGCGTTTCCCTCTCTGAAGTGCAAAGGCTTTGAGTTTAAGGATTTACCATGTCTAGACACTGCTGCTGACAGTCAGGATTCTGGCTGCTTTGTAGAGGCTGAACTACAAAAACAACTTCTTAATACTAAAAATGAAAAAGAAATAACACTTGATATGGCATGGGTAGAGGGAAGATAGAGAAAAATAGAAAACGGAAACACTGAAAGACAAATAGGAAGATCCAATTATAAAGAAAAATGATGTTTTTCTCTCGTTTCCCAGCAGCCTCAAGAGCAGAGCTTTGTCTCTTCTTACCACAGGACAGCAAACACTTCTGCAACTCTTCTGCTGATCAAAACTATTTTGGCAGGAAAGTTATGTGTTTTATAAGGCAGGAGTCGACAAGACAAGCTGTGCTGTCATTAGGAAGTGCAGGCACTCAGAACTGGTTTTACAGACAGCTCAGTTCGTGTGTTCTTTGATCTATGACAGGAAAGCAAAGTCAGATTTTCCAGGTTTCATTTACCAGTTCTTATGCCTTTTTGATTGTTTTATTTCTAAATAACAGATGTTGTATTTGGAGAAAGGAGGACACAAGTAAAAACAAGAACAACTTTAAATTTGTTCCTTTTCTTTTAGGACAAATTTGCTGAGGGTCTTGGGAAAACTAACTTGCTGCTCTTGAAAGGAAAAGTACCATTTCTTTGGCTTTTGACATCTTCCTGGTTGGAACATGTTTCATATAAAAGCACATGCAGTAAAAAGTTGTTCTTCTCGGGGGGTGGTGAAAAAAAGCAGTTTCCACGGTGCCTGGTTTTTTGTTGCTCCTTTTTTTCTTCATTTACTCCAGGTTTTCAGTATAAAATGTTACATGTCCATTGATTTCCTCCTGATGTGCTGTAATTCTGAGTCCAGTGGGATTTTTAGGCCTGCTTGCAGCCTGGCCTTAAAATTTTCTGAGGCCAGTTGTATGAAGCACTAGCAGGAGTCTGCCCCTCGTTTCCCTCTGAAACAGAATAACCCATGGAACAAAGAGAAAACTTTAAGTCCTTCTGCTCACAGCATTTCTCCCTTGTTCATCTATCAAGCACAATCCTTGCTTACCATCCTTACATAAAACTGCAGGAGATTCCTCACTATCAAGCCTTATTTTTTTAGTCTAAAGCCTCGTTGGCTTTTGCCTTTGCACCTCTGAGGTTCCCCAGGGACCATCAACCATCCATTGCTGCTGTCATCCAACTTCCCCCAGAAACATCCCTTCTAAGGACAGAGGCACATCTTCCTCTGGAGAACTCTTCTCTATGGTCTACAAGGCAAGGATTTATTTAAAGTTTATTTCAAATGCAGCAGTGATTTGTAAATCACTGTTCATGAAAATGTTGAGTCAATGCCAAGATTTTCACTGTATCTTGGTGCAGGTTACTTTGTTGGATTCTTGATCAGTAATCTAAAACTTGGAAATTAAAATTGCTTTTATGACCTCGGCTTTTTATTTTCTCTTTCTTTCCAGCGGCAGCTTGGTATTCTGCTTCTAGTTCCTTTTTCTCCTTGAGCAAAACAATATGTGATTCCAGTGGTTCTCTCTTGATTTAGACAAGGGGCTGATTTGTGATGGGGCATCCAATAAATAAAAGTGGTGAACATCTGAGTTCTGCTTCTCTGCTGAGAAACCAGCAGCAGCTGCAGAAGCTGTGGCACCAGGAAGGGGTGGTTACTGATTTGGGGAGAAGCTTTGCTGTTCACTGAATCATCCGTGTTGCTCTCCTCAGTGCCTGGGAAATCTTCTTTTTGAAGTGCAAGTGCAAACTGAGCCTTCTTGGATGTGATCTGACAGGACTGCAGCCCAAGGCAGAGTCAGATGTGTTTATTCCAACGAGAAGCTTTGTAAGACATATTTAAAAACAGAGAAACAACTACACTAAAGACAGCGGGTTGATTGAGTGGAAAAGAGAGGTCACTTGTCTGACAGATCAAGCATCACTCTCCAGAAAGGATTTCAGTTTTTTAGCCAAGAGCTGTTGTCTTTCTTTTGATTAGGTTGATCAGCAAGAGTGCGAACAGTTAATTATTTTTCTTAAAATCCTGTTTTTTCTAGGTATGTTTTGCAGGTTAGGAGTGGGCACAGCTGACCTTAGAGCAGCTGGTATTTCCCTTTAGGCAGATTCACTGTTGTGTCCTACAAGCAGGTGCAGACACCCAGTGAATGGCCAAATAATCCATAATCCAAAGACACACTAATTGCTGTAAAAGGTCAAGAGTACCTTGAAGCTGAAGCTGATTTGGGGTCTTGGTGTCCATGGTTGGAAGGCAGTGAGTGGTGGGATGAGCCAGACCGAGTTTCCTCTGGTGCTTTCTGTGGTTGGGTGTTCAGAGCCTGTATCCTCCAGTTTGTTGCAGAACATCCCTCACTCTTTAAAGGAATTAAAGGCCACACAGGGCAGTGGCATTCATGTTGTCACAGCTGCTGGCTTGAGAAGCACCTTTGATTGCATGTCTGCTGTTTCTTCAAGCCAAACTATTTTATCTGTATTCTGCTACCTCTTGAAAACCCCAGCTCCTCCTGCAAGCTGACCTTTGCTCTGTGTTTTCTGAAGATCCCAACTGTTATTTATAAATGATGAGCCTTGATGTTGGTACGCAGCTGGGAGAGCAGGAGGCTTTTTGTTCCTCTTTGCAGCATTATCTGTCCTGCAGCACTCTGGGAGGTGTAGCATAGGTGAAGCAGAAGAAACAGGAACACACGGGCAGGACCCTTCCTGTGCCCCTTGCTGGCAGGAGCCACGGTTGGGTGTCTTCACTGATCAGTTCTGTTCCTCCAGAGTTGGGAAAGAACTTCAGGAATAAAAACACCAGCAGAAAAATGCCTTTTCAAAACGGGAGACGACAGGCTAATTGCCCAAAAAGTAATCAGGGTCCTTGGCTTTTATATTTCTCCCTGGGCTCTGTTTTACCTTCACACATCCCATTCTCTTTGGCTGCTTTTGCCATTACTCACCATTTCCCCAAACAACTTTCCTGTCTTCTTCCAGGCATGGAAAAAGCATCTGCTGCTTTCTCTGCCAGCCTGACATCTCTTGAAACAGCACTCCCCAGCTCCCCGTGGAGCTGGCTGGGGATGTAGTTTTGCTCATCGGCCCTGAACCACAGCAATACCCTGTGCTCTCCTCTCCTCACCCCAGAGCAGATCCTCAGGAGTGGCTGTTGAGTGGCAGCCACAAGATGCAGCCAAATCCCCACACAAGCATCCTGCTCCTGCAGCTGTGCTGCTGATCAGACCTTTGCTGCCGTGCTCTCTCTGTAGGTACACGAGTGCAGTGTGGCAGTGTCCAGAATGATTTAGGATCCTACCTCCAGATCAGACCAATTCCTCGTCCCATGCTTAACTGCATCTGTCATTTTACCTGTCCAGGTGCCCTCTCACTCAGCTGTTGGACTTCCAGCCTCTCCAGGGCAGTGGAGGTTTGTAGTTCTTCCTCTCCGAGATGGTTCCTGTCTGGCATTAACTCACACTTGAATTGTTCTGGCTCTGCAGCTCAGAGCTTGGCCCCTCTGCTTATTCCTGTGAGGAAGACTCTGTCTGGTCATGCAGACCCACAGAGCATCCTTCTTAAAGCCAAGCATTGATCATTTCAGTAGAAAAAACAAAGTGGTTGTATAAGAGCAATTCAAAAAGAGTTTGTGCAAATTTTTCTGTGACCCCATAATTCTGTATCATAACTAAAGCAGATCAGATCACTTTGGTATCAGAGGTGCAGTCATAGGCCCAGCCTTCCTTTTCTGTCCTTCCCCTACAGGGTTAACTGAACATATTTCTACAATACATATTCCCACAACAAGGCCTAAATACGATTTTCATCAATCATTTTATAGCTGCTTCCAACCTGTCAAACCAGAGTTTGCGTTTACAGCAGCTCAGGGAAAAAAATGCAGAAAAACCACAAATAAAAGAATTGGAATAGAAAAGCTGAATTTTCTATTACCACGAATGGGCAGATGATCTTTCTTTGTGCAGTGGCAAGTGGACAGTCTCCAATAAATAAATAATTGCAGATCCAGGAAATGAGATTATTACTCCCATGAAGCTGTTGAAAAGGAGAGTTCACTGTGCCCTTCAAACATTTCCTGATGCACAATCCTGCATTTACCTATGGAGCACAGCAAACCTGAAGGATGGGGCTCATAAAGAAAAGCTGTATAATTGTGATAGGAGCCCAGAAACTGAAACACTTTGATTGCAGGAACATGTCCAGGCTGCACCTTGTCATTTCACAGGCCAGATGCAGTGGAGAGAGCTCCAGTGGGTAATCACAGAAGTGAGGATGGCTGCCTGCATCCTGCCTCCCAGCCCTCACCGTGCTGTAATATAGTTGCTTTTGCAGTGTAATTGCTTTCTCTGCAGGGCTTCTTCCTATTGATTCTGCTTGTGTGGATTTAAATGGTTTGCAGGTTGTAACTAGACTCAGGTTGGTCTGCACCTCCTCTGCTCTGTGCTAGGCAGCTCACGTGGCACTTCTGAGAGACTTCAAAGCTGTCTAGATAGCATCACTCCCTGGCCTGCACATATATATTTGATTGGAAGAGAGAGGCTGGATCAGATAAGTTCAGAACATCAATAAGTACGTGTATTTTGTTTGGTGACACTTGTTCAATTTGAGTCTCTTTCCCAGGAAGCAGCTTGTGTTGTGTCATTTTTTTCAGCGCGCTGTGTAAATGCTCTGCATCTGCAACTGTCGAGGCTGGTGCCATCCCCCAGCAGCACCATCTGCTTGCTCACAGAGTGCTTTTTGCGCAGATAAAAAATGTGAGGTGTTACTCATAATTAGGCAAATCACATGCTGTGATCTGTGATTGATTTGATTCCTGTTGCTGGCTACCTCGCATATGTCTGTGTGTCCATAAGCATTGTCTACATACCAGCATATGGATGCAGATGAATCAGAAGCTCATGAATTCTTTTTCCCCAATCCAGACAGATGGAAATGTTTTCCCTGCTTCTTATTAGCAGCAGCTGAATTTCAGTCACACCAGGGGCCTCTGCTAGGAGCTGGCCTGTGTTCCGTGCTGTGCACGCACACGTAAGTTGGCATGGCCATTTATAATCTAATTCAAGAAGTAAGCGATCCATGACATGCAGCAAAGGAAAGCTGTAATTTCACAGCAGTGTTCAGAGGTACCCACGTTATCAGCCTTCCTAGAGAAAAATATCTGGATATATAACTTGGTGTTATGCAGTGCAGTAACAGAATGCCTAAAAGGATGTGTGAGCGTCGCAGAGCCCAAGTGTCTCTGCTGAATCTGACTTCTGGAAAATATTGCTGTGCTTTTCTTAGGATTAACAGAATGTGCTCTTAAACATGTATTCACCTCACTGACTGAGATCTTAATTGTTTCTGGTTGTAGTATGGTCCAAGTAATGCTGGTGGTAAGGGAAGGTAACTCAGAAATTAGTAGTTCTGTGTAATTTTGATATTGGCTTCTAATGTCTTTTATAGATAGTGAAGTATGATTTACTGGCAGTTTTAAAAGATGTTTAAGGCAGGCAATAGGGACACCAGAGAGGCCATAAAAATGAAAACACACGAACAGAGGTCTGCACGCTTGACTGGAGTAAAAGTTACGAGCAGTGGAGTAGCTGTATAGTTGGATGATTTAGAATATTTTTAAGCCTCAGCAGAGCTCTCTTCCTTTCTCTCCTGCTCTCCTGTGCCTACCTACAGTGTGTTTACTTCAACAGGAGATCTGTCACCACTGGACTCTGATCGTAACTAGGACAGCCCAGGGCAGAAAATAGGATATAACTTAGCACAAATCCACAGCTCTGCTGCTCCAACACCTCCTGTAGACAAGGCTCAGATTGGAGCAAGCTGCTGCTGAGCTGCAGCTTGGCTTTTCTGCAGAGGAATTCAAGGAAATTGAAATGTTTAGAGAATCCTTGGTTGATTTCATGCTGGAAGGGCTGAGCACTGTGCTGAGCACCCAGGACTGCTGCTGTCCTGTTTTAGAGCATTGGCATGGCTGGAGTCTGGCTTTGTTTGTGGAAGGGAGAGCTGTTCCCCAGGGATGCCAAGTTAATCACCAGCACACGTTTGATTGACTCTGCTGTATCACCTTTGGGTGAACTCTCAGTGCAGTGAAGAGCTTGAAGCATTTTCAGAGTTATTTGGCCATTTTACAGGTTGTGCTGCTCACTTCATTTCATCTGCCTGAGCGAGCCTTACCAGAGAACTCAGGAGCTGAGCTAACTTCAATGCACCTGAGACATTTTTCCAAAGCCAGTAATGATCAGTTCAGTCCTACCAACAGGGAAAGTTTTGTGGATGTGCAGCAGCCTTCAGATGTTACAAACACCTAATGTTTGTAAAGCAGATCAGATGCTACAAACCCAGATTTCCCACCCCCATGGATACTGAATAGAGCTCCAACATGCACAGTTGCATTTTATTTTCATGTGTCTGTTGGTTTCATCATGTCACCTATGGTTTTCCTTATATTATAAGTCAATGAAGTAAAAAAGAAAAAAGAACAGAAAGAAGTCAAGGCAGGTGTAATGCCTTGGAAATTTTTCAATGTTGTTTTTTAATGTCAGCAGACGTGGTGTAATTTAATTTTCAGAAGAGTCTCTGCTGCAAAGTAGCTGATTAGGCATCTTGAAGAAGCAGCCACTCTCTCAAAACACTCTGTTCATGAGATTATTACAGGTATTCTTCTAAAGAGAGAAACCCCTATTGCCAGAAATAAATCACTTTGAAGGATACAAACCCCCTTGGGTAGCCTTCCAGAAGCAGAACCCAGTCATTAGATCTCACATCACAGACCTGCCTTCTTTGCACTTCAAAAAGAAGAGTCGAAGATATAATTACTTTAATGGAGCAGAAGAAAAAATATCTTTTGTTTCTATTGTTATTAAAATGAACTTCAAGAAGTTCCATGAAAGAGAGGGGTTTGTAGCATTGGACATAAAACTCCGACCTGCACTGTCTGTGCCATTAAAATACGTCAACATTGGGTGGGACCATGGTATTTTCTGAGTTTCAGGTACTGTAGAATGTATCATTCTGTGAAGGTGACTGAACCTTGTTTGCATAGAAGAAAGAACTTGAATTTTTTTTTTGTTTGTTTAAGCATTTGAATACTTGATAAAAGTGTCAGAAGTTGTAGCACAGCACACTGAGTTCACGGTGCTGCATTTCTGTCTCGGAGTGCCCGTTGCAGATCAGGGCTGTGTCAGCTCTGTCACTGACCCAGGCTACCTGGCCTGGGCACATTCCACTTGAGATAAAGCTTCCTTCCTGGAAGAAGAGGATGCAAACTACATTTTGTTACATCTCCACTGAACCTACTGCTTCCTTCCTAAAAACCACCATCTTCAGACACATATATCAAATACTGGGGCATTTTACTGCATTTATTTTAATCTGTTTGTTACCAATTCCATTCACGGTTTGCTTTCATTCTGCTATGAAAAGCTTACACTGTCAAATCAGAAGTTTTACTAAGAAAGGGATTTAGTAACATGAACATTATGTTCAGCTGTTTGAAGGACAAAATCAAGATCAAAAGAGAGTCAGTGATTAAACAACAAAAAGTATGTTTAAATCATATTAAGGGCCATTTTCAATCTATCACCTACGGATTTAGCTACATGCCTTAAATTTTTGTGCCAGGAGGCTTCTGGGCAAAATCCTGTTCTTGCAGTGGGGATCTAGACCAGAAAAAGGAAAAACAGCTTTTGAATAGAAACAGTAATGGTTGGCTTGCAAGTTTAGCATGAAGTCTGGATTTTGTGCTGATGTAGATGAAGGCCAGGCTGCTGTTCCAAGCAGGATCTTAGGGATGGGGTTGGTTAGATATTCCCAAATTTGTCTTCTTCACAGCCAAAGGTAGATGCTGTCCAGTGCTGCTCTTCAGGACGTGCACAGTGTCTGTGCAATGTTCTGTGAGGTTTGCTGAGACTCATGGCAGTGCCAGTTGCCTGATTCCTGCAGTACCTCTCATCAATTCTGACGGGTTTTACTCAATTTCTTCCCAACTCTCCACTTCATGGGGGCAACTCCGAACTTTTCCAGCATCAGCCACTCTCCAAAGGAGTTTCTTTTTTCAAGGCAGGAGTGGGGGGAGGAAATGCTATCCTGGGAACAGGTCCTGGTTTTTTTTGGCTGTGCTCACAGCGTGTTCTGGGGACCTTTGTGGTTCGGAAACTCCGCATTGAGCGTCACACAGTGAGGTGTTCCTGGTGCTTCCCTTTGAAAGAGGAGCAGGTCGGATGGGAACGTGCAAAACTGGGTCAGGAAGACTAATTTGAGCATGTCTGTGTCACCTGGCCAAAAATAACCGAGTAAGGGTCACAATGTCAGCTTTCCTGGCGGGTCAGGGGACATGCCTGACACCTGCACTAACGAGCTGCACACGGTGTGGTGTCCTCAGCGGTGCTCTGGGCCTGGCTACACGAAGGAAAACTACAGAGGTGTGATGCCTTTGTGGCTTTTCATTGGAGATTTACCATCTTAATGAAGGACATTTCAGGCACCCTAAAATTACTGCTTTGTGTCTCGGTTATTGGGTGATGAATTCTTGCTACTCCAAACCAGAAAAAACCGAAGTGCAGCTCTGAGTTGTCCCTGCCAGTGGAAAATGCAATGCAGGAAAGTGTCCCTGCTGTTACTGCTGTTATCACATTTAGCTGCTGGTGTAGTAGGACTGGTTGGACTTGAAGAAAGGAATTTATTTATTGCCCACACAAAACTTCCCCTCGATCAGCTGCTCCTTGGAGCAGCACTCAGGGGTGCAGGCAGGTGGGTGCTGTGTGTGGCTGTAGGCCAGAAGCAGGAGAGCTTTTGCTGGCTGCTTGCTTTGCAGAAAACAAACTTTTGCCTTCTGACAGTCCAGCTGTGCATAGAGCAGTGTTTACTTCCTGTAATGTCAGTGAGAGATGGAGTTGAGCAGGAAAATGGTGTTCTGAGTGACTTCGCCATAGACTGCTCCTTGCCAACCTAGATTATGCTTTAAGATTTTTTTTTTTTACCATTACTTTGTCAAGCCTGCAGGAAATTCACCATTTCCATTATTTCCACAAGCTTCACTTGCACTTACTGTGTGAAGTCTTTGAATCCATTGGATCATATTGAAGCAGTTCCTTTCGACCATCTGAACTACAAACACGCTGACTGTGAAGCATTATTTTTAAATTGCCCATAAAAATTTAAAAGGATTTCCAAATATTTTTAATAATTCCGTAAAACAGTTTAAGGACATCTGTTAAAGTATTGGATTTCCCTGAAGACAGCACTGGTTGGGATTGCTTCAGCTGCAAATTAAGGTTGTCAGTCAAAGGGCTTTTTCTGTTTCAGTCTCTGATCGGGGCGTTTTTAGCATCTCTTCCAAAGGGAGCCAAAGAAAGACAGCTCGTGAGCTGTTCTGGCTTGTTTTGCCATGTGTTTAACCTAGCAAACAGTAAGCTGATACCTTTTGTGAAGTCTTCTCTGTTCTACTGGATACCTCACTGCTTGGTGAGGAACCAAGCCATGCAGTTTTGACATATTTTTGCACTTTTCATATTCTTTCTCCTGCAGCTCAATGTTTCAATATATTGAGTAACTGTGAGAAACACTATTGTGTGTCTGCAAACATTTGCATTATTTTTAAGGCACTGGGTCTGCTAATGAGAAGCTGGAGTAAGAGGCAGAATGATGTATTTACTCCCCAGGATTTCCTGCAGAGATGAATAGCAGGTTCATGGTGAGCTGAAAGTACATGACCAGCCCAAAGAGTCTTTAAAAGATGTGCTTGTTTATTGCATGCTGATATTCTAACTCCAGCTCTGTCGAGTGCTATGACAGTTTATGAAAATATTGCTTCACCACATAACTATTTCATTGTGGTGCTGATGCCATATTGATCTAGATTTCCACCTGCTCATATGCATCAGAATACTTCATTTTGTGTCATGGTACCATGAAAGTGTAAGAGAAGGGGAAGGTTTTGTCTTTTCAGTCGTAAATCCTAACTGGCTTTTAATGTTTTCATTATTTTGTTCTGTGTGATTGAAAGAAGCTGGCATCATCACCAAGCTTGCAACAGAGGAAACATTTTTTTAATGTTCAGTGTTTAAAAGATGTCATTGTTATTTCCTTTGTAAACAGAAGATGATGGATAGAAAATCTGCAGAATTTTCAGCAAAAGGGAGTAATTTTTTCAGTTCTTTTTCATTCCTTAATGGAAAAAGAATTATGGAAATGAAAGCAGGCATTGCATTAAGTGCTTCCAATGTTCTTTCCCTGCAGACCAATAAAAACATACTCCATTAGGGAAATTTAGTTTTTTGAAGGCTGCATGAGTTTGAGTTCTGAATCAGTGAATGAGATGACTATGCTGGGGTAAGCATTTCCAGGTCTGATTATGTATTTTAAGCCTTTTGTAGGTGGATACCAGCTCTTAGCTTGCCGTGTAGGTCTTCTTCGGAGCAACTCTTCCTGTGACTTTCCATACTGGCTTATCTTGTAGTACTTCTGTCCTGCAATCTCGTATTACAAAGAGCAGTAACAGATTTTTCAAAGTCATGAAGAACTATTTTTCCTGCCTGAATTTGGGCTGGAATTCCTGGCCTTTTCAAAACACTCCAGCTGCTTGAAAACTCCATAAGCAAAATTCAAATAGTACCAATGGAAAAAAAATGACTTTTCTGTGCTTCCTATGGCATGTTTAGAGTAGGTACAGTCTCACCCGTGACTATAAATTATGCAGATTATAGCTATCTACCTTTAAAAATATCCTTCATCTCTGAATGTGAAATGGATATGAAGCAATAACCTGCTGCTGCTGGGGGTGTTCAAATCAGGTGCCTGGGCAGGGGGGATTCAAGTGAAGCCATCTTTCTTTCTGGGCTGTTAACCATAAAATAGTAATAATCAGCATTAATTTCGAGAAGTTCTAGATCACAAATGAAAACTAGAGAAGAGGAGAATCAATACAAGTCATTACCACTGATGCTTACTTGTAAATTACTAATCATAATTCAGTTTCATATACCATATTACTTAAGCTGTCAGACTCATTGCAGAAGCATAGAAGGATGATTTGTCCTCATTTAGTGTATGAGGGGACAGAGGCACCAAGAGCTTTTGAAACTTGTCCAAGATCTGGAAATTATTAAGTGGAATTCTTTTTATTATTTTCATTTAGTTGTAAATAGTCTGAATGTAGCCAAGATGTTCTAGTTATAATGTATGAAATAAATCTCATTTCCCCCTTTCTTGCTGAAGGGCTGATCCCATGGGAATGTGCTACAAAAACAGTGAAGGCAACAAATGTAATTACTGTGAATATTTGGTCACATGTGAGGCTGATTTTATTTTAGTTTTTTGAGGTTTGTTTTCTGCAAACACCCCTTGGAATCATTTGTCCATCACTAAAGTGTTCCCTGAAGCTCCAGTCCACCACAGGACCCCCATGAATCGTTTCTGTGATTAATAATAAATTCTGTGTTCCTGTTGTATTTTTCATGCAGACAACCTAGTCCTTCTGCCATGATCCAGTAAAAAATGACATCTATGAAAATATTGTGTTCCTGACACATTCAGGACGCAGGGACAACATGCCTGACCCACACAATTCTCTATCCCCATCCTGATTATTCGTTCCTAACAGAAAGATTTTGAAATGCTAGAAAAACACATTGGACATAAAATTTTCCAACTTCTTGCTGATTTTCTTGCTATTTTTTTATCTCCTCTGCCTACCCTGTGTCTCAGCCAGTTGATGAATGTGATCAGCTGCCTGCTTTAGGCATTACAAAGAGACGCCGGCGGTGAATTTCCACCTCGCGCATCAGATTTTTGGCTGATTTGATTTGGGGTCACCCTGTGCAGGTGCTGGGGGTGGCTAAAAGCCCCTGAGGAACCAACTGTGCAGGCTGGGGCTGCCCGAGGAGAACAGGAGCTCCCGGTGCCTCGGCCGTGCCTGCACACGGGAGGAGCCAGATGGTCGGAGCTGTGGGTTCTCTGCGGCCTCGCTCCGCACAGAAACGCCTGAGCTGGATGCTGCCAGGGCGCTGTGGGGCTCCTGTGTGCTGCAGCTGCTCTGGCTCTTCTCTCGGAGCTGTGTTTAAAGCATAGAAATGAGAAGTTGTTAGAAATCTCTGTGGTCAAGTGGGAAGTTGGCGGAGTGACGCTCTAGGACACGAAAGAAGCACTCCAGAAACAAGTTCTTTGCAGTTTCACTGGCCAAGAGGAAAAGGGCCTGCTGTTTATTCTTTTCATATATATATGTTTGTAGGAATGACCATGGATTGGAGGATGAGGTTACCACCTCTTCCATCCCCATTAGTTAACAGAACAGTCCATCAAACATTCTCCACCCAGGAGAAAAAAATGTAAACAAAAGGTACAGTTAATAAAACATTACTATGTTTATAGAAAGTGTGTGAGAAACTTTATCAAAGAAGGAACACATAGAAAAACTGCAGGAGACAGGGCAACAGGGAAGAGTTTGTGTCTTCTGTTCTGCAGACCCGGTGGGATGGGTCTGGTCACAAGCTGGCATCCCAGCCCACAGTGTGGTGGTGAAACGTGCCAGATGGTTCACAAGTGCTTTGAGATCTAAGGCACTCATGTTAATCTGATTTTCTCCTCCCCAGCCCTTGGGCATGGCTCGCTCACATGGTGGGCAGACACTGTCACCCACTGGAGTCATCAGGAGCTGTAATTTTGCAGATTTGCCTCTGACATGTGCTGCTGCAGTCAACCACCCTGCCAAAACACCTTTGGGAAGCTTAGGTCAGGTCCCATATCCCCTGCACATTTTAAAATAACAGGTTGGTTGGCTTCTACCAGCAACAGAGGCAACCATCCCTAAAGCAAGGCACTGCCTGGGCCAGACAGAGCTGTGGTGTCCACTCTGGGTTTGTCCTGGACAGGAGGAGTTCCTGCAGGGTAGGAGCACCCCAGCCATGCCCCAGCCTTGGGGCAGTGCTGGGCAAAGCTCCAGATGTCTCAGCCAGGCTGGTCCCGGGCAGCCACCCCCATCTCACACCCTTGGTCTCGTGGTCTTGTTCCAGGGCAACCCCCTGTACTTCCAGTCCGCCAGAAACGTCACCGTGAACATCCTCAACGAGAAGACAAAAGTCCTCACTCGCCTCGTAACAGGTAAGGAGGGGGAAAGGCTGTTTGGAGGGATTAAGGGACAGGAAGGGGGTGTTTTGGGATGCTGGGCTGGCTTCAGACAGCGCACAGAGGGGAGCCCGTGTGTCCCGTGGAGTACAAATGAAAACTTCATGGCACTCTGTAGAAACAAAGACAGAAACATGAAAGCTGTGCTGGAGAGGCAACTGGCCAGGGCTGTCTGTAACAAAGCAGACCATCATTTTCATTTGAAAGCCAATCCAGAGTTACAAGTGTTGGCTGTACCACATCAGGGTCAAGAAGAACATATGCCAGGCTGACATTTCTGTTGTAACAAGCACAGGTTTTTTCTAAGACATTTATAAATTGCCTGAAATCTTGGAAACTCTGGAGTCCAACTGTGGCAACACTTTGCAGTTTAGAGTCCTTCTGCTGATGAAGAACTCCTTTTTCTCCCCAACATGAGTGTGTTGGATGGGGAAGTGGGTGTTTCAGAAATCCCCAGGGCACAGCAGACTTTGAATGAATGCACGACTAATTTGGGTTGAAAGAGCCTACTGCATTATATGTGATACATGGCACTGTATATATGGTATATATTATATTTTTGATATGGGATAGAGATATATTTACTGAGATTTATGTGTGGACTGTGAGAAGTATTGGTGTATGGCAAAGCCAGTAATCCATAAACATGTTTCTAAGCTGAGACTGGGTTGCTTGTTTTGCTTATATAACATCTTGGCCTTTAGTCACAGTATTAAATAATTAAATATGCAGCTTCAGCGAGCAATTATTTAGGCAGCATGTGTGAAACTTGCCTGGAGGAAGGAAATAAATTCAACCCCAGGCTCCCTGATTCTCACATTCAAAATGAAGGCCTTCAGTTTGTTGGTTCTCCGAGTATTTTCAAGAGGGTGTTTGGTTCACTTAAGCACCTCTGTGTCACAAGAGGTTGGGAGGACACACTCAGTGATACCTCTCAGAGTGATGCTCTGGTTATTGAGCTTTTTGTGCATTCAGCACCAGCTCTGGTTTCACAGTGGAGCAAAGATGGGGTCCCATGTAGTGCATGCTGCAAGGATGAGCGGGGAGGGGAGGTGGTTAATAAGCAAGACACAAATCAAATTTAAAGTACTGGATTTTCTCAGTGTGGCAGCACAAGTTTTTAACTATTTCCAGGGATCTCAGCATGGCCTCCCTTGCCTTGTAGTGCAAACCACATGCATGATTCTGTGTGTCCAGGTGCCAGCACAGCTGACCTGTGCAGGTAGATGCTGGGTAGGGATGGAGATTTTAAGAAAATACTGGCTTGTAGGTGTTATTTCTCCTGTCTTCTGAGAAATGAGACTGGTCATGAAGATGGCCAGAATTCATGCAAAATGCAATCACCTGCCTTGTGCAGGATAATATTCCAGGGGGGGCTGTGGCTTAGATGGAGTTGGCAGGGCTGTTCAGTGGTGATTTGTCCCAAGTCTGGCCCATGTCAGTAACCCAGGGCAGCCTCTTTGTAACTCTTTGCAGCCTTAGGGCCACAAACCTGCACAGAATCACTCTTCAGGCAGCTGATGTTTATCAGACCCCACAACAAAACACATTGCCAGAGGCTCTCCAGCACTGCAGGGCACAGCAGCCTGCAGGAAAAGCAGCAGAATCGAAATAAGATCTTCCAAGGAAAGTTTCACTTGACTAAAAACTCTCTGAAGTGTGAGAAGATGCCATTTTCCTTGGCCTGCACATCATTGAAGGGGTCAAAACCAAAACATTTGCTCCTGTGCTGGTGTTTTTTGTTTGTTTTTTTTTTTTAATTGGGCTCTGCATGACACTGATAGAATTTTTATCCAGATATATTTAAAAGGTGGAAAACCAGGAATCTTTTACACTGCAGCATCAGTCCAAGCAAAATGGGCCCAGGAGCTCTTGATGCCTCTTACACCTCCACCAATACTGTCAAAGCATGGCTGGATATGTTCATTGCTGTTTCACATGTGGATCTGTCTCTTTGTAAAATTTCCCAGCTGTCCCAAGTTCAGTGGTGATTTTATGGCACACATAAGCATTAACAAAAACATAAGTAGAAATAGTTGAGTGGTTGTTACTTGGGTAGAAAACTGCCTTTTTCTAATAAGATCTAAAAAGCCTCCTCGTTTGGTGTCTCTGATGAAATTTGTAGAGCTATTACTACTCAGCAAATGAGTTTATTGAATGTATGAAGCTACTGTGTGATTTTCTTATACTTTTCCCTAAAGTAAAGGTTCTTCCCCCTAGGTCCCCAAGCAGTGGAAGCACACAGCCAAAAATTTGAGGTGAAAACCCTCTCTGGAAAATTGCTGTTTTCTGCAGATGACAACGAAGTTGTGGTTGGAGCAGAGAGATTGAGAGTTCTAGGTAAGAGATGGTTCATTAAGCCACAGTTTTAATGTGCACCTCTTCAAATGTGAGTACAGTTTTGCCTGACTTTCCTTCCTACTTGCTGAAAGCTTCTTTTGGAGATAAGACCTTGTGCTGTCTTTATGGCTTTGAATCTTCTCCAAGCAGATAATGGTCAGGAGTTTCTATGTGAGGGCTTTCCTAACTTGCACAATTTGTTATTTGCCCTCCAGAAAAAAAACTCCCCTGGAAGTGGTTTGTCTGGCTGAGTGAAGTAGCTTTAAAGCCAGTTTTGAAACTGAACAACTTTTATCTGTTGGATCTGGGATGGAGGACAGTGAGGGATTGCCCCAAGGATGTGCCCATGTCTGCAGTGCAAAGGCTCAGGGGTCAAGGGTTTGGTCCCACCACTGTCACCAGCTCCTCCTTCATTCTGAAAATTACACCAGGAGGATCTGCCTCCCCTGCTGTGCTGCCTGCCAGGCTTTACATTGGTATTTCCTGATGAAAACTGAGGATACACTCTGCATTTGGGATGTGGGGGTCCTTTCTTGTTTCTTTGGAATTTTTTTTTTTTTTATTATTATTATTACTCGGAGAAACAAAACAGTTGTGACAATTGTAAATTTCTAAACTTACTTGATAGTTATATGAAATTAACTGTCTGGAACTTGAACTTTTGTGCTCTCCAGTTCAATCTATGCACTTTGGTTAGTCTGGGATTTGGTCAGGAATGTTTTCACATAGGACCAGAGTGGGTAGCTCAGTGTTGTTCACAGTTAGTCACACAACAGTGCTGCTGGTCTCTGTGGAGGCACCAATACCTGTTTTATAGTGGCTTGTTTTGGATGCATCTTTTTATTCCAAACTGTTCCTTGCTTCTCTTGTAAGAACAGATCAATAAGGAGCTTGGAATTATAGATAGATATAGATAATAATTATTATTATTATTTATTATTATTATTATTTATTTTGTCTAGATATTGAATAGTATATTATGTATAATATAAATGGGACTTGGTATCCAACCCTTAACATTTTTTGCTGCCTGACATCCTGCTGTTCTAGATGGTTCCTGGTTTTGGACAGGCTGGGTTTATTTCTCTGCAGGTTGCTGTTGTTACACACTGGACTAGTTCAGTCACCAACTATAAAAAGTTTGGTGGGCTTTACAGGATAAATGTTGAACTTCGCAAAATTAAGAGTATCTTTCTTAGCTTAAAACTTTGAAGAGGCCCATTCAAAAATTCTTGCGGTGTTACAGAGCTGGTGTTACATTTGTAACAATCCGTTTTCCCTCAACAAATCTTCCTTCACGCTGCACCATTCAGAGCTAATTTATGCAGGGTAGATGAAGTCAGGAAGCAACAGTTTTTAAGTGTTTTCTTGGAGACCTTAAAATAAGAGAGATTTACATCATTGGTTTAAAAAAAAATACAGAACCTTTTCCTTACAAGCTGCAAGTACTCCTTTTCAGATTACATACTTTAAAATATTGCTTTTAAGTTCCTCTCTACTTTCAAGAAACCAGGAATTATTTTTGATGGTTATTTTGAATTTCTGCCTTGTTTTAGTCTCCAGAATAAGCAGCATCAAAAATCCTGCTGATCACTGTAGTGCCCTTTCATTTTGTACCTGCAACTGTTCCTTGAGGTTGGTTTGACTTTTGCAGATCTATCAGAAAGGAAAAAGTAGAATGATACCACTGGTGATTATACATAGCAAGTATTCTGATGACCTTGAGCTGAAATGCTGAGTTCATAGTTGGCTTTGTTTTTCTCCAGCTTTGCTTCCCCAATCTAATTTTATCTCCAAAAGTGTTTGCCGTGGCTGTTTGCCATGCTGGGAAGTGTTAGACCATATGTTCGTGTTTCTTGCAGTGTTTTTGTCTGCTCTGAAGGCCAGTCCGAGCTGTAGCACACAGACAAATTCCTTTGATCATTCTTCTGGTGTTTGGGCTCGCAGGTGCTGCTGGAATGTGTCTGCTGACACCCATCCGAGCCATGTAAATAATTTCAGCTTGTTCTTGTTATTGCTGAACACGTTCTTATTGTAGAGGCAAGTGTATGTCAACAACCTGGCATGAAAGTCATCCCACAGAGGTCAGAGCAGCAGTTCTCGTGGCCAGCTTTGACTCTTGCCAGTGACAATAATTCTTTTCTTTGTAAGGACTTCAAAGTTTTTTTCTGAAAGTTTGTGCTACAAACCGATGCTGGATCCCTGTCCTGAGAAAAGAGCTGCTCTCCTGTTTTGAAATGAGCCCTGCTCTGGGTATCTAGAGGATTTTTCAACATTAGCAAGGGATAAAAAAAGGGAAGAATACACAGAATTATAGATTAAAACCAAATGCAAGTAGGACATATGATGCATTTGATGGTGCTTCAAAAAACTGTGCAGCCTGGACAGTGCAGATTACCATATGAAAGTGCTTTTTATTTGATTTTGTATTTTGGGGAGTTATTTCTGATTCATGAGCATTAAAGGACACAGAAAGACAGAGCTGGCCACCTCTGCTTTTCATGTATGACATGATTTAGAGTACTTCAATGATTTTATATGATCTACTGTATCCAGTCAAACCTCTCATCATAGGAGAGACTGGAGGATGTCAGGAACTTCTGTCTGAGGGGAAGGGCAGCCCTCTGAGCCCTCTGGCCACGGTGAGCTGTGGTAGCATGGACACAACCTTTTCCAGACACACAAATTCCCTCTGCCTTGCTCAAAGCTGGGAGCTCAGCACTGCCTGGGTCCAGATGACTCTGAGGGAGCTCGTGCTTTTTACTGCAAAAAGTCCTGTAAAAACTGAACCTTACAACGACTCCACTCTGCCCTTTTCCTTCCAAGCTCATCTGCCAGTGCTCCTGATGGGATGGGATGGGATGGGATGGGATGGGATGGGATGGGATGGCAGCACGTCCTCACTCTCAGCACCCCTTCCCTCCTCAAGCTTCACTCCACAGAATCTGAGCACCCCGTGGTCGTTCAGAAGATCCCCCAGCAAACCTCAGAGCCCCTCTCCTTCCTCAGAACCTCAGCTCTGCTTCTGCCAGGCTTGGATTTCTGAGGGCAAAACCTTCCCTGCTCTGCCCGCAGTGCTCTGTGGGGCTGTGTGGGTGAAGTGCAGCCCTTCCCTGGCAGCCCTCGCTGTGCTCAGCAGAGCTTTGGGCAAACCCCAGGGACACAGGAGCTCACCCCAGGCTGGAGCCCCCGTGGGCTCCCAAACACAGACCTGTGTAGGGCAGATAAATCAGTTTCTCCTCATTGGGTTTGTATTTGCTGCCTCGTCCAGCAGATAAATCAGTTTCTCCTCATTGGGTTTGTATTTGCTGCCTCGTCCAGCAGAGCCCCTTCCACCTTCTCCTTCCCTCCCTCCAGAAACAGAACGTGTCCAGACCGCCTGAAAAACGGGGCGTAAGAAACCCTCTTTAGTTAAAAGAGTATTAAAAAAATAACTTTGATATATATTAATTACAATTTCAGTTAATAGCTTATTGAACGTTATAGCATTTATAAATAAAAGACAATCATAAAGCATTATTCTGACTGTTAATTAGCTCTATTTATTCTCCAGATTAGTTTTTAAATATGCCCTCTAGATGCCACTTGATACTAATTAACAGAGTTACATTATTATCTCTATAGAAAGGCATTTTTAATTAAATCTAAAGCAATTTAAATTAGCATGAGTTTTTACAGAAATTAAACTCTGGTCAGATGCTTAATTTAGCCTTATAAGACAACATCTGATGACATGCCAGTGTCAGTTCTCCCAAGGGCCTTGACATCTTTTTATTGAGATTATTTTTTGAATTTTGTTTTCAGGGAAACTTGCCAGTATACTCTACTCTGGTGTTTAATATTTATGATGGATTTAACCAGTTTTTTTAAAGGTCAAATGTTGATGGGAATCCACGTGCATTGCAGTGAGCTGAGCTAAAACCACAAAAGCCACACTCCTGCAGCTCACAGGAGTCTGGCAGTCCCTGGGTTTGAGTGTGGAGGGAGGTTTGTGTGGGAGGTGGGATTGTGTGGGCTGGATGCTGTCCTGTTACAAACCAACCACGCTTTTTAACCACTATTAAAATCACCATTTTGCTTTGCAACAAGGACAGGATTAATCACAAACCCACAAGGTCCCTGCTCTGTAACAGGACAATGCAGGGATTGCTCCCACTCCCCAGAAAATGTCCCTCGCAGACATTTGGATTAGCATGTCAGAAGCTTTTCTTCTAATGGAGCCTAATGATAAAAATTTGGCTAAAACCTTCTCCCTGTGGCAAACCCTCACTAAAATAGCTGTGTTTAGAGTGGGGTAGGATGCCTTTCATGTTCCAGAATAAAGACTGCAGGAGCAGCGTGACCCAGCCCAGCACAGCAGCCCTCCCCAGCACCATGGCTGATTTAAAGGTACCTTTGATCTCACCAACCTTTGCATGCCCTCCCTTAAAATAATTGGCCAGTAGCTCTATTTCTACCTTGTAGCTCTTTTTCCACGGTAGCCAACACCCTTTGGGCAATGAACCACGTGGAGCATGTCAGTGCTGGCCACAGGTTCAACTTTCAGGACTGTTAGTTTGGGAACATTTTTTTGTTCTAGTTTCTCTCCAGCTGCCTGGGAATGCACCTGCAAAGAGGAATCAGCTGTTGAAAGGTTATTGCAAATTTATTAATAAGTTTGGAGTAATTAAATCCAAGGCGCATTTCCAGCATTTTATTTATGAGCTGTTTATTAAGGAGTTCAGAGGGTTTAGTGGAGGAACACCAACAATAAAAGCAGTGTAGTCCAGCAGTGCATGGCTATTTACAAGAGCATGTAGTGACAGGAGGAAGAGGAATGGCTTTAAACTGAATGAGATTAGATTTATATTAGATATTATAAAAAAAATTCAGTACTGTGAGAGTGGTGAGGCACTGAAACAGATTGCCCAGGGGAGCTGTGGATGCCCCATTCAGGCTGGATGGAGCTCAGAGTGACCTGGTCTAGTGGAAGATGTCCCTGCCTGTGACAGGGGAGTTGGAACGTGATCTCTAAGGTCCATTCCAAGCCAAATCATTCTGTGATTCTCTGATTATGTGACTGTAGAGAGCTCTTTTAAATGACAGTGTTGGAGCTGTTGTTGGGGGCAGAGGGAGGAACCAGCTCTGCATTTATAGAACACAAGGTGCTGGGGTTTGTTACTCATGAAAGGGTTAAAAAGCCTTTGCAATAACATCCTTCACTTTGGACAAGAGGAGAACAGGATTAATGTGGCTGAACTGAACTAACACATCTGTGTAAGCTGCCCCAGCTGCCTTAAGCTTCACATCTACAAACATTTTCAGGGATCCACGTATTAGCTTGATCTGGAGAGCCCTGCAGAGCTGTGGCTGCAGTGCCAGCCTGGTTAGAGGACTCTGCTCACATTTCCTCCATTTTAAACTTTTAGTGGTTTCTTGGCATGTCCTTTCCAGCTTTGGCTTGCTGCAATAGTTACAGGAGAGTAACTTTAATGACTGCGAGAGTAGTTATATTTCATTAAATAATCCACAAAGGTATTTGACTGGTATCAGTCATTTCAGAGGGTGGGGTAAGCTTGAAATTTAACAGTTTCCAGGAATTACCACCCATTTTTACAGCATGTACCCTTCTTCAGCAGTGATTATTTATGGGTCAGGACATGCATGGTTGCCCTTTACAGCAGTCACTATGATTTCAAAATGGCATTTTGCTGATGTGTTTGTGGCAGAGGGAACAGCTCTGGTAGCCAAGTGGTGAAATCAGGCCTGACCCAGAGAGGAAACAGAGCTTTCTGGTCTGACCACCGAGTCTGCTGCAGCTTTATGCCTGAGGGCAAATGCCAAGCTTGAATCTTTGTAGTGTGGATTTTGGGTGCTCCACTGAAAAACATGTCCTTGCTACAGGTCTGTAAGTCTCCTTTTCAAAGGAGGCATGGTGCTGTAATATTAATTTCTTAGGAAATGGAGACATTCTCCTGCTCTGATCCTTTTCCTTTACAAAGGCAGTGGAGAGGAAGGTGCCTTTAACCCAAAGGACGGGGAACTTCTCTGGGATACCTCACTGGGATGCCTTGCAGTGCTCCTGGAAACAAACTGTACCATCAGCCTGGGGCCACAGCCCTTTCCCAGTTCACCCAGTTGCCAATGGGCTCCAGCTCGCTTTGGCTGCTGCAGAGCTCCTGCTGTGCTCCCAGCCAGAGAAAGGAAGGAGCCCCAGCTGCTCGCCAGGCTGGGACAGGCATTTGACCTTTTGCTGAAGATGTATGAACCTCTCCAGGAAGCAGCTGCAGCACTCAGTACTCACTGCCCACAGGTAATTAGGCAGCAACACTAATGCAGTCCCGGAGCAATTGCCAAGCTGTCGTGTAGTCGGTGGTGCTGCAGGAAGGGGACAGGGAATAGAACGAGGGGAGTAGGGAAATGTGCTGACAAATGAAGATAGCAGGGTTTAGCAAGGCTGGGAACAGCCTCCACTAAAAGCTGCTCCAGTGTCTGTAGCGTTCAGGCGTGGCAGCGCGGTTCCGTCAGATTTCCTCGCGCTGGTTGCAGAGCTGTGGTGATGGAAAGAAATTATGTTTAGCAAAATTAAGGAGTAGTGGAGGGCAAAACATATGTTTCCTATCAGTGGTTAAAGCCACAAGAATATTCTTTTTTTTGCTCTCAGTTAGGAACCGCGCTGTTGCTGTATCCGCGTAGGAGTCAGGGGTCACAAAGTGATTTAACCTGTAATCAGCAGTGACAGAGAATTAAAAAGCTAAAGAAAAGAAACCTAATTTGGTTGAATTGGGTGGATTTAGAGTTTTATTTTCCAGAGGCTGAGATAGCATTTTTATTTTCTTCCAAATAAAGTATTTCTCCCATTCTGCAAGGGAAGAAATTGGAATTACCAGTTCCTGAATGAATACTTCTCATAGCTCCCCTGCTTTAAGGGCAATAGGTGTGACACTGTTTTCCATTCTTTTTAATGGCAAATCCAAGTAACATTGCTCTCCTTTTTTCAAAATCCACTCACCCAGATTTCAAACTTGTCTTTTCTTGGCAAGAACAATCTGTGTTGGGAGAGAGAGATACCGAGGAGTTTTTCTTGTGTTTGCTTTTACTTAAAGTACATTCCAGGCTGAAAGGATAGCATTTATGTAAAGTGTATAGGCTTCGAGTCCAGGCTGAAATGTGTGTTCAGATTGTGTTCCCTTAATCCTGTTTAAGGAAAGAGAGGAATCATCCGCCATCAGATTAATATTGATTAAATGTCACAAGGATTATGAAAGAAACATACTGTACACTTACCAAACACTGAAATCAAGTTTAAAAGTGTGGCAGATTTATATTTTATTTCCTAAGTGTCTTCCCCAGCTGATCTGTTTGAAGCCCACATAATATTCTCTGTGATAAATTTCCACTGTGTATTCCCACTTCAGGTGCTCCCCTGAGTTCCTTTGCAACTTTGCACAAGAATGTCGAGAAGAGCTGCAAAGGAATTCAGTGATGACATTGCTATTGTTGAGCTGCAGGAAAAGTGTTGAAGGACCCCAAATTAGTCAAGAAGGAAATATCTAGAGGTCAGCCTAAGTTGTAGCAACCTTTCTTGCTGTGTCTGTTCTCAGTTTGGGTGTGAGCCCGTCTGTTCTTTTCTGTTACTCCCTTTATATTCCCCAGACAAATGAGCCGTGGCAGGGAGGCTGTTGGAGGTGCTGTGACCACAGGCTCATACATCACTAATGACCCACTTGCTCATCTCAGAGCTTGCAGCTCATCTCATTGTTTGCAACTTTTCCAGCTTAAACCCAAGCTCCGTTGATTTCTTGGGACTCTGAGTCAGGACTGTTTCTCACAAGGAGTTCCTGTCTGGCCTAACTCATCCACAGCCCAGTGCCTAAGGCTTGGCTCACTCCCTGTGTGCATACAGTGCCAAGACCAAGAGCTAAAAATAACCTGTAATAAAAGCAATTTAATCCGTTTTATTTTAAAAATTAGATTACATTTTTATGATAAACACTTTGTTGATGCTGCACATGATCTCATTATTGCCCTTATTATTCAAGATTTCTTGATTGCCCTTAAAAGAACAACTCCCCAACCCTTAGACAAAAAAGGAAGACAGAAAGACCTTTGCAATGAGCTATTTTTATAGAATCCTGGGAAGAAACATGAATGAAGCTTTATGGCTTTTGTTCAGTGCACTGGCTTAACCTAACCAGGCTGTTATTGCACCCTGAAATAGAGCTCTTATTGATTTCAGATTTGATGGGATTCAAGGGGAGCAACAGCAATTACTGTGCTCACCCATTTAAAAACATAAATTAAGGATGAATAAGGTTTTTCAAGCTTGGAATTAGAAGAAGCAGTCACAAATAATTTTTGCCTGCATTGTATTGGATTTACTTCCTGGGCATCTGTTTGCACAGACTTCCTGAGACTGTCACATATTATCCTGATGAGACCTGCAGAGGAGAGAACCTCCTCGGATGGGTGTTTTCATGAACAAGTTGCTGAATGTGTCCTGATCAATAATAGTGGGAATAAAAGTCGTTTATGGAGACCAACAGCACACTATATGTTGCCTCTTGACTTCAGCTAGGAAAAAATCACAGCAAATCCTTCTCCTTCCCCCCTAATTTGCACAGTCCTGCATAAGGCAGAGCACTAAAGAGAAGATACACCTTTATCACCAGGTTCATCACAGGGCTCTGAGACCCCAATTTCGTTAGAAAGCAGTGATACACAACACCAAAGGTGTACAGCAGGTCTGGATCTATCACTAAAAAATACAGAGTGGGGAAGAAATGTGTTGTCTGGAAAGAAAAAGGAAAGTGGGGAATAACTAACCAGGTGCATCTGCCCCTGAGTGGAAACCTGATGTCTCCCTGCATCCTGCTCACCCCCGAGAGCTGCTCAGCTGATTGCCACCTACCCCTGACAGCAGGAGCATCAAGCATTGGTCTAAAAATACCTCTCATTGCATTGCGTTTGAGCTCCTCTGCTGTCTCTTCCAGCAGAGAGCAGGGGAAGTCCAGAGCAGAGGGGGTGGGATGAGATCAGTGTCTTGCCACGATGGCTGGGTCCCAGCTCTGCCCAGAGGGAGCAGGGATTGCCCTTGGCTCCAGGGAAGGTGCCAGGACAGGGTCAGAAGGAGCAGGGATTGCCCTGGGCACAGGGAAGGTGCCAGGACAGGGTCAGAGGGAGCAGGGATTGCCCTGGGCACAGGGAAGGTGCCAGGACAGGGTCAGAGGGAGCAGGGATTGCCCTGGGCACAGGGAAGGTGCCAGGACAGGGTCAGAGGGAGCAGGGATTGCCCTGGGCACAGGGAAGGTGCCAGGACAGGGTCAGAGGGAGCAGGGATTGCCCTGGGCACAGGGAAGGTGCCAGGACAGGGTCAGAGGGAGCAGGGATTGCCCTGGGCACAGGGAAGGTGCCAGGACAGGGTCAGAGGGAGCAGGGATTGCCCTGGGCACAGGGAAGGTGCCAGGACAGGGTTGTGCAGCTCAGGTGCTTTTCCAGCACGCAGGGGAAGCAAGAGGCAGCTGGAGAAGCTGAGTGTTGATGCCTGTGCTCCTCTGGTGGGATCTGTTGCTGGTTAAGATGCACCTTCCAGCTGGGATTTGCTTCTTTCTTGGGGCATTCGTGCTCCTCCATTTCCAAACCCTAAAACTGGACTGTAAATGTTCTGTTGCCATGAGACTCTTGATTTTTGTTCTTGAATGAAGTGAACACATACAGGGGTCTTTGACACCCCACACCTTATGCACTGCAAGCGGGGGAAAAAGCCAAAAAAGCAAACACTCTTTTAATGAATCTTTATAGCAATTCAAAATATTATAGGTAGATCCTGTCATATGCTTTATAAGTTCCTGACTGATTGTGTGGAATTAAGTTATTGGGCAGAGAACCAGCTAATGGAAACACATTGATGAAATCATTTTTGAGGGACATTAAATGGAACTTAAAATAAAGCTGAAATGGCTTTATGGATTTTTCAGTCAAACTGTTTATGAACATTTATCGGTGGTAAATTACACAGTGTCAGAAGAGGGAATCAGTATAATAGAAGCCTCTCTAATATAATATTGTGAGAAAGAAAAAGTTATTGCCTAGGGATGTACAGTACAGTGTGTTTAAATACTAATGATATTATTGTTTTCTTCTGTCTTTGGCTGATTACACATAAGGAAGCCGCAGCAGCACCAGAGACTCTCATAGATGGAAAAAAAAATTCAGTACTTTGCAATGAAATAGAAATTTTCTGTTACACGTTTTTCATGGCAGATAGAAAATGTTTTAATAATAGATAATTCAGGAAGCAGAAGCTGTGTTGTACAATAATAAATGTAGGTTACATTTGCTTTATACTCAGTAAAAGGGGAAGAGGGATGGAGCAGCTTTGATTGAAAAGGGAGATTGTAGCAGCTGATTCTTGAACTGCTGGAGCTGTGTGTTAATACCATTTGCCAAAACCCATCATTGCTCAGGTAGAGGACAGTGAAAGTAAGACCAGAGGAACGTGAAACTAGAAGGAAATTGCTGGTCCTAAAAATGTTGCCCCTTGCTTCTTGAAACACCAGATCTTAGAGTCAGGAATTTGTCACATCTGCCGTATTGTCTGTCCCAACTAACTGAAAAGCTGCTCCCATTGTAGCTCCTCTTTTGGCTAGAAAACCCTCACTTTCCTTCCCAAGTATAGTCAGGACCAGTTTACTGCCACTCATAGAAGCATTGGCTCTCACATAAACGTTGGCTTAAACCCAGCAGTTCTTTTCCCTTTGTGTTATTTACCCTCCTAATGTATTTATGCACAGCGTGAGTATCCTTCCTTAGCACGTCATGCTGCTCAGCTACAAAGCCAAGTCCTTCCAGGTTTCTTTGTAGGACAGACTTCTCCTGTTCGTGCAGTCATGACAGTTTTCCCTCTCTGTACACTCTCCTCACTGGGGACGAGCAAGGGGGGCACACAATAGTTGGAGGATTCACCGATGATTCTTAAAATAATGTGATTTTTTTTCACATTCCTGTTAGACTTTCTTTTCGCCTTTCAATTTAATGTCATTGTTTGCTTTCCCTTTGACTCTGTCACACTGCCCTGAATCATGAGTAGCATTCAGCTTTTATCCAGGGATATTATATTTTGGAAGCCTCCAACATGTAGAAGAAATTTTTGCTACTTTTTTAAGCACATGACCTTGGATTTCTTATTTTCAATCATCTGTTACTCCAT
This sequence comes from Daphoenositta chrysoptera, assembly GCA_013397915.1. Taxonomy (NCBI): domain Eukaryota; kingdom Metazoa; phylum Chordata; class Aves; order Passeriformes; genus Daphoenositta; species Daphoenositta chrysoptera. The sequence continues at coordinate 3,335,175 of VZRO01007381.1, forward strand.
AACATCTCAGTTTTCCTCAGCAGAGCCAGAATAGCTCAATTCAGTGACAACAGCACATTTCCCTCAAAATTTCCTTCTTTTTTTGCCAAAGCCTTGAGTCACAGTTGGATTCCATGATCTGAAGAGTCTTTTCCAACATGAGTGGTTCTGTGATTCTAAAACCACTAAATGAGGTCACTTCCTCCAGCCTTCACTTTCAACACTGTCCAACACTGATGCAGTCAAAGCCTGCCCGGGGACTTCCACGGTGGCCAAAAGCCAGACTTTGACACAAATATCCAGTGGAGCTGGATTAGTCCAATGCAGCTTTTTCCCTCTGGGGCTGCTGATCCCCCAGGCAGAGACTGAGACTCCCCAGCACAGAACCGAGGGTGCTGGAGGGACGGGGCACGTTTGAGAAATAGAAAATTCCCAATAGCACAGAAAGAAGAGGATGGGTCTTGACTGAAATCATCAGGCAGCAGGGTGAAACCAAAGGGAGAACTTCTCCAGAGTATTTAATTCATCCGTTATCCCCCTGCTACAGAACGGGGACACTTAGGACGAGGATTAGGTGAGGTGACAAAAGTGTTTCTGTGTCTCTGATAAACTTTCTCTGCCAATTCAAGGGGCCCCTCGGCTGCTGACAGCCGGAGCCAAGGGAGGGGTGTCTCAGTCCTGGTCCCTCAGCATCCCCTCGTGGCTGATGTCCTGCTCAGTGACAGGGACAGGTGGCCCTCTGGGAGGTTCTGTGTTCTTAAAGGAGAATAATAAGGAATTACAGAGTGGAGGCAGGAAGCCTTATCAAGGCAGGTAGCGTTCACTTCTGATTCGGATCAAAGGAGAGAAACAGAAGGGTTTGGAAATCTCATTCCTGTTCCCAGTGCATGAGGGACTTTTTCATGGATCTGGCAATAAGGGAGATGGGAAAAGAGGGTTTGAGAACTGTGTAGGGAAGGGAGAACAAGAAAATGGAGGAAACAAATACCCAGCTCTTTTATTTTCAACCTGCTTGAAATGGCTGCGTTGGGGTCTTCACTGACCTTGTTTCCAAAGTTGCTTCTGCATTCAAACTAAATAAGGAAAGCTTGGAAAAACCCAAGTTCAGAAATAAGTTAAAGTATCTCCTTACTCTGCAGGCCCTTATGGTTACAAGCAGGTGGTTATTTTGAACTTTGCGTAACTTGAGTATGCAACTTAAGGTGTCTAAAAATGAATTAAAATGCCCAGCATAAAGTCACCATTTAAGACCTGTGTGTGGAAAGGGTGCAAGAATATCTGTGTGTCTCTCAGGCTGCACCTCCTCATCCTCCTTCCCTCAAAAATCACTGTTCTATTATGCACATAAGTGCAGGCTGGATGTTTTGCTGCATTTCATTGCAAAGCCAAGAGCCAAGGCAATCTTGTGGATAAAGCAGAGATTTAAATCATTTGGAAACTGTTGAGAGAGAACAGATCTGATAGTAACAACCTTCATGGTTGGCAAGTTACAGCTGCTTATGACTTGTAACAATGAAAGCTTATAGTAAAGTTAAAAGCTAAATATCTGTATTGTTCCACAGGATCAGCTTCAATCCCCAAGTATAAAGCTTCAAACTTTAAGCTGCTTTCATCATCTTTAAGTTTACTTTGTTTTTCTCTGGGTTAAAAATAGTTGGGTTTTTTTAAATAAATATTAGAGTGCTTGTTTTCATTCTGATTTTTTTTCTTTAACACAGTGAAACAGCATAGTTAATTTATTTCAGTGCAAAGAAAGTGAGGTCGTACTGAAGCCATAGGTGTTTCTCACAGCAGCAGTTACAGCAGGATATTGTCTTTACATGTTTTGCACCATCTCAGAACATCTGTTATTCTCTAATGATGGCTTTCAAACTGCACACAGGTAACAGTTACAATAGCATGTGTTGGGAGAGGTCTAAAACTGCACATGTAAAAGTTTTCATCAGGATCTGTAGTTTGCACCAATAACTTTATCAAACTAAAATCTAAAGAAATAAAAAACCACCACCATCACTGTCTGCACGTTGACACTGGAATTGTGATGACTGCAGGTAATGAGTGACTAATTGTTCACGATGTGTCTGAAGGCAAGACCACGGGTTTAAATTTAAGAATATAGGTCAAACTTGCTCACTGGGCTGGGAGCTATATATTGGAGAACAGGAACATTAATTTATAGTGCACTCTGTGTGTGAGGCAGTAGGTACCACTCTCAGCTGTGTTTTAATTGAAAGTTTCAGAGGGAGCAGGAACGTGATGTTCTGCAGCAGAGAGGGTCGGTGACAGCACCTGGGGACTCCTGTGCTCCAACAGAGGATTTTAAAAGCAGAACAGGTTCAGAAGAAAAGCAGTGAGAAGTCCAGAGGATTTGCATCACAGTGATTGATTCAGAAAGCGCAGAACTTTTCAGAGAATCAGAGCAGGTTGGGGGGGGGGTCGGGTCCCCATCAGTGTCTAACTAAAGTCTCCTGATGCAATGTTGGTTGGCACACGAGGACTCGAGAAGATTCAGTGTCTGAAAGATGAAGTGAGACCAGTTCAGATTAGATGCACGTTTGAAATGAGAACAGTTAGTGGAAAGGGTTGCCAGAGGGTTGCAGGGTTTGGCTTACAGCAATGGTGTGAGGAGAGCACATCTTGCTGGAGAAGAGAGAGAGCAGGGCTGGATCCCAAAATATGGACCCAGTTTAGGGATGCCTGGGAGAAATGGCCCAGCTGAGCTATGCAGGTGGCCATGAAGAGGTTGCAGTGGTCTGGAACTCAGACAAGCTGTTCAGAGCACCCAGCAGTTCACAGCTCTGAAGGCAGTCAGCAAATGGGGCAGTGCAGCTTCCCCACGGTCTGTGAGAGAAGGGGGAATGAGCAGAAGGTAAATGATTTCTGGGTCACACTTTGGACTGGTGGCCAGGCTGGGACTGGAGCAGAGTCTGCTTGTGCTGCCCTGCCCTGCACCCCCCTCCTCTTCCCCAGGCAGGATCCCAGCCTGGCTGGAGAGGTGTTTGCAGGGATCAAGTCAAAATTTGCTATTCTCCCTTGAGTATCCCTGAGAGCCCAGCAAAAGCATGTTGTGACATGCATCCTGGTTCATTAGTGAGGAATGCAGCCGGATTAGATGCCTGGTTAGAAAAGGGGATCTTTTCCAGGCTCCCTCCATCAGCTGGGGCAGCAGACTCTCCCCAAGTCAGGGTGCCAGCAGCTGCTTTTCCAGCCAGAAGTGCAGTTCAGAGGCAAATCCTACTTGTAATCAAGGCAGTCCATTTCAGGTGATGAAGGTCTGGATTTTCTGGGGACAGAAGGGATGTGCAAGAGAGAAATGGGGTCAGGCAATGGGTTAAATTGCACCTAGCTATGATTTGACAATCACTCCCCTGATAACAGCTTATAATGTTTACAATTTGTCTTCTGTTTTGTTTTGTGATTTCAGGAGCAGAAGGCACAGTGTTCCCTAAATCTATAGAAACTCCCAATGTCAGGGCAGACCCCTTCAAGGAACTAAGGTAAACTTTGGAATATGGTTTAATGGTAACTCAGTGGAGCCTTGTTGGAGTTGTGCTTACTGCTGGGCATAATTTCTGCTTTTGCATAAGAGTTTGGGGATTCTCCTTGGAAGGCATCACAGAGAGGATGCCATGGCAGAGAAGGGACCTGCCATATTTACATGTGATATGACCAAACTAAAGGCAATCACAGGTCATGAGAGAGCAGCATTTCTGCTCTGTAATGTGCTCTGCATACCCTGGGCTCAGCATCTGGAAAAAAAAATAGAGTCCTTTTTTCCTGGTTGTGCAGGGAGGTCCTGAAGGCTGTGCTGGATCACAGGGAGCAGCAGCAGGCAAAAGGATATTGCTCTCAGCATTGTCTGTCTGGCAGAAATGCAAACCCTCCCTGACCTACACAGGGCATAGCTGTGCATGTGGGTAACTGCTGACTCTTGCAGAGATTTCACTGGCTGACAGCCTGTGCCAGGAGGGAATAAACAGCACAGCTCCTGGGAGCCAGCTCTGCCCTCAAGCTAAGGCTGGGCATTATATTTATTTTATTTTTTTAATAATTTTTTTTAAATTATGGCACTACGGGTTAACTTAGATGACTGTAGTCTCTGGGAAGACACTAATTATATGGCCCAATAAATTATTGACTGAATCTCCTTGATATCTTCTGACCAGAAGTGTTGTAGGGGTTTGCTTCAATACTCAAATTATCCCTCCTTCGAAAAAGAGAGAAATGTTAAAAAAAAATGCAGAAGGACATTTTTTCCTTCAATCTTAGGTTGCAAACTCTCCTTTGATGGAAAGTGCTGGGGATGGAGCAATCTTGAGGCAGCTGAAGTTGAGCACGAGCACTGCAGATTGACTGCAGATGCAGGGGGTGAGAGAGCACCTCTCCCTGATTCCCTGCTCTGATACCAGGGGTGGGTATGGCCCAGCCAGGTCACCACGGAAGATGAAGAATGTCCCATCTGCCTTCCCTTGGGTCTGTCTCTACCTTTCAGTTTCCCCCAGGAAACCTCTAATTGTTCCAGTTTTCCACTCTGGGGATCATCTGTCAGACAGCAAGAGCAGTGGAGGCGTGATTGGGTTTGTTAGGAAAGTTTGTTCTCTTTCTCCAGGCAGTGACTTTAGCCCTGCCTCGTGGTTTTCCCAGTTTGGGTCTACTTCCTTTAAAAAAAGAGGAAATGTGGCCTTTGCTCACGGTGACATACAGCTGGAGGGCAGCTCCAGGGGCTGCTGAGGGCAGGGAGTGCTGGGGCAGGGCCTCCATTTCCCTGGAAAAGCCAAGCAAACAAAGGCATCAGCAAGGGCATTTCTAGGTGAGCTCCAGGTGACAAAGGCTTTCTGGCACAGCCCGTGTTTACTGACATCTTCCTTTAAAAAAAAAAAAAAGGCAAGATCATGGGTAAAATATCCAATAGCATCTCCATCACTTCCAAAACCAGGTCTTGAGTAGTGCAAAAGAGATGCAGGATTTAGGTCTATGTTGGTGGTTACTTAAGACTTCTCTAAAATGGGAGGGGAAAATAATCCAAATAAGTGTAGGATGTCGTACTGGAGGGGGAAAATGTGAAATAAAAGGGCCTTAAGCTGATTGACTATGCTTCTGTTCCAAAGCAAATTAAGCTAAATGAAATTGAAATGAATTAATGGCAGTATCCATGCAAGGGATTGATTCGGTATATTTGATCTGCTTTAAATTCATGTTGTTATTTCACTTGTTTTGTGTGGAGAGCTGTTAGGTAACTGATTTCCTTTCAAATGAGTGGGCTGGGTGAAAAAAATCCTGTAGAATCTGTTGGGGTTTTTGTATTCTTTTTTTAAGGAAAGTTATTGAATAGAATTAACCAGGGGGGAAGAAGTCCCAGAGAGTCCTAAAATATTTTGTGTGCTTCTGATAACGTTTTCATGGCAAAAATAAATGTCTTTGCAGCATCCTGAGAAGAAAAGGGCCAGTGGTGGCAGTGTGTAGGGAAAGCAAGGTTTTCCAAGTACAAATGCTCTGTTGCTCCCCAAACCAAGATCCATCCATCTCTCCACACATTGGGTCATGGGCTGCTTCTTAGGTAAAACGGTGCCTTTTGGGGGCAGTAGAGTTAACAGTGAAAATAATCTTACTCTGAGGGGAGATTTTTTGGTTCCTTCCTATTTTGATGGCAGAGTGTGTGCACAAGGTGTCCTTCCTGCCTGTTTACAAAGACACTGCAGTGAAATGGGGTGGATGGAACGGGCCCCAAGCTGTCACACACCACTGGGAAAGCAGCAGAGAAATCACACACTCAGTAGCTGGCTTGCCTCTGAAAGACCTTTTTCTGCAATAAATAGTGCAAACTTTCTTTCCTGCTTAGGCTGAAGTTGTCAGGTGGAAAATGCACATTCAGCTGCTGCAGGTGCTGCCAGGCACCACCAGCCCCCATCTCTTTTCTAAACCAAAGATGCTGATCCGCTGGTGATTTCCCCCTTTGCTCTTGTCGGTGCCCACCCCTGTTCTTCTGTTAGATCTCAAAATGAGGTGGCAGCGACTGCTGCTGTCACAAAGAGAGGAGAGCAGCTGCTCCTGTCACACCTGGGAGTCGGGACACCTGGATGTCCTCCCTCCCTTCCCGCTCCCCTGAACAGACAGACTGATTCCCTGGCAGGACAGGCAGGACCTGCCACTCATCTCTGCTCCTTCTTCTGCTCCCATCTCCCTAAGGCCTGCAGTCATGCCCGTGTGTCACCACAGCTGACACACACCAGGTGACAGGACACTTGTTCCCAACAGACTTTCTGTCCATTTGGCTGATGAATTGTCTTCAATAATTCAGCTATATTGGTAAATCAGCTGCTCTCCCCATCCTGGTGATCCTCTTTCCTCAGTGGCCTTTTTAAAACACTTCTGTCCGCAGTGGTTTAGGAAACAATTCAGTGGTAATATGTGCACAGCCTTTTCCTAACATGCTAAGCCCATCACAAGGCTGCAAGAATTGGTTTTGTGCTTGTTTGAGCCAGCTCTGGACTTTGCTGCAGACAGACTCATGTCCTGAAACATAACTGCTCAGGGTCCACGGTGGTAGGAATGCCAGAGCTCATTAATGTCTTGTTTAATGCAGGGTGTAATTAACAGCTCGTGTCTCCTACCTGGGCTCTAGAATATTCTGTAATAGTGACCTAAAATCTAGAGGTGGTTGACAAATTGTTTGATTTACTCCTGTGAACATTTTCATGGTTTTATTTATTTAAAGTAATTGTAGACTCCTGAATGTGTTTGTTGTTGTTCGTTGGGTTCTAAAGTGGTCAAAAGCTGTAAAAAGGAAAGTAAACAAATCCAAATCATTTTCAAATACTTGGGATGTTTAGCATCACCATCTGGTATCGTCCCAAAATAGTTTAGGGGGAGGGCTTGGGAGATTTGTTTGGACATTGAAATATTTGTACTCATCTGCATTGATGCTTTTTAAAGCAGGTTGGTGCCTTTGACATATGGTAATGTGATTGCTTATGTATAAAAAGTTGAATTCAATGTGACCTTTTCTCACTGGATTATTTGAGTAGCACCCAAGTAAATTGTCAAGAGCCTGCCTTGAGAACCTCTCCTTGACATTGGCAGGGATCACCTGCCTTTTTCTATTTACATTCTTGCAAAAAACAAATACATGCCAGGGAGGCTAACAGAAGTTGTCCATCAAGCACAAGATCAGCATTCTTCCGAGGTGAGGGGTAAGGGCTGGACTAGCCAGAGAAGAAGGAAGAAGGGAAATAGTTTGAGGGGAGGGGAGTAAAAGGTGGGTGATGGAATATAAGAAAAAGGATCAGGAGGAAGCTGGGTATGGGGTGGTGTTGGAGCAGAGCTGCCTTAAGTAGCAATGTCCAGGTTGTGCTGCAGCTTGGAAACCTGCTTTAGGGCATTTCTGTTCCCAGAGTTAAATAAAAAGAAGTCAGACAGCATGAAATTCACTCCATGAGGGGCGAGCACACACCTGGAATTCATCCACAGACATTGCAGGTTGAAAATGCAGTAAATCACTCATCCAAGGCCAGGAAGCCAAGGGATGACTGTTTTTTCTATAATGCACAAATACAGTTGAGGGAGAATTAATCCCTTGGCCTTAAAGGGGTAATTTTTGACTAAAGTTAATTATGAAGCACTGAAAGCACAAAATGGCAGATGAAATGTGCTTGCTGCTTGATTTTATTAGTGCAATTCCACCTTGCCACGTAGAGTACTGAACTATCCAAATAGCCCAAGTGAGACCTATTGTAACAAAAAACAATTTAAATACAGTGCTGAGCTAACGTAACAACACTCATTTCGAAAAACAGTAATTCTTACCGAGTTAAGGTTTCTCTCAGCTGTGTTTTGCAAGGCACCATAGATGAGTAGGAACACAAATAATATTTCTGTCTAAAACCAATTACATTCATAATGATTAAGAGGAGAAAAATTAGAGGAAATGCGAGAAATGAATGGTGTAAAAGAGGAAGTAATTGGTGAGAAATGAAAGTCATTTATAAAGACTAATAAGTGATACTGAAACACTGTTTAGTTCAAAGAAAGCTTCTCCTGTGAGGATTCCTGTGAGGTGTCAGCAAGGGGGAAATGACCACTGTATGCTTGTATGTAGCTGGAGTTATTTTCTGATTGATTTTCCAGAAGGGGTGCAATTTATTTCTCTGTTATACCAGTGCAATCCCAATAATTTTTGTAGTCCTACCAGCTTAAAAGACAACAGATTTCCTTGGGCTGAGCTTTACCTTCCACATTGTAACAAATATACCTATTTTCAGTTATTTCAGACAAGTTGAATATATACAACCATCTCCCCTAAAGCCAACACAAACCTACTCATGTACAACTAAAAGGAGACACCAGGTTCCTGGTTTTTAAACTTCAAGCTAATGTCAGTGGCCTTTGGTGAGTTGCTTTAGAATGACAGAGATCCTCATCACCTCATTTTCTGTTAAAGGACACCACATCTGATCTAACAGTTTTCCCATGGCAGCCAAGGCCTCCTGAAACTCCTGCAGTTGGAGAGACTTTCCCAGAGCAGAATTCACACTGATTTTGCAGCCACTTTGCTTTAGTATTTGGTCCTGTTGACATCCCTTCAAATCTGCTGCCTGTTTATCTCGTACATACTACAAGCCACAGCCCTCCCAAACCAAAGGCAGCCTTTCCACAGGCTTCTTGCACGAAGGGATATTTACACCACTGGATATAAAGGTTGCAGTTACAGAGGCAGTTGATTGCTGGGGCTTTCCATCTGTTAAAGTATTTCTGTTGCAAAAAGGAGGAGAGGAGAGGTTGTTCCCTTTCTTTACCCCACCAAACCTTCTTTTAATGGTCTTCCTCTCTTTCACACTCATCACCAGGAAGGGTGGATTTAGCTCTTGGTGTTCTTTCCTTCCCTGTTTTCAGCAGGTGAAGCCTGGGTCTGGATGAGCTGCTCAGGGGGCACACGCCTGGGAGGTGGCAGAGGCATTGATGGGGCTTTGCTGATTTATCCCAGCTGGATGAACCATGGCTCTGCCCTGTTCTAGTGCTGCTGGCAGCATCTGTCCATAGGCAGATCCTCTTCGCAGAGGACTCACGGACAGTGAAGGCAGGTTTGGCAGGAAGGGCAGCTTGGCAGGAAGGTGTTTTGGACACAGTGTGTTGCTGAAATAAAAAAATTCAAGAAAAAAGGCAAAGCAAATGGAATTGGTGGTGGAGCAGCCTGCAGTGTGTGTTGGGGTCTTCCCAGAGACCCTCCTGTCCCCTGTGCTGCTGGCATGTGTGATGGAGGAGCCAGCACATTCCATCAGAACTGCGTGGCCCTTCAAGTGAAACCAGGAATAGGGAAGGAAAGGGCAGATTTCTAAAGGAAATTGCTGCCAAACATCATTGCTTAGGGGATAGAGAGCAGTGGAAACATCCTTCTCTTTTGCTGGTTGATGCACCAAATGATGTGGGAGGATACTCAAGGCTCATCTTCTGTATATAATTAAGCAGCACAATTGCAACTGGAGCAATGGCTCCAGACAGACCAGTTTGAGTTTTCCTGGGCCCTGAATAAACCCCACCAGCTGGGTTCATTACTCTCTCTCTCTGCATTTATTCTGTAGGGGTTTCCTAATGCAAACAAAGTCTTTTCCTGGCAGATATTAATCGTCAATCCTGGCCGTTATCTCAGCTTGAATACCTCTCCTCTATACAAGATCTGTATCCTGCCTCGCTGCCTTGTGCCCAGGTTTGTCATTAGCTTTCAACAGCACAATGTCACTTGCTCCATAATCAGAGCATCCATCTGACCTTCGAGTGCTGCTCACAGAGGTGTGTGAGCCAGAAATCCTCTGGGACTTGAGAGAAACCCCGTCCGTGTGACCAGTCTGTACAGTCAGACGTGCACATGTATCCATTTGAATAACAAAAAAGTGGTCTTGTTTGGCTTTTTTTAACTCTCTGCACAGCACACCGCTAACCTTGAGTGGAAAATAGATGCTAATAAATGCGAGGTCTTAAAAATGTGAATTATAGCCATTTCACACTCCACAGCAGACTCACACTGGTGAAATGGCTTAATACTTAATTACAATGCTCGTCCTTCTCTCAAGTGCAGATGACATTCCTCAGATAGATTTTGCAATGACATCTGTGGAAATAAGTTGTGAAACTAATTAGTTATTCATATAATACAGAATATTGACTACACACTGATTAAAAGGATGTGGTGACACATCTAACATGATGTATCTGTCTAGTAGGTTAGTCTGAGGTGGTATTTTTGGAAGGTCTTACAGAAAATGATCAAAGTACCTTTTGGCCTCTAGAATGCAGATGCTTATAGAAAGTGTTGCCTTTCATTTACATTTTGATAATGATTCAGGAGGACTGCCCTGCTCTGGAGTGACACTGTGCCCTGGCAGCAATAGAGCTGCAGGCTCTAAGGACCATTTCTGGGGTGCCAACTGTAAAAAAGTCTGCAGTTATTGACTACCTGCAGCCATAAGTGCTCTAAAAGCAGTCATTAGACAGCTACTCAGAGAGGTGGGCAAGGAGACTGTTGGGGTTTTCTCAGTGTAAATTGGGCAATGTTTTTCTCGCAGCAGAGCCTGGCTGGTGCTGCTGTTCCATAGGGCAGTCGGGGGATGCTGCACCAGGAATCAGCTGGAGCTGCTGCTCAGGGATACAGCATTTGTCATGCTCTGTGAAAGGCCTGAAAACCATTCTTTTATCATAACATTTGTACTTGAGATAGAGCTATTTGTACCAAGGATATTGAGCATGAAATACAGAAGTAAATAGAAAGTTGGCAAGGAAAGCACCTTACCCACCTATCACTGTGATCCCAATCCTTTGCAAATACTGTGATATTTAGGATGTAATCATGTTCAAAATGACTGAATAGCTCAGAAGAGAAGGAGATTTTCCTTTGAACACTGTTCTTATCTCAAAGAAATGAGAGGAATGTAATCCACTGAGCACCATGTTTGCTTTTGGGTAGAAAAATACATGGTTTTCTTTAATATTTCTCTCCATCCCTTCATATGTCTCTCCAGCTGTGCATCACATATTTCTAAAACCCCAGGTGAAGACCAAAGCAGGCAAAATAAAAATCTTTGCCTTATTCAGCAGTCAGTACCTGCTTTTAAGAAGGAATATCTCCCTGCTAAGGCTTCACCTGTGAGCCTGGGAGCTGTCTGGCAGGCAGAGCTCCCTGTTCCAACAATCCTGAGCCCAGCACGGGAACCACAGCTGGGATTTCACCTGCTGAACTGCAGCAGTCCAGAACCAGCTTCTGAAAAGGAGGCATTTGACACAGACTTCTCATCAACCCGGTACAAAATAGGGAAGGACAGTTCAGACACTTTTCTGCCCAAGTGAGGAGTTCCTCAGGGTTTTGTTTCCCACTGCCCTTTGCTGGTGCCAGAGGGTTTGGCTGGGCCACAGCAATAATGTTTATTAGTTTGAGTGAGGTACTTGGAGCTACAGAAGTCCCCTGTGATTAAAAAGGACGTTTTTACAAATACACTAATTGTACTTTAGACTGTAGTCAGGAATCAATAGCTGCTGCATAATCTTATTAAAGAGAGGAGAAATATGAGTCCACAGCTACAATGGGATTCTTCCTTTTGAAAGCAGTATTTTGTATACTTATTAAGAGGAATCACAAATATTCGCCGTGCCTACAGAATCTTCATTCTGAATTTGTTTCATGTGGAATAGAGTTGCTTTCTTTAGGCCAAACAGGAGTAGCTCTGTCCTTTCATCATGAATTGATTTTATCTTTTTCATGTGGGGTGCCGGCCGCCGCTCTGCTTCTCTCGTGTATTCTGCAGTATGGATTTATCCCCTGGCTTATTGGGGCACCCCTGGCTGTTTTGAATTGAAATAATTTCTGAACAAATAGCATTGCTGAGTTCACACTAAGGGAATGTCAGTCCCAGCTCTGGAGGGGTGTTTGGACTCAGCACACAGCTCACAAGAACCCCTTCCTAAAAATGACCAGCAGCCAAACCTGGGCATTCTCTGCAGACCCCGGCACAATCCACAGTTGCTCCCCTGGTCTCTACTTTATCTAGAGTGATAAGAATGCATTACCAGTGTGTGAGCATGAGCTGTGTGCTGCCCTGCCCTCCCTGGGCTCAGCAGTGTTGACTGGAGAAGGTCGTGACCCATCTTGCACCTTGCGCACGCTCGTGTCCCGTGAAGGGAGGAAATGGAAACGCAGAAGCTCCTTTGGGCTGGTGGTTCCTCTTTCTCATCTCTGTTTTAGGAAGGTTGAGAGCCCACGGATTTCACAGCCTCATTTCCAGGTTCTGCTGACAACTCTGAAGCTGGCAGTCCCTGCTCTGCTTCCCAGCTGAATTGGCATTGGAGTGACTCACTGTAAAAAAGGAGCATTTTTGGGGCCAGGCTTGTGAAAGCACCGTGTTAAAGGTGGGGCATTGCTGGTTTGAAAGGCGAAGTGGCAGCCACCATTTCATCTGTCCCAGGGCTGGCTGCTATAAATACACACCCCAATACACACACATGGCCTTTCTGGCAAGGAAAATAATGCCCTGTTTCACTTCAGCTTCACAAGAACATCGTGTCCTTGGATGGAAGAAGCCAAAGTTAAAAGCTTTTCTTTCACATGATGCCGTGTGGCTTCAGGGCCATGCGGGAGATGAGGAAGCAGAAATGGGATTGCACCCCAGTAGTAGTCAAAAAGCAGATGGGTGGCCTCAGGAAAGCCTGGAAAAGAGAAATACAGCTCAGTTCTTCAGAGAGGAGGAGCAAATCCCCCAGGGTGGGGGAGGTGGGTGCAGAAGAAGAGGCGCTTTGCCCTGGATTAGGAAAACAGGGATGGGTGTCAGGATCTTGGGACCCTCCTGGCAGTTCTTCCTCCAGATGCAGTTCTGTTTCTCGTGTTGAGTTGACCTCGGTTCATGAGTTATCTCCTGCCTTTTGCAATACAAAAGGAAAAACCCATTCTCTGCCTCCTTGCCTGGCTTCATGTCATTAAGGCAGGCGGGGGGAGGCTGGCTGAGGACATGTCGTAAAGTGGCACAAGGGAATCAAGCAAGGAAGTAAACTGAAAAGCCCCAAAGTTAGGCCATCAAGGATCATAAAAGAGGTTGTAAAGCAGAGAGGAAGTGGTCTCCTGGTGAGCTGCAGAACAGCTGAGAGGGCTGGATAATGAGGGGATGTGCTGCTCTAAGGAGATGTTCCCTGCCAGTGAACTCAGAGAAAATCTGCTTATGTTTGATATAATAAGGGCAAAAAGCAAGACACAAAGAGTTTACACTGCTAGTGCTGAACTGTGTGGCAGTGATAAAAATATGTCATGTCCTGTCCTCTTCCTTAAGTATTAGCATTTTAAAAGACAGAGAAAGAAGTAAAGTAAAATGTCGATTTAGGGGGTTTTATTAAGGATTTGCTGTCTTAACTTTAATGATGAAGTAATAAATATAAATGGATATTAATGGAACGTTATTAAAACTGTCTATTTTGATAGAAAATATGCAGTATCTCCTCTTGCAATGCCAGAGGTTAAAGATTATTATTGCTTCCTGAGGTTTCTGAAATTAAATTCTCTCTCTTATGACCCAAAAGGTATGATTGAAAATGTGTGCATGTGAAATGGTTTGTAATAAATTCATATTGCAATAAAAATCTCTTTAGAAAAACAGGATATCTTATGAGAATCAGCTGAGGAGCTCTGTCTAAAGAGGGAAGCTTTTTTATAAACCATTTAGGAACCTCAAATGCTGCCAGAAGGATCACCCAGAAATCACACAGGAACTTGTGAAAAGGTTCTGAGCTTTCAGCCAGAGGTTGAAACCCAGAGTGCCCTGGGGTTAAAACCTGATTTTAACAAGATGTTTTTCTGGTTTATAGACTTCTAATTAATTGCAAATGACATTTCTGACAGAACCTTTTAGGGTACAAAAATGAAGCCCTTCATAATTGCTGTTTGCTTCTTTCTAAAGCCTCCAAACCTCTCAGTACCAGATAATCAATTCTTGTTCCCCTGGGGCAGAAGGATCTGTGCTCAAAGCACGGTGGAAAAAGCCAGTCCCAACTGTGCAGTGCCAGGAGATTTGGGCAATTCATCTCTGCTCCTTTCCAAATCCAAACCCATGGATGTAAATCCTACTGCAGGCACTGGATTAAGTCACTAAAGCTTTTTGAGCAACAGGAGCTTTGGCAGTGTGGGGTGACCCTTATGGTGTTGGTGTTACTAATAATAGGCAGAATTCTGCAGGCAGAGCTTTGCCTTTATTCAAAGAACAGTTGCCATGAAGTCACAAGGCAGTGATGGCCCTGCACAGCACGTTGTGTCCCTTGGTCACTTCTGTGTAAATCACTGCAGTGTAAGTGGATATTAATGGAAGGTTTTTAAAGCTGTTCATTTTGATAGAAAATGTGCGGTATCTTCTCCTGAAATGCCAGAGGTTAAGGATTCTTATTGCTCCCTAAGGTTTCTGAAATTAAATTCTCTCCCTAATGACTCGAAAGGTGTGATTGAAAATGGGTGCTTGCAGTCACACTGTGTTCCTGCAGGACCTGCACACCTGGAAACAGCCCAGGTCCTGAATTCAGCCCTGGCATCTGGAAGCTGCCTTAGCCTGGGCCTTGCCCCATCTGTGCCCTTCATACTTCCATTAATGCTCAGTTTTATCTATCTGGGATCAAATTGATTCTATCAAGAAGAGAATATTTTGTTGTTTACTTAGGCTCAGCTCCTCATCTCCACCGCTGCTTAATCCTTTGCAAAAAACCCCAGCAAAGTCTTACTGAAAACATCAAGGGCAGTACTGCTAAAAAGATGGAAAATGGAACACTAAATCTCCCCTAGTTCCTTTCCTGTTCTTCCCTGCTTAGCATGTGACAAATTTTCTATAACACCTACTAAATATGTTGATTTTATGGGTTCTCAGTTGAGCAGTAGGGCACCATTTAATCTCTCCATCCCTTGGCATTGTGCTGAACAGTGAGAGAGGACCAAGCAATGAATTTGTCAGAACGTTTTGCAGAGCTCTGAGGTGCACGGCTTTCAAACAACATCACACCAGGAGTCTAAATCTATGAGTCTCGAGGTTAGTTACAGATAGAAAGAATAAATCAAGCAATAAAGGATGCCTATAAAAAAAGGATGCTGCCTTTTAAATGAAGACACTTCAGAGCTCATCATAAACCTCTGACATATATTCAGTCACTCTGCTTGCTGTCACAGTCTGGAATATATTTCAAGGTGCCTGCATATTTTATGCTGTAACCTCTAATAAACACATGCACATTTTCAATGATGTTGCATCATACCTTGAGAGCTGATGTGACTTGAAAGGGGAATCACTGCCGGGGAAATGGGAGCTCTGCAGGCAGAGGTGCTCAGAGACACATGAAAAGTGTTTCTGTGACTCACAAGTCTGTCAAAATGTCCATGCAATACCAGAGGGTTGGTTTGAAAACCATCCCTTTGAGGAGGCTCTCCTCCAGCTGGATGCCAGCTCCCAGTTTCCCAGGGAAGCAGAGCACAATTCCCTGGGTGTCTGGCTTTCCTAGGCCAGGCTGTGGGAGGTTCCAGCACTGGCCAACCTGCCAGTGGGACTGTCCTGCAATAAACAATTCTACAGCAAAATAAATGCTGGGTTTGGGTTGAATTTCCAGGGGGAAAAAAACAAAGCTCAGTATAAACAAAAGCAACATCTGGCTGCACTTTTAAAGCGATGAAAAGCAAAATTAGCCTTCAAGAGCCAGACTGAAATTTCAGTAGGGCCGCTGTAATTGTTGGCTTGCTTCTCACATGGAGGTTATGGCTCTCCTGAAAGAAAAATTGTAAGACTTATGCAGGGCCGATACTTAAAATTGACCATCCCTTAATTTTTAGTGTCTGTCAGGAATTAATGGCGTGGCATTGATTTATGGAGCTATCCAGGCCACTTCTGCAGAGCTCCCTTCTTTTCAGAGATAAGTATTCTGGGAAGCTGCTGGTACGTTTGTTATCCATCAGGACCCGTCAGCCACTCTCCATATGGCTTGCTGCAGTCAGAAAAATGCAAATTTCTTCTTAAAAGTGTCAGTTTCTACAGTTCAAGAAGTGCACTTTCTGAGAGACGGATTAATGGTAAAGCAGAGGAGGCAATAATTATTATTAGTCTGTATTTCAAAAGGTAACTGAAGACGTTTGAGCACCTGAGAGATTAATGTTTTTAATCCTTGATTTTTCCAAGTAGGATTGTCCATACTGTATAAATTATCAAGGGGTTACAAGCTGGTCATTTTCAAAAAGGAATTGGACAATTCTGGCATTTTCTACTAATTAGAAAAAGAAAAATAGAGGAACTAAACACAGAAAAAATAAAACAGCTGATGCTTTGAGTGCTTGTGGTCAGTATAAGAATGTGCAGAGTTTGCAAATCTGACTCAGCTACTTGAAAAATGATGGGATCTACTTTCAGTGAAAGGCTGAGGCATGGAGATGAGACTGGGCTGATCAATTATCCCATGAGAATTGTGCAGTGTCTCCCTGTGGCATGCCACCAAACTTTTCATAAAAACCCTGTTTTCTTGGCTTCAAAACATCTCAGCATTACCCTGCTTTTTTAACAGATCTATGCAAATATCTGTAAGTGCTGTATGTAGTAAGGGAGAAGTGATGCCTTGGACTTGTTCCTTTATGGGCTTATCTGTCTTCTGTTGGCATTAAAGTTACCACGATGCCAAACTTGGAAGAGTTGAAATATGTAAATTGGAGACTTTGGAGAGTGTACAAAGCGTATGGATGGGTAGACTCAGTGTTGCTTCCCTTCTGAGTA
Organism: Daphoenositta chrysoptera; assembly: GCA_013397915.1. Classification (NCBI taxonomy): domain Eukaryota; kingdom Metazoa; phylum Chordata; class Aves; order Passeriformes; genus Daphoenositta; species Daphoenositta chrysoptera. Next base: position 3,351,908 of record VZRO01007381.1, read on the forward strand.
ATTACTGATTTATCTTGGATGGCAGAAGAGACGTTTTTCATTCCAAACCTGACAATACTCATGGAGATGGTGAAGCTGTTGTATTTGTGAGGGTTATAACTTTGAGTGCTCTGTTGGCGATGCTGGATTTGCCCCTGTGTAATTTCCCTTCTCCTGTGATGTGTGAGGCCCTGGTGGCTGGGGAGTTCAGAAGTTGTAAGGATGGACAGCTGGGTACCTGTGCTGCTCAGCAGGTCACTCAGAAACTGCAATTAGCACAGCTCAGCTTTTCCTGCTCTGCCCTCTGCCAAAATAAATATTCCTGAGCTGCTTTGGTATATGCCCAGGCCACCAGTACATGTCTTGGTTTTTCCTGCAACTCTCCCATTTCTTATATTGAAATAGGAGAGTGTAGAGCTGTTTTGTTTGTGTGTTCACAGCACTGTGCACAGTGAAAGTAAGAGCTGGAGCAAGACAATCTGCATTCCTCTCCCTGAATCCACATGGACTGGGATGCCAGAGGTGTCCCATTTCCACACCAAACTCCTGACAGCCCGCAGTGTGTGGATGCTTAGAGCTGGTTGCAGAGATATTTTCCAGCATTCTGATGGTGTCTGTGAGAAATTCCTTGCTTTCACACGATGTTACCCATAAACAGATAGAAAGTTTTTGTAAACTGTTTTGCAGGTGTCATGATACTGCCTGAGAATGTTTTCAAATGGGTGTTGTAGGGTTTCACCAATCCTTTAGAGAGGTGGATGGTCAATGACCAATGGCCCTACGCCATTCAAGCGAACTCAGAGATATAAACCAGTCTGTAAATTAATAAATAATTCCATTCTTTCCTGAACAAAAGCTGCTCTGCTCCCCAGCAGTCAGTGCTCTCAGCACAAGGCTGACAGGCCCCACTGGTAACTCTGACATCTCCAGCAGCAGAAGGGACTGGTAAAATTGCCTCACAAGAGCTCTCAGTCTCATTTGCCAAGCCTAGTGCCTAAAGTGTAGCCTAGTTCACTCTCTCAGTGGGAAGCAAATAGAAAAATCATTTTTGCAGTGCCCAGCAATGTTTATCTTCCAGGTTGGCTGGCCTGCAGTGACATTCGTGTCCCCAGAGCCTCTGAACTTAATCATTTCCAGTTGCTGCTTGCCTGCTTGAAGTGATCCTAGTCCACCCTCCACTGTGTTCTCCTGCCAGTCACTATGGGAACAGCAATCAAAGCTCATATTTATGGCTCTGTAGATGTCCAAGGTCACGGAGCACAGGTCTAGTGGGAACAATTAAAACAGACCTGTCCAGTTATATCTCTTTAAGCTCTCCCCACATTACACCTCTAACTAGAGCAGTAAAGTTAAAGCAGCATGACTGTCAGGATGTGGCTGCTTTATAGAAGATATCCTTTACAGAGATAAAGACACTCAGGATAATGTGGCAGCGTGCTAGGAGTGAAGTCAGCTTCGCTGGACAAAACCTGCCCCAGGCTGAATTCCAGATCCACCCATGGCCAGAGCTGTGCCCAGCAGCCCTGGGCAGGTGTTCCCACTGGAGCAGCTCAGCTCTGCAGCTCCTGCCTCACACACCACAGGGATGAAGTGGTTTGAACTCTTTTGAAGTGGCAGAGGATGTTTACTCTGGTTTGGGGCGTTGTGTGGTTTCAGTGGTTTCGCCCTGGGTACTCCATTACTGTCATCACCTATAAATTAAAAATGGCAAATGTGCATTTTTAGGGTAGCAGCAAATATTGTTTACACCTGGTGACTTGCTCTGTGGCAGAATACAGGGGAAAAAAGGACTGCAAGAATAATTGGAGTAAGATGGAGGGAAGAGCTGCAGTGAACTTAATGTCTGAGGGAGATAGAAGTAATTATTTGGCAATTTCCAGGTTTTGTAAGAGGCAGCTGTTTCTCTCTCTGTTGGTGTTTCAGCCAGGGTCACTTTCTATTGAGGGATTTGTGTGATGGGACTCATGATCCCATTGTCTGTGTTTTATTGGGTCTGGGGATGGAACAGGTCCCTTCCCTTGAGCCCTAATGTGGTTTGCTACATAAGAATGAAAATCATTTAGGCCAGAAGATGGAGCAGCAGATACCACGTGGAGGTGAGATAGAGTTACCTCCTTCACATGCAATGGGCACAGAAAGATGCAACACCAGAATTTCAGAAACAGGCCAGCAGGCATGTAAATGTGTTCACAAATCTCCAGGCTTTTTTAATAGTTGTGTTACATTAAATATATTCACTTCTAACTCACAGCTAATTGAGTTTGGGTAGCCAGGGCATGTGTAGTTAATATTTTCTTACATGGGATTAGTTTTAAATGCCGTAGATGAAAGAAGTTCTTACTGTGCACAGTGCTGTGGAGACAAAGCTGTGTCCCAAGCAAACAAGACAAAAGGAGAGCAGGCAGGACAAAACCCAGATGGACTCCAGGCCACTGCATCTCCACCACTCTAAATCACTTTGAAATACAAATATTCACTGCCACAAAACACTGGGATGCTGGGATGGGGCATGGACATGGGAATGTGTTTTGGAAAAGCAGCTCAAGAATACTGAAGTTTCCATTTTGATGCTTTCCTCTGGCAGGATTAAGCATTTCTCTGGCAAATGGATGCACAGCCGTGGGCTGGGGTTGTGGGTTCTTCACCTTTCACTCTCCAAGTTTGGATCCAGCCTGAAAAGTTGTATTTTGATATCTGGGCAACCTTAAAGTCTGACTGTGAAAAAACGAAAGGAAACATTGGAAAAATCTTTACATTAATGCTGAGAACATTCCTTATTCATCTTGGAAAGGGGAAACAGGAGGTAACAGGCTTCATGTGCCTTCTCCCTCCTGAGGAAACTCCTCTGAAGGAAGTTTTCTGCTGTGTTCTCTGATACAGATATGTAGATTTTCTGAGCTCTATATGGCAGGCTTGATAGGCAGTGTCAAAACACGAGATGTGTTAGGCTGACTCACTCCTGTGCTTTATCCCTGCTGGGAAACATTAACTGGGAAGTGCTGCTGGGCTGGACTGGGAGCTCCAGAACTGAGCGTGGCTCCTCGGTGAGGTGTGTGGGTGTGACACAAATGTTCTCATTTCCTTGGGACCAGCAAGGGAGGGCTGGATTCGCTGTTTGGAGCTGTGAATAAGCACTCCTGGCTGCTGGGACGTGGAGCTGTGACAAGGAGTGCTGGGCTCTGGTGTCCCCCATGCCAGGGGGGTGACAGAGCCCTTCCTTGCTCCAGGGAGCAGGTGGCATTTGCAAACCTGGCAGATTGGCAGCTACAAATGGTAGAAACCAAGACATCTCTCACCCTTTGCCTCCAAGAACAGAAACACCCCAGCGTTTTGAGGAGCAGGGAAGGCTCCAACTCCCGCCCTGCCCGGCTCTGTGACTTTGGTGACTGACACAGGGGAAGAACATGGCAGTAATTTTCACTGGGAAGGTTTTAGAAGTGATGGCCACACCATAAAAAAATTATCCACATTCCAGTTGCACTGGAGGAATCTGGAGAGAGTTAAGTTCTTGCCTGTTTTATTTTCCCTCCTGTTACCTCCCAAGCAGACAATCAATAGTGTTAATGTGACTGCTGAGAGGTGCCATGAGGGTGCAGGCAATTCAGAAAAAGCAAGGCATTCCAGGAAAAAAAAAATTATACCTTGCAGCTTTGATCGTTGTTGGTTTCTAAGAGCATAAAAACCACCCACAATTCATATTTTCTCTTGCAGTCTTTCTTCATTATTGTTATTATTATTATTGTTATTGCTTATTTGGCTGTGCAAAGGGAGAATTGAGGTTGATTTTAAGGTCCAATTTCCTTTCTCTTGTTGTGTTCCCAAGATAACTCTACTGACTTCTTTTAAAGGCAGCACCTGGGAAGCCAGTGGGGTGGGATCTGGGCACCTGGGGGCATTCCCACCCCCGGGACCATCTGGTGAAGTTCCTTGTGGAGGTGACACTCAGGGCCGTGCTTTGCAGCAGAGGGGGCAGTCTGTGAGGAGGTTTTCCAATGAGGTGGCTTGGATGTTAGGAAAAATCAGCAGAAAAGAGTTGTCTGCATCGCTGTGCTGTGTTGGGAGAATAATTCCACCTGGGCTGTGCTGAGCCAGCCCCAGGGGCTGCAGTGAGCCCAGGGACCACTGGATGTGCTCGCCCGTGGGCACAAAGGAACTTCAGCTCAGGGCTGGAAACTGAAACCCAGGGCTTCACCCACAAAGCCAGTTCTCCCACCTGCCTGCCTCTATAAAATCAAACTAAAATAGTGTAAAATGAATTGAAAATCCCAGCCAAAACCTGTTCTAGCAAGGGGTTATGCCACTGAGTGGTACAGCAGCTTTTCTGACATCAGTTCTTTTTTGGTTTTTAATCTATTTCACTTCACCTCCATTTGACCTCTTCCATTAGCAACTGGAATTGTCTCTCTGTTTTCTGCTAAAGAGACATCCAGGGGAGGTTATTACAGTCAAAATGAAGGCTTGCCCAAGGAAGGATGGAAGGAACCTTGCAAGACTCAAGAAATGTTGAACATATTCTCATTTTGCTGTGGTTGGCCCAAGGAGCAGGAGAAGAGATTTTATGCCTTAAAATGAACGAGGTCAAGAGCTTACACTGTGGATGTCAGCAGCAGAACCATGGAATATATCAAACAGCAAAAAGAGAGCCAAAAAAAGGAATCAGAGCTTCTTGAGACACACACCTGTGAGCAGCAGGGTTTCACAGCTCCCATTCCCACCAGGTGAAGCAGGACAGGGATGTCCCTCCCCTGGGAAGAGGTGGGTTCATGCCAGTAGGGCCATCTCCCAGCAAATGGTGAATTGCCACCAGCAGGCTCAGTAGTCTCTCTTGTAGTTAAGAAAAATATCATCTGGCATATCTGTCTTGAAAGATTGCCAAGCCTTACCTCGGAATGCATGTTTTACTCGGGAGTGATTATATGCAAAAGATAAATAGAAAACAGTTTTGGTTTTAGCTGGAAATAAATTGATGCTAAGAATCTGCAAAACATCCTCTTCCCTGAATTAAAGCAGTCCCTTTGGAGACATCTCTAAACTCTCTTTTTCAGCATGTTGGGCTCTTTTTTTTCCTGATCTCTTTATCTCTCTGCTCCTTTCCTCCCTCCGCCCACCCACACAATTCCTTTATTTTCTTCTCTACACCATTTCCCAACCTATTTTCTGTTGCATATTTGAAAGCAAGAAATTAGTTGGAAATCTCAAAGAGCTGTGAGATTTTCTGTTCTACACTATCAAAGAGCTTTGAGCCTGACTCGGGCAAATACTCCTCATCCTTCCCACTGCCCTTCCAAACTCCTCTGGGCCAAAAAGGTCACAGGGAGGAGCCCTGGGCCCCTCTCACAGTCTCTCTCCTTGGTGGTTTTGCCCATTCCTTGGCTTTGTTTTAATGTTCCTCCCAAAGCAAGGCTGGGAATTAATGATCTGGAGGGGGAAACATTCCCAGCTCTGAGCAGGAGCCCAGCACTTTGGAAAAGAGGATGGAGCAGTCATGTTGCATGGTAATGGGCTGGATTTGAGGAGTTTGGATCATTTCTGTGCCCTTGCACATGCAGACGTGGAACCATATTGCTGGTGTAACTCGTGACTGTGAAAGAGGCCACAACCTTGGCATATGCAGCCCTTTACATTTACAATTTATGCACATTTACCATTTTTTTTAAAGTATACTGGGAACAGAAAATGGTACATCTTCTGCATAAAAATGAAAAGTAACTGAAAACCTGTTATATGCTCTATATAGCTCTGATCTGAGGGAAAAAGATGACTGCAGATTTGTGGTTGACAGCCTTCAGAAAAGGTTCAACAGAGTGTGAAAATTGACATTTAGCAAATAGCAATTCAGCCTTCATTTTTTGTGGAGCTGCTTGAAATAAATGGCAGGTTTTAAACAAAATGTTTGGTCAGTTGTTACACTGGATGTTGATTGTCTCATTACTGCAGTTAATTAAAAAGGGGGACAATAAGTCAAAGCCAGAGTCAATAAGTTTGTTAATAAAGACTTAATTTGGTGGAATCATTATAAATTGACTGTACAATGAATGGATATGCCACAGGAATGTGAGTGTCTGAAGGTCCATAAATGGGTTTTCAGAAATACCCATCAGGTTGTAGCCAATTTGTCATGCTAAATAAGCTCTTCAAATCCACTTAGGCAAGTGTGTACATTTTTCCAAACGGTATCACCACTGAGTAGGTGATGCATACAGAGACACCATTTTTTTCCAGCAGGTTTTTTTATCCATTCCAAATCCTTTTTAGTTTTGTTATCTCTGTATTTCTCATTGTAAGTGATTTACTATTAATGCCAGTCTTCTTAGAAGGAATAGAATAAATCATCAGAGAAGAGAAAGAGTAAATCATCACTGCAGTGAGTGCTGGAGGCTGAACCTGAGCACTACCCATGTGAGATTTTAATCCACCTGACCCTTTTCCTCTATGGCTGACCAAACAGCAGGTGAACACCCCATGGCAGACAAACTTCAAAACTAATTTTAAAATGAAAATCTAGATCAACATCTGTTCTCTTCCTCAAGCAGTCCTGATGCAGGAGACTGCATGCAAAGCCTGATGCTAATGACTGCAATAATTGCATAGCTCTGCACCCCTGCCAGTAATCCTCTCATTGGAGTCCTCTGGGTTATCACAGGAAAGCAATTTCTCTGTCAGGGATGACACACTGGTCTGCTCTGCAGGATTTTTCAACACTCTGAAAAACAGGAGAGTAAGATAAAATTACATCGTGCTGCCTTCTTCCAAAGTAGGGCAGAAGAGCAAATCATGAAAGTAGCAAAGATTTGGCCCAAATTCATCCAGCCACTGACTGCACATGGCAGAGCACCACGTGCTGTCTGTGTTAACAAACACCAATTGTTCATCCAGCAAGTTTTACCTGACTCAAGTGTCCATCTTTTCATTGGGTTTTATCATTTTAGCCTAACTTAGGTGGCTTTTATCTTCCTGCTACCATCCAGCAGCCAGTGTAAACTTCAGGACAAAGCTGACTGAAGCCTGAGCTGTTCCTTCCAGGACATCTCAGTCCCTGTGCCAGGAGCTCAGGAAATGCAGTGGCCCTACAGATCTCCTGTGTGATGTGTTCATCTCCTCTGTGTCTCTGAGGGCAGCACTTTGTTCTACACTGGGAAGCAAACGGTGTCAGGAAGAGGAAGAGCCACACTTGGTTTCTATTTCTTTTTCTCCCCCCTGGCACAGTGACAGTGCATCAAGTTAATACCCAGTCTTAGCAGCATCTTCTGCAATTCTGCTTGAAAGGGTTTCTTCCAATTTATGCCTTTTAATTAGAAGCTTTCAACCTGTAATTAGAAACTTACACCAGCCCAACCTTCGTTTCTTAAAAAATGCATTTGTGGTTTGGGCAATTATGGTAACATGAAAAGTAATTATTTTTCTCCATGTGCGAAATGAGCACGGTCATTAATGCAGCCAACAGGAGGAGGAATTTATTTTGTTTCAATTTGTTTTAATTTATTGCCATAAGTTACATAACAAGCAGAATAAATAGGTGCTGTAGGCAGTAGATGAGGCGTGTGTAACTGTGGGTCTGTTGGTGTGGGGAGTGCAGGGAGGCTGTGGGCAGTGGGGTCAGAGGCACAGCCCCACTGCAATTCCAAACCCCCTGGTTACCACACACAGGTTATGCATGAAGAAATTTCCAGACTTACTTGAGCAGTTTTGACCCGGACTGTGTAACTGTTCAAGAAGCTGAGGTCAGGTTTTTATAATAAAAATAATGATGGGCTCTTCAGTGCCAGCCAGTGGCATCAATAGCAGCCCTGTGCCTTGGTTAGAGCTCAGCCTGCCCTGTGATAATGTCATTTTCTGCCCCAGTTCTGACCATGCCAAGAGAGGGGACATCTGTCCTTTGGTGTCCTGCAGCCAGAGCTGACTCTGCTCCTGAATTTCACGGTGTGGCTGGCTCCTGTCAGAGATAACCTGGAATGGTTTGGGTTGGAGGGGACCTCCAAGATCATCTCATTCCACCCCCTGCCATGGGCAGGGACATCTCCCACTAGACCAGGTTGTTCCCAGCCCTGTCCAATTTGTCCCTCCCGTGTCAGCACACAGGACTCTCCCCTGTGGGCTGGATTTTCTCAGTGACACCCAGAACTGCTGTGGTTTGTTAATCAGGGTGTGATCAGCAGTGCACAGCAGCTCTGTCCCTGCTCAGGATGTGCCTCCTGGCCACTCATGTTTCCCACCACACGAACACAGATGGCTCTGTGTGTGCCAGCTTGGCAGCTGAGGCTGGAAGAGGGACCACCCCCAGGTGAGGAGAGGGACGTTGCACTCATCTCTACACTTGGAATAGGAATAATTATTTTTACATCTCTGAATCCCTTCTCTGTCTGCTTAAACACATCATCTTTTTAAACCACATCTGTATTTACCACACATCGTGTTCAACTATCTCCCAATTTCTATGATAATTTCCCTCCTTGATTTACAAGCAAGAGAATTTTTTAATTATCCAGATGATTTTAATTTTCTCAGCCATACCTTCACTTCGTTAAACATTAATCTTGCACTTTTTTCTTAGACAATCTCTGCCCTTCACCACTTCTCCAGTTCATAGTGAAACTAGATCTCAATAGTATTACACAGTCATTTTTCTCTCTAGATTAATTTGATATCTTCTGCTTGATCTCAGGTTTTGTCTTCTAAATACTGTATTTGGCTTCTGGTAAACTATTCCAGAAATTACTTTAAATGTAAAAAAAGAAAAAAAAAATACCCTAAGACATTTAAGACAACTTTACATAATTACCTCGCCTTCAGCAGTTCCTGTGCTGTAGCATGGTAGGCAATCACAAAGAATTTACAATTGTGTTTTGACTGCTCCATGTTTTCCCAGTTTCACTGCTTTTTAGTGCTCTGAATAAGCCTCAGCTAGTGCAAAGTCTACTGAAGACTGCAGCAGGGGATTTGCAGTGTGGTGGGAGGAACCATATGTTCAAACTTCTCCTCTTGCTGAGGAATGGCATTTTTTTGGAGGGAGAATGAAAGCTGGTTCTCACCTGCTTGGTGCTGCAAGACAATACCCTACCTACAAACTGCTCTGATTACTCATTTGTCTAGACCCTCTCAAATCTTCTTTTAATATTAGCTGAGCACCTTCCCGATGCTGGCTGCAACCTGATATTTTAGAATGCTTAGAAACATTTTTTTTTTAATTGTCTTTGCTTGTATTGGAACAGAAAAATGCTTGGGAGGAGGAACAACAGGTTGAGCCTGGACTCACCTGGTGAAAACATCAATTGAACATAAGTTCAAACAAAATCTTGTCATCTCCCAAAGACCAAAAGGCTCTGCCCTGAGCTTCACCCCTCACACCAGAATTCCTTCCTACTGGTATTGCCATTTCCTGAGAAAAACATAGTTTTTCAAATGGTTTCAAGCCACTCCTGTTAGTTAGCCCTTCTCACAGAGTTGTGGTCTCTGAAGAGATAATAAAATATGTCCATTACGTGGTCAGGAGAGTATTGTTTTAGCATGAACCCTCTTCAGGAAAAGTTCACTGAACAAAGGACCCATAACTCAAATTAGGTGAAAAATGCATGAACTGGTCCATTGGGCTCTGAGATGAAGTTACCAAAACCAGCAGCAGATTTATTGCACTGATGGTGATGAAGCATTTCTTGAAGCTGTAAGAGCTGTATTTAAAAAAGAAGAAAGAAAAGATGTAAACACTAGGTTCCCTATCCAATGAAATAGCAAAGCTTACAAACAAAGTTAGCACAAGGGTTATTCCTTTCTCAACTTCTTTTTATCTTTCTCTTGTCTCAGCTTTGTATAAAATCTCTTCAGCATCTCTGTTGCCCAAATACAGAGGAGAAAATTGTTGCACCCCCTGCCATTCATACCAGATTTATCTCTAACTCAATTAGAAAACTGTAATTTCCAATAAAGCATCATTAGACCTCTGCACCTGTCAGGTCTCTGATAGATTTAGGTGGGTTTTGCTTGGGAATTAACCGTGGTTTGTGGAGATAGCTAAAATAATTTTCATTTACTGTTCCCTGTATCACATTAGTAATTGCATAAGGTTTTGGACCCCCAGCCATAACAATCTCTTTCAGATTATGGCTGCACTGGAATTGTCACTTATTAGATTTGCAGCACAAGCACTGGAAACTCTATGGTGATGCAGCCTGTCAAACTAACCAGTATTTACAGCAATGGGCAGGATTTACAATTGGATGACATGATAATAATATATCCTTGTTTACTTCTCTAATTAATGTTTCTAAAGAAAACACCCTGGAAACCTTCCATAAGCAAGATTTATTTCTGTTGATTGAGACTGTAATCAGATGTCCCTATTCAAACAGTAATTGGTGTGCTTCATTAACATGTAATTGAAAACAAGATTTATGTCAATGCTTGGCAATAAATAACAGGGATGCATATTTTCGTATTAGTGATGATCTCTTCTGTAAGCTCTCAGAGTGGTTTCTGCTTTTGTGTTTTGCCACTTAGGTCATATTTTGTCAAAATCATGGTGTCTCACAAAAAGACATTGTGCATTTTCCCCTTTGTGTTTTAACCTCTCTCTCTAAAGTACGAAGGCCAAGCTCCCTTTTCTTCTCTTTCCTGCTTTATATCAGACTCTCTGTTCTTGCCATATTTTAGCCTATGTTTTTCTCAGGAAATGGCAATACCAGTAGGAAGGAATTCTGGTGTGAGGGGTGAAGCTCAGGGCAGAGCCTTTTGGTCTTTGGGAGATGACAAGATTTTGTTTGAACTTATGTTCAATTGATGTTTTCACCAGGTGAGTCCAGGCTCAACCTGTTGTTCCTCCTCCCAAGCATTTTTCTGTTCCAATACAAGCAAAGACAATTAAACAGAAAAATGTTTCCAAGCATCCTAAAAATAGAAACTAAACATGGCTTCTTTGCAATTCAGTAAAACCTAATTAACTTCCAGTTAATAGGGAGAAAAGCATTGTGTTTTGTTCTAGGAGTAGACATATATGAGATAACACACAAATAATGAAGTCAGAAGTGTAAGTCGCTGTGAATGGGTGATGCCATTGATTTCATTGAAACAAGGGAGTTAAAATTGAAAACAAATTTCAGCCCGAGATGCTGGTTCATTACCGGCAAATTGATGGAGCTCCGTGTTTACTTGCTGGCATAATTTACCAATTGTATGAGATGTAAGCAGGCACAGCGCTAACATTGGCTAATTTTATGCTCAACGTGAATCTTATGGCTGGTCAGATGGATACCATAAGAAATAATTAGAGTCATTAGAAGTAATGGGCTACAGCTGCAGTAATACATGCTCTATTCTCAGTCCAGGGGTTTCTAAGCAAAATTAAATTAGCTCCTGTTACCACACTGCTGCATCATATGCTCCTCACCTCTTGAGCATCAACTTCTCTTCCCATTTCCATACTGCAAGCAGCGTTTATGCCCCACACAGAAAAAGCCCCAGGTGGGAACAAGGAATTCTGAAGCTTTAGGCCATTCCTTGTTTTAAAAAAAGAAACAAGGAAGTAATAAAATGAGAACAATTCCAAAGTGGCAGCAGAAGGTCCCCAGCTCACATTAGCTCCTTTCACATGTCCAGGGTCATCCCTCTGCTCTGCTGCAGCCTTTGGTGCAAGGCACAGATTGCAAGTCACGTTTGCATCAGTGCTGGAGCTGGGAGAATTTTCCCCCTGAACTATTTACATTAAATTTTACTTTTTAACAGAATTATGCCCGCTGTATTGGAAGCACATCAGCAGCCTCCCACCCCAGGTGATACTGCCTTCACATCTTTAATACCCTCTTTTTTCCCCCAAATTCAAAAGGCTGTTCAGAAGAGTAAGGAAAATGCTGCATTATCCTGGAGTGGGGTAGGGGAGGGACAAGAAGGAAATACATTCCATGGTACTGAAGTGATTAATGTGACTGTTTATGATGAAGGAAATGAAAACTAGAAATCTGGGTGAGTAATGATCTTTCCAAGTGAATGACTTTCTCTGGAACCACAATACAAACTCATGTGCTGATCTCCTTTAAATTATTGTTAAAGTTTCCAAAGCAAAGCAGGGATGACACTGAATTTTTTTTTCTCCCTTATTGAGTTTCAAGAGCATAGAATTTCCAGCAATTTCCAAGGGTTTTGGAGAGATCAGTTATCCATGTGCCCACCATTTATCCCTGGCGATGGTAGCTTCCCTGGCCTCAGTTATTGCAGTATATAAATGTTTCACAACTGCTAATATATTTATCTTTCCATCCTCCCTATGGAGTTGGGAAGTGCTATTACCTCTGTTGCAGAACTAAGAACTGAGATTAAGGGTCAGATTTGTTATGGCATTTAGGTGCTCAATGGGATTTTCAAAAGTAGCTAACACCCATTGTAATAAGTGGAACTTGGGAACTTGGATAGCTCTGAAAATCCTGTTACTCGTGTCTTTTTTAAAAAAAATTTGGACTTATTTGACACCTTGGGATCCACAGGAGTAGTTCCCATGTTGTGGGGAGTCACCCAGACAGGAGAATCTCTTCATCCACCTCCCAGGTGGGACAGGAGCAATTTCATGGCCGTAGCTTATCTCAGTGCTGAATTCAGCAAGCTGTAACTGTGCACAGCAGTGTATTTACCCTTCCTGCCCAGCTCTGTGAGAGAGGTCAAAATCCAGTCCTGCAAATACTGGAGCAAAAATAAGCAGCACCCATGGTCAATAAAAAGGGCTTATGTGCCAATTGCTGGGATGGAAAATTCAAGAGCAGGAGCAAATAATGAAACAATCTATATTCATGCAGCCACCTTTCCAGCCTACTGCTCTAAGTACAGGCTTACACCTCACCAGGAGATGGGAATCCCACTAAAAGCTCTGGAGTATCACACTGGAAAACAAATGTTGATTTTGAACAAATTATCTGTTCATCTCTAAATCATTTTCTTTCATTATTAGTCTCCAAATTGGTTCTGCTCTGGAAGGCAGAATTAGGTTTAAAAGCAGAGTGTCTCTAATACGCCTGCTTCAAATGAAAGTGTTCAGTAAACATTGCTCAAACCCCCAGAGCATAAACTCCTCAACTGCTTTCTCTGGCTTTGCATAGATTTTGCACCTCCTGGTTTATGGTCAGCTGTCTCAGGGATTCATTCAGGATATCAGAAAATAATCAAATGAAATCCCTTACAAACACATGCCTCTTAAATACCGAGGAAACAATTTTTAAGACCCTTCTTTCCTCCTTTACAGTAGCATAGATTTGACAAGAGTCCCATGAAATAATGGATTTACACCAATTTGGAACATGGAGGAGAGAGCAGAGTCAGGCTCCAAACCACAGCACCAGCCCAGAGCCATGTGGGCTGCAGCCCAAGCTTTTCATCATTGGAAGAGCTGCACTTTGCTGTTGTAGTACTTTCAATCATTTCCATAGTTTTAAGGCTCCAAAAAGACCCCTGGGCTTTAAAATTGTATTTTCAACATTAAAGGGTTGGGTTGGGGTTGGCTCAGCAAGATTGCAGCTGCCTGAGGTAGTGATTTGGGATGGAGGAGTGGGGGTCAGCCCAGCGAGGGGCTGAGGGAGCAGCAGCACAGCCCCAGCTCTTGTTGTGTCCTTGTCCCATGTCACACCACGGGCTGTTGGGAGGTGCTGGAGAGGGTCCTTTGTGCCTCCATGAGGAAAGAAGCTCTTCATGGATTAGAATGTGTCCAAAAATCACATGGGTTTCAACTGTGTTTGTAAGATGTTGTTATTCCACTTCCTCAGGTGGAGGAGGGAGAATAATTCCATCACTTTGTTAGACGCGAAAGAGAATAAAACTTTGGGGCAGTCTTATCTAGGACACTCCAAATCCTTGGTAGCTTATTCAAAGCTTGAATTTTAACTCAGTTTGGTGTTCAGGGGACCTGTGTGCACACGGAAAGATGTGCAAGAAGGTCCTCTATTGATCCTCCCCCACCACAGGAAGACATCCACGGATTTCCCAGCTCTCCTCACTCACCAGTAGAAGTGTGGGACTGGGAGGCTGCTCCTGCACAGAGCAGGAATTGAGTGCTGCTGCAAATCAGTGTGTTTGCACTGTGGTGTCTGAACACTGTTTTGCACCTAGGAGATTTATTTCTCACTGGATAGAAGAGCTAAAAGATTAACAGATGAACAAATATATTGAGACAGCCAGGACATCAAAGAAATTGGAGAGTCACTGAGATGCTGGAGAGCTGGAGAGTCACCTGGCTGTGTTCTCAGGAATTATTTTATCCTCAGATTAGCTCAGCTGTCTTGGGATTTGGACACATTCTCTGGTGAATTTAGCTACATGATTTAAGATATAACTGGCCCCAGGTCTCTGCTGCTCCTCCTGAGGATCCTGCCTGTGGAGCAGAGGGAATGTGTGCCTGCATTCCAGCCACTGCAGCACAGATCCTGGGGTCTTAGGGCAAGCAGAGAGTCCTTTGTTTTTCAGAACAAACACCAGCCTGTGAGGTACACCAAAGGTGAGAATGTGACTGTATCCCTGGGCAGAAATCTCCAGGGAAAATACGGGTCAGACAGCTTTTTGTCCTCCATGTGATCTGCAATTCAGTCAGGCAGGAAAAAAAGTGAGTTACAGCAATCCTAACCGCAGGTTCCTCATAGAGGAATCAGCTGAGGGGTGATAGTAGTGGAAGGAATCAGAATAAGGGTTAGATAAAATGTGGCTTCCCTGCAAGAAACAAAAAGCAGCTCAGAAGGATTGTACAGAGGCTGCTAACCATGAGACCGTGCTCATTCCTTGGGCTGCATGTGCCTCAATTGCTCCCTGAAATTTAGATTTAGTTAAGTCAGCCAGGAAATTATGGATAAGTTTGGGGTCTTGAGGGAAAGGTGTTCAAAAAGCAGCAATATGAAGACACTGAAAAGAGGGAAAGTCGTAACTTGAAAAGTGCCACACAGAGGGAGCTGTGCCTGTGCTTTATTGAACTGTTGGCTGCAATAAATACAGCTGAATTCCCTCAGTCCCCCATAATGTTGTCTGAGTACCAGCAGGAGTCCATTTAAGAATACTCTTACTTGCACAAATGATTATATATATGGAGAGCAGAGAAGGAGCTGATGCAGGCAAACCCTGAGAGCTGCCCAGGAGAGCTGGGGGTGGTGCTGGGCTGCCCCGTGCCCAGCTTTGGTCAGTGCTGCCAGCCCAAAGAGACTCAGCCTCTGTTCCAGCCCTCCCATCTGCTTCACCTGTAGAGGCCAGACTAGATTTTGTGATGGTACAGTAAATAAATGGTCGTAAAATCAACTAAGAGGATATTCCCAAAGAGTTAGAGTTGGTTTTTTATTACTATTTGCAATGCAGAGAGTAATAAGAGACTGTATGATAAATAAGAAAGAGACAAGTATAATAGAAGACCTAAAAATGGATGATGAACAAGGAAGACTGAACCTTGTGCTTCTGCACTTCACAGCATTAACCCCAATTGCTGAAGTAAAAGGTCTGGCTGTGTAACAGTATCTGACAGTGCTGTGACAGGACTGGGCAGTGTATCCATGGTTAGGAGGGGCTGAAGCTCTGCAGAGCACATGGTCATGCCTGATGTGATGTGAGCCTAGGACTGGAGACCACAAATTTTGGGGTCTCCAGCCTGATTGTTTTCATTGATTTCCTTGTATCCTTAAACCCTTCCAAACCTCCCATTACAGGAAGTCAGGAGAACTAATTTATTCCTTATGGTTTGAGGAGGAGAAGCACTTGCACCCTCTGTGTAGATACTCAGCTTTGCTGATATCCCCTGTTAGCGCTGATTAGTGAGAAATCTGAACTAGAAATAAGAGCAAGCTGACCTTGGGGACAGCTTTACTACCCCTTTTCCCTTGGCCCAGTATAGCAAAGCTGGCATGGAACGTTAGCAGATCCGATCTGCGCTGTGGTTTTACCACACCGTGCACGAACCTTTTCCTCTGAAAGCAGGTGAGAACCTGAACCCTGGCAGGGTGTGAGGGGCAGCAGAGCACCCCGAGCAGGAGCCCTGAGCCCACGGGGCCGTGTCACCCCTGTGTGTTGCAGGCTGGAGTCGCCCACGCGCGCGCTGGTGATGGAGGCTCCGAAGGGCATCGAGATCAACGCCGAGGCCGGCAGCCTCAAGGCCACGTGCAGGACAGAGCTCAGGCTGGAATCCAAAGATGGAGAGGTAAGTGAGAAACGCCGAGCCCTGCAGTGAAGCCGAGCCAGGGCACGGATCCCCTGCAGATCTGCAGCCCTGTGGGTCACCCAGCCGCTGCCTTGGAGACGCTGGTGAGAAAGCCCAGGGGCAGTGGGCTCGCCTGACCTCAGTGCGCTCACCCTGATTGAACACATCCCCTGCAAATGAGGCTCACTCCGTGGCTGTGGAGCCCAGCCCTGACTTAGCTGTGTCTCTAAGCCAGGTTTTCCCCTGATGGGGGAGTGACTTTAAAGAAACTTTCAGCAGTCTCTGCTTTAAGATAGTTTATTAAGTCTTATCAGAGAAGTAAGGTCACTAGCGTGACCCAGACACAGCACACATCAGAGAAGTGCAGCAGAATGCCCGCTTATCAAGATAACACGGCCTTCTTAAAGGTAAATCATCCAATTAAAGCTTAAAACAAAAGATATTTTCACTTTTCTACCAATGTTAGACAAATGCTTTAGTCACGTATACAGGAACTGCGGAATTTTTCATCCAATAATTTTTAGGAGCCTACTACTGCAGAATATGGCATACTAGAAGAAAAAGAAGAAGGCCTAGAAACAACAACAATCCTCCATATTGGAGTTTTTGCTTTTTATCTATTTACTACATTAATACACCCAACACCTTTAGATTTTTCACCCTGTGATAACCTTACATAATACTCTATTATTTAGTTCTCACTAAAGTAGATTCTAGTTCTTCCCAAAGAGCTGGCAGTTTTCTCCATGGATAAAAGTAAAATACAGCGTTGTCCAGGGGAGTAGAACCCTTCAAAACAGGCAGGGAAATATTCTCTGCTTTCAGGGCTCCCACACGTGGCAAAGGCTGATTCATTATTTTAAAGTGCATGGATAATAGCATCTGTTTTTCCAGCAGATTTATGGAGCTGTAAAATGCACAGTGCTCTGAAATTCTTTGTTTCCTTGTCACTTTAAAATAAGATATACTTGGCCAACATAATTAAAGCTTTTATCATATATTTTTCCTATAAGAAGAGCTTAATTCACTGGTATTGATCTGAAAAGCTTTTGTGGATGATGTTTCATTCTGGAAAGAAAGGGAACATTAGGAGACATAGGTTGTTGCACTGGAGAAACTTCCAAAGGGAAAGAGAGAATAATTAAAACTGATAATATAGAGCAAAAGTAAAATAGGTGTTAAGAGTTGTTGACACTCTTTTGGTGTCACAAAATTATGTGGGCACATGGTTCTTACCCCTCCTCCTGCCATGATGATGGAAGACACCAAAGGATGTGGTTGAGGAGCTCCCAGTGGGGAAACCACTGAGAGCCTCAACAGGAGGAGCTGCCCAGGGAACACAAACCTCCAGGCAAGAGGGCTCCCACATAAGGTAACATTTACCTACCTTAGTGTCAGGGGTAATAAATAGAATGACCTTTTTATTGCAATTTCTGTTCTTTCTAAACATTTGCATTTTAAGAGAGTCCAAACCTAGATCATGGGTGTTAACAAAAAAACTTCTCAAAAATACCAGGGAAAACCCCCACCTAATAGACTGAGATTGAAATCCAAGACATTTCACAAATTCAAGCAGTCGCTTTCAACATGAAGCTGCTTTTAAAATGCATGAATTGACTTGTATCTTTCAGGACATGAGATGGTTGGATACTAAAACTGGAGATTTTAACTGTAATCGCAAATGCTGTCAGTTGCCCCATATTATTCTGAGGTTCGGGTTATTTTACTGTGTTCTGGCTGATGCACTCCCCTGCAGCTGCCACGTGTCTGAGAGCTGCCACATGTTGTTTGCCTTGTGTTGTTTTGTAAGGAGGAATTTAGGTCTCTTACAGCATTTAAGTTATTTTTAATGTACACAAAAGTGTTACACATATACATAAAATATGCATAAAACATACATAAAATATGCATTAAATATACATAAAATATACATAAAAGTCAGTGCTGGGAGCCTGTAAGTGTAACTGGCAATGGGATCACGGTGACAGAAATCCTGATGGAGGAGCAGAGTGGTTGGATGGGTGTGAACCATCCCTGCTCCCCATCTGACAGTGGGGTACCTCTGGTTGGATCTATCCAAATTTGGGATTGCATTCCTGGGAGGTGTCCCAGGAAGCCACGAGCCAAGAAAACACGGTGGGTACACCAGCAGAAACAAACTGGAGGTGGTGGTAAAGGCAGATAATGTGCTCACCCAGATTTGTATCAGACCTTCCCATCCTAAAACACTTCCCTACCCAGTTTCTGTAGCAGCTGAGTTGTCTGGAGGAAGCTTCTTTAAACACAACATCAGGAATGACAGCTCTCCGCTAATTCTCTCTCTCTTTTTTTTTCTCTCTCTCGCCACCTCCGACGTCAGATAACGTTGAATTCTGCAAAAATCAAACTACCTAACTTGCCTCAAGGATCTTCCTCTTCTGCAGGGTCCAGGCAAAAAATCTACGAGCTCTGTGTGTGTCCCAACGGGAGGCTGTTCCTGTCTCAGGCAGGCGGCAGCTCCACCTGCCAGATAAACACGAGCGTCTGCCTTTGAGAGACGATTTGCAGTGGGGCATTGCAGGCAGCACAAAAGCCAGTTCTGGTCTCACAGATCCAGCTGCCAACTATTTTTACTAGAACACAGAAAGCCTATCAAAGACTTTTTTTGTGTGTGCGCGCGCGTGTGTGTGAATATATATATAAAAAATATATATATAAGATATATATATATATATATCCTCTGTGTCTAACGATGTTTCAGTACAAGGAATCCCAGGGTGACCCTGTTACATTTGTGTAGCATTTCTCTCTTTCCCACACCAAAATTTACTGGTACAATCTGCAGAATTGGATCTGATGCTCCCCTGGCCCCTTCTGTATTAATCAAGTGCAGTGATCACCCCTCGTTTTTGATCATGTTCTCAGAGCAATGGGATTGCTGGCTGGGAAAGACCCTGGAACCAGTGCAGACCAACCAACATCCAAAGGGAAGAGAAGCATCTCTGATTATTTTTGCGCCATTAAATCAGTGGCATGAAAAAGAAATAATTTAAAAAACAACAAAATAGCCAGATGTGCTTTGCTGATCACCTACAGTGAGCCAAGATACCTGAGGTTAAATTAGTCTTTAATTATCACCTGAAGCATGGCTCCCTGTTGGGAGAGATGGATGCACTTGGCCAGTAGGAAAGTCCAGACCTTCTTGCTGAAATAATAAATGTAATTTTCCGAAGGGGTTCAACACTTCCCTGTGTGTGGCCAAGGGTGCCTTGTGCTATTCAGGTGTGACACATCAGGTCCAACACTAACCTAAAATCATCTCTGTGCTGGCAAAACTGCTGTTGTATTTCATTATTGGAAGGAAAAAAATTGTGAAATTTGCACTAAATAGAAAAATCACGAACCTCCCTTGTTAACAGGTGTCCTGGATCACCCTACACACTCCCTATTAACACCTTTAATTTTGAACATATTTGGTGTGAAGGTGTGAAGATTTAAACTTTGGATGTTGCCTAAATACCAGGAGAAACAGAAAAAATCAACTAGAAACTGAGAAAATCGTAAAAGCAAGTGGATAATGTAGGTGCTACACGAGAATTTTTGTCATTTTTTTTTCCAGAGATACAGTTCAAGGTCACTTAGATTTGGTGGAAACTGCAAATATCAGAGATGCTGACAACGAAAGACTTTTTTTAAGGATTTATAAAGATTGTGTCAAAGCCAGATTACTGAAAGGAAGGGCTTTGGATGCTGGTTCCTCTAAAATTTGAGTCCCCAAAACTCTGTGGTTGAATCTTATCATGGTTGCATTTTTTCCTTATTTTAAAGTCTAGGAGTCACAAGCAGGACAAAACACAAAAATCTGATCTGGTAACATTATTTCCACTTTTGAAGTTTTGGAAAATAATAAGAAGAGTCCAGATCATTGAATTCTGACCCATAATTTCATCCACATGCATGTAAAAATCCTTAAAAAAACAGATATACCAATTACAGCAAAAGTTTCCAAGTCACAGTAAATCTCACGAGGACAGCAAGGTTTCTAAGCCACTGAGATGCTTTTGAAATATTACCTCATGTGCAAATAAGACAGATCTGTGCCCATCCCTAGTGATATCTAACCAAAGCTGGTATTCTTCAAGTGATCTTCGAGATAAAACATAGCTGACAGAAATCTTTAGAAATAATTTAGCCCGTTCTTTTTTTTTACAGCTTTTCACATCTTTTCTTGTGGTCTTGAGAGTACCAGGGTTTGATTTTTTTTTTTTCTTTTTTTTAATGAACAATTCTGGCTTAATCCAAAACTGATTGGACTCAAAGAGAAGATTTCGATGGAGTTTAGATTTAGATGTGTTGCTGCCTAACAAAGCAGCACTCCCAAAAAATTTTATTCCTGAAAGAGGATTGAATGATTTACTTCTATTTCAATAATGCTTTCCGATGAATTAACGAATTCAAACTATTTGTTAATGAACAATTCTTGTAATTATTGTGTCTTGAGTCAACGTTTGAATGCAAAGGGTCACCCAGGGTAACAATTGTATTGGGACACAGGACTTTACCATCTCTGTTCAAAGAGGGGAATTGTGCCTATGCCTTAAGTCAATGCACTCAGCAAGGAGAAGCACATCATATTTATCTTGTTATTAAATCTAGTTTATTTGGGGGGAGGGGCAGGAGGGTGTCTTGGGAACTGGTTGTGCAACTTAAAACAGATATTGGTGAAATACATTAAGACTGAAGGGGCACCTAGAATGATACAGACTTTTTTTTTTTACCATGTTAAATATAGCAAAATACTGTGTATGTTACCTCTGGGACCATGACTGAAGTCCCATTCACAACCCTGCATTTACTGTAGAATTTTTTTTCCTGTTTTGTTGAATACTGATCACAAACCTCACAGCAAGCATGGCCCTGTCCATAACCAGATCCTGTGTGGGCAGGTGGAAGACACGTGCTGCAGGAAGAGTTCCCTGTGCAGAAAATGAATCAGATCAACTTTCCCATCCCTGGGAGTGTTCAGGTGGGTGAGGAAGGCAGGGCTGGACACGGGGACTGGCCCTTCAGGGATGCTGCATCCTGATTTCTGTGCTCCACTCCGGACATGCTGGTGGCTCAGCCCTCATCCCTGTGCCACCCTCTGGCTGCTCTGCTGAGGATTTCCATCCCAACAAATTAATTTCGAGTGGCTGCTTTTCTCAGCTGGGCTCTTGGATGAGGCCATTACCTTCTCATATCACAACAGCCATGAAACTGCTAAGGACATTCATATCTTGGTGCGAATTTCTGCTGGGGAGCTGTTAGGAAATGACTTTAACATCTGTGCCATCACTGCAGATGCTTCTCTGAGGTGAACAAAGGGTACCTTAATTATGTCAACTGTAAGGAATTCTCGTTGTTTCGGTATATTTTACAACCATGTTTCCATCTTAAAAAACATCAAATTATATGTTGTGTTGAAATGTGAGGAATTGTTGCTAGAAAGAATGAACCCCTGTAGGGACTTGCAGATCATTTGAACACCACTTGAGTTTTAGGACAGTGGTTTGGGCAATGCTGCCTGTGCTGTTCAGCCAGTGACAAACAAAAATACAGGCTGGGCAAAGAATGGGCCAGGAATGTCCCTGAGGAGAAGGACTTGGGTTATTGGTTGAGGAGAAGCTCAACATGGCCTGAAGTGCACTCACAGCCCAGAAAGCCAATCCTGTCCAGGGCTGCACCAAAAGCAGCCTGGGCAGCAATCAAGGGAGGGGATTCTGAGCTCTCGTGACACCCACCTGCAGTGCTGTGTCCAGCTCTGGGGGTCCCAGCATCAGAAGGATGGGGACACACTGGAGTGAGTCCAGAGGAGGCCACAAAGATGCTCCAAGGGCTGGAGCCCCTCTGGTCTGGAACCAGGCTGGGAGAGCTGGGGGTGTTCACCTGGAGAAAAAAAGGCTCCAGGAAGAACTTAAAGCCCCTTCCAGTGCCTAAAGGGGCTCCAGGAGAGCTGGAGAGGGACTTTTAAAAGGGCAGGGAGTAATAGAACAAGGAGGAATGGCTTCAAACTGACAGCAGGCAGGGTTAGGTTAAATATTAGGAAGGAACTCTTGCAGGTTGCCCAGAGAAGCTGTGGCTGCCCCATCCCTGGAAGTGTTGGATGGGGCTTGGAGTAACCTGGTCTAGTGGAAGATGTCCCTGCCCGTGGCAGGAACATGGAATTGTGTGATCTTTAAGGACCCTTCCATCCCAAACCATTCTAGGATTGTATGGAACCAGAGCAAACAGGACTGTGTCTCAGATCCCGGGGAAAAACAGGCATTCTGTTTAAAAAGCTGCCTGCAAACACCTCCAGCCATCTCACACTCCACAGTTTGGAGCTGGGGGCTGTTGTAGAGTGGCTGATTCACCTGACTCCCTTTTCCTCCTGCCTTGTCCAGGTATCCACAGTCACTGTACCTGTGTGAGCAGCTTTTCCCTGAATCCATTTAAAACAGAGCTTCCTTGGCTGGAATTTCATCCATGTGCTCCACCTTCCATTGATAAAATGCCAAAACCAAACAAGGGTTTTTTGTATTTCATTGTGAATCGGGCCTGAAGTTTAGTTCAGTTGAGCATTTGCTATTTGGGAGGTGGGGTTTAAATCCAAATGGAGTTTAGTTTTACCTTGCTGAGGCAAGGCTGGGTGGTGAATTTATTTCTGCTGAGGTCAGTGGGAGAGATGGTGATGACTTGATGGCCTGAGCTGGGAGGGAGCTGGACAGGTGACAGCTGAGGGCAGCGGGAGCTCTGCCAGCCCTTGGGGTGGCTGTGGGACTGAACCAGACCCTGCAGTGCAGCTCTGAGCACTAAAACCCCACCCAAATCCTGATCTGTGCCACCAGTGCCTGAGGCAGCCATGCAGGATTCATAAACGCATTTATGTATGGTGGCTCTTTATAGGACTGCAGGACCTTCTCCAATTTGCTGTAAATGTGACACTTCAGGAAAGGGTCAGGAGAGTGACAGTGCTCACCTGTGACTGGAACCTTCTCCATATGCAGTGTGTGACCCTTCTGCTGTCATAGCTGGGGTAGGATGGTTCTCCTAAGGCAAAAAGATTTTGCCATTAGCAAAAGCAGAGGTCCTGATAATGGCTGTACGTCTGTATGCATTCTCCAGGTCTCTTTGTGGGGTTTTTTTGGCTGTTGGTTTGGGGTTTTTTATTCATTTTGAAGCGTATTACCCAGTAGTCAGTGAAATGGGCAGCTAAAGAGTACAAAGAAATGCTAACAGTAAAAAATGTCATCAAAAGGGGAAGCCAGTAACTACTACAATATATATAAAGCCTCTCCTAAGTATTCATTTTTAGCAAGCAGACTATGTGCAAGGTTGTATTTGGTTACCTCAGTCATGTATTGTCAAACAGCTGTATTTTTGAAGGGTTGGGGGTTTTTCTCCTCTTATGATAAATATCACATTGCACAAACAAGAAGTTTGAAGGCATAAGCCTAAAAATACAATCTGCAATATATGGTATAGCAAAATGATGGCTAAATAAAAAACCCTCCCTAGAAATTGCTCCAAGGTTAAAGAGAGATTCCTGGGGAACTTGAGAAGATATCAGGCTAGCTCACATCATAACCTAGGGAAAAATAGTTTTTGTTGTCATAAGATGCTCACACATACACATTCATACACGCTTACAACAAAAGCCAATTTTCTTTATATTTGTTCTTATGGCTTTAAGTTTCACACTGCAAAAGAGAGTGATACAAAGACCAAAGACTTCAAGAAATTCATCCCTCTCTGGTTGCCCTCACGCCTGAAATGCATTAACTTTAATGGTGCTTTTTTTGAACTGAGCAGGAAAAATGCAGGTGTATCATGAAGCTGCATTTGAGAGAATAAAGTGGCAGGAAGGCTCTAACTTGGTTAATGGGGAGAGGAGGAAATAATGTGAAAAATCTTGAAATGTGTGCAGAGGGCAAGGTTACCTGAAATTTGAAATGTGAAGAAATAGCCCAGAAAGCTTAAAGACATCATCCTGGGCTGAAAGTATAAATAAACTGAGAAAATGGTGCCAGCTGCTCACTTACCTGCACTCGAGCATTAGCAGGGCAGGAGCTGCAGTGGCTGCTCGGTGGAGAAGAGTAACTGCTGCAATGATTTCATTTTAGAAGTACCTACAGTAAAAACAACAAGAAAAAAAAAGAGTTAGAGGCTGTGCTCTTTTTTATGGCTGACATTTTAAATTTTGAAATGTCATCATCCAGAATTCACCCCAGCAAGCGCCGGGCGTGTTCCTGCCCAGCTTTGCCAAGCGCTGCTTTGGTGCTTTTTGAATGTGAAAAGACCAGCCTTTTTATTGCCCTGGCTGTTCAGGAACGTGATCCTGGCAACAACTCCCTTTCCCCCATTTTAACCTTTTTTTCCTCAGCTCTGAAACTGCTGAGTAATGTTTTGGTAGCTGGTGTCCTGCTCTCAAATCCAGCAGCCCTGAAATCCGCATTGTGTCACATCCCAGCCACACAGACCCCCAAAAACCAAAACCTGCGTGTAGCAGTGCCCCTGCCATCAAACTGGGGGCTTTCAGGTAAATTCTGCCTGGCAGTTGCTGTGTATCCACAGCTGATGTAGCCGAGTTTGTGGCTGTGAGTGGAGCAGGGTTAAACACTGGCGTGGTGCTGAGGTTGTTCAAGCAAGAGTGGAGAGAATTAAACAAGGCAGGTAGGAGGGAAGGGGAAGAAATGGGGAGAGACATCACCCTAATCACAGTAATGCAGTCAACGTCTCTGTCCCTTTGCACTATTATACTTTAAATTAATAACATCCATTTTACTAAATATGGTGGCAATTATGCTTGATCTTTTCATGGAGCTCAGTGGAATTACTGCCACTGAAACCACTTACAGCTCGGGCTGTTCAAGATTGCTGGGGTGTTGTTTCCATCCACAATAACCACAGTGGCTTGGGGCTTGGATAGAAATTATAGTGAATAGCTAGTATTTAGAAAGCTTTTAAGTCTGCTGTGGTTGAGAGGCCCCTGGTTATGCACATCCAGCCCTGAGGCTTTATCATTTCAGCCTCTCTTGTCCTGCCACTTGAATTGTATTGTGCCCTTGTGAAAAGCGATACATGGTTTAAAGAATACAGGAAAAGATGGATATTTAAAGCTGCAGGATTTTTATCTGAAAGGGAGAAGGAAATATAATCATAGTGCCCCGCTGAGATTTCCCATCCAAATCACTTTAAACTAGAGGTGCAAGTCCCTTAAAAATTAATTTGCTACAAGTGTCATTCCAGCAGCAAAGTTAGCACTGGTGTCCCTCCCAGGAAATGCCTCACCTTATTGCAGCTGGAAGCCCTGTGGTGGCTGGGATTTTGTGCCACCAGCCAGGAGTGATGGGCTGACTGTTCAGAGGAAGTCAGATTTCCTTTGAAGCAGCTGATCTCCATGGATTGAGCTTTTGTTAGCTTTTAGCTGGTATTAAAGAGTAGGAAGGATAAGTCCACTGTGAAGTGATATGTAATTGTATGTTTGCCTCACATTTAGTTGGTTGAAACTTTCTGCCAGGGAGAGAAAATACCAGGAGAAATTTCTGTGAAAATGCTACATTTACATTGTGCCACCAAATGCTTCAGATAAAAACATGCAGCTTTAGCTGAACAGTATTTTCTTCTGAGATTAGAAAGGGCTCTTTGGAGCCTCTCCTCGGGTCCTACCCAAATGGAAACTTTTACCATTTCTAACATATTTGTCATTACAGGAAGAGGCCCATTGCAAAGCACAAGTCATGTGCATCTTTGCATGTAACAGGAATTTTAGATTGCATTGTACTCTTACATTTTTTTTCCCAATTCCAAGGCTTAACCACTGATAGGAGATAGAGCCCTTGGAAACCTTCTACTGCTAAATGCATTATCTCTTCCTAAAGCAACGTATGTCCTTTGGTCTTCTAAAAATTTCCTCCTAATGGAGTCCTTGAAACATCTTGAGGCAGGCTCACACTGGAGAGCAAGAGAATAATTATTTGTGGGTGGTGCTATTTTTGCTGAAGCTTGGATTGTAGCTGAAGAAAATGTATTTGTTAGAGTTTCTCCCACACTCCCTTAGCTGCAAACCCCCACAGCAGGGCTGGATCTCTCCAGGGTGGCTGCCTTAGAGCAGGGAGTGGGCTCCCACGCTAATTTTGTCTTCATCTGGGTCCCACCCGGCCCTGTGCACTCAGTATCAGTGCTGTCACGGATAGTGAGACACTTTGGCAGTGTTAGTGACTCTGCAGGTGGCACAGATGATGTGTCTGCAGCCTGAGAGGGATAAATGGTGCTGGGCACTGCTGGGTGCTGTTCTCACCAGCCTTGCCCACCTTGAGAGCAGCAGCTCCTCTGAGGGCAGGCACTGCTGGAGGAATTCACTTCCTTCTCCCTTTTTGTTAGCAGAGCCAGCATGGAAGTTAAGATGAACAAATCCTGCAAATAAGAGCGTGCCAGAAACCTCAGAAAGGGCAGGTCTGAGCAATTACTGCCCCCGGTGTTTGGCAGAGAAGGGCTAAGTTGACAGCATTCACACCTGGATTCCTCCCCAGGTCAGAGCTTTTCCTGAGCTGTGACCCAGACCTTGGGCTGGACCTGCACTGTGTTTGGGAGCAGGGAAGGGATTGACCTGCTCGATCTGGATTTTGCTTGTGGCTTTGTTTGTTTTTTTCCACACCCCGTATTTGAATTATTTTCCCTGCAAGCAAATGCCAGTAGAGTTGTCAATATTTACCCAAAAATGCTCCGTGGAGGTAGAGCCAACAGCAAAACAGCATTCAGTGCAAGTCAAAGCAAAGCCTGTTCATCTGCAGCAGCAGCATAAAAGGCATGACCCCTGTGCTACAGCAGTTTTCATCTGTGATGGGAAAACACCTTGTCTGACCTCTACTCTGAAAACCACCAATGACCTTTGATCGTGTAAACAGGACAAAATGAATTTAAAGTCTTATCACGGTTCTCATTACAAAATTCAGATTTTTTTGGCTTTTTTTCTTTTTAATTTATGTATGTGTGTGGTTGTGTGGGAAAATATAAAGCTTTTTTGTATCAAATAACATCAATCCTTGCACACTCTATGCAAAATTTTGTAAGCATTGCAATAATGCTATGAATTACACAAGGAACTATTTTAACTTTATTACACTTTCTGTATAAAAAAAAGTTTGTATTTAAATGATTTCAACTGCAATCTTGTAAAATATATTAATAAAATAATGATTGTTAAGAAGGAAAGAGATGTTGGGGTTTTCTTTGTTGATCACTGTAGTGATCCATTCACAGGAACAAGTACCTGGATATATTTATGCCAAAAACGCTGTAGAAGATGGAACGAGAATTTCTGTTGGAAGAAAACCTGTCCTCAACAAAACAAAAGATTTTTGTCTTTGGGGAAAGCTGAGTCTTTCTTGTATTTGTAGAATTTCTCACCAGTTCTGGCATTAGAGACTCACAGCCAGGACGTGTTGCAGGCATTGAGGTGCTGCCTGAGCATCCCAAACCTCTCAAAGGGCATCACTTTCTGGTCAAGAGCATCTGGTGCTGCTTGTGTCCCAAACCAGCAGGAGCTGAAGGTTTTCCAAGAGGGACCAGAGCTGGACACACACGTCCAGGAATGGATCCCCACCTGCACACATAGGAGGGAGCAGCAGCTCGAGTCTACCTCTGAAAAAATAATAATTTAAAAAAAAAAAACCTAAAGCCTAAAACCAGCAGCCTGGACCAAGTCACAGAAAACCTCTTGGAAACCTCTGGCTGCTTTCATGATCCATCAGTTTTATTTTAATTGGCCAACTAATCAGCTGCTCATTGGTGACTCTGCTCATGCCAGGCAATCACTTCTGAGGACATTTTGCAGGAGCTGGGTTTTAAATATGAATTTGTACATCCTGAACTTTGTTAGTAAATGACAGCATTGATTGAGGCTCATTATCTGAACAAACAGCAAGACTTCAATCTGGGTGGGAAGTTGTCTGTGCCTTCCAAGCCCTCAGAGGGAACAATCCCAGTCCCCTCTGCTGGGACGCAGCCAGAATCCAGGCTGGAAGAACACTTGTTTACCAGTTTGCAGGGGCTGCTGGTTACCAGGCTCCAAATAAGTTCCCTCAGTTCTGTTGGGTGGGCACACACAATCTTCTGGTCTCTCACTGGCTCTTGTACTGTTTGTCCTTTAAAAAAAAAAATAAATAAAAAGAGAGAAAAGCCATCTTTCAGCTGAACTTCAGCTGCAGTTGTTGGCCTGAATTTGGAATTTCCAGCAAACGGACAATGAAATAATTCATGCATTAAGCCCCATCAAGAAGCACGTTGGCAGGAAGCCCCCAGCACCCCCGTGGGATGCAGCTCCGTGTGGCTGCATGGGCACTGCCATGGCAACCAGGGCCAGCTCCTTCCCCAGCTCTGGGAAACTCCTCCACACCTCCCTCGGGATGTTGGGATTTCAGCACTGGGGAGTTCTGCAGCTCAGCCTCAACAGCAGCGTGTTTGCAGTGCCCCCGTGCTGGAAATGCTGGGTGCTCCTCAACAGCAACAGCATCTTCACCGTTTGTAAAGTCTTGGAAGCTGTAGTTAAAACCAGGATTTGGCTTTCAAAATCAACTCCTGGGAAAATCATCAAAATGTAATTTCTTCCCAAGTATCTTGCCTTGCAGTTTTTAAGAAGTACTTCCCAAATTTTTTTCTTGGCTTCCTTTCTACCCTTACAGGTGATTAATTGTTTCCTTTTTTTGTCCTAAATAGCAAAGATAAACAAAAAAGAATTACCAAATAAAGCATCATTAAGATAAAATGAGTCCATTACATACTCTGTAAAGTGATAACAACTTCCACAGCTTAAAATTTTATGTGCAGCTGGGTTTTTGTATTTTTCATCCGAGTTCAGTATAGACAAGTTGCTGCTGCTGAAGTTCAGTTGTTAAATGTGGGTGATTATTTTTTATTTTTATGAACAGTGGCCAGAAAATCAGCAAGGAGAAAGAACTGTCTGTTTTTAACAGTTTTTCTCGTGTGCTATGACCTTGATTCTTCTCTCCTTAAACTGAACAGAAAAATCTTCCTCAATTTAGTGATGAAGGTTCAGACCTAAATAGCTCCAGTGCCAAATGTATCCCAGAGGAAAATTATATGGCCTCATTTAATAGAGAAAAAGCATGAAGTCAAGCCAGCAGCCAGAACTTGGCTCTTTTCTGCAGTCATTTCAGGATAAAAAGCAGAGTGTAAGTAGTCTTTAAATATTTGATTCACACTATTGGACTATTGTAATATACATTACTGATATGATCTGCACTTATTAAAATTGGGGTTTGTGAATAGCCCTGCACAACCAGCTCTGCTTCAGCCCATCACACAACCAGG
The DNA here is from genome assembly GCA_013397915.1 of Daphoenositta chrysoptera. Taxonomy (NCBI): domain Eukaryota; kingdom Metazoa; phylum Chordata; class Aves; order Passeriformes; genus Daphoenositta; species Daphoenositta chrysoptera. The sequence continues at coordinate 3,381,351 of VZRO01007381.1, forward strand.
CCTGTGTATCACCAGCTCTGGTATTTTCCCTTTCACACCTACGTGGGCATTTTTTTACCCTATTTCTGGGCTTTGTTTTCAGTCTCGTGCAGTGCAGGCGGAAACTCAGCCCAGTGCCTCCTCGCTGAGGAATGCACATCCCCATCTGCTCTGCTCCATTCAGGGGAGTCTGTGGGGAGGGGAGAGGCACAAAACACCATTGATAGCTCTGGAAGAACCTCCTGTGGTTTGGTTTTCTGTTCCCCTCACTGTAGCAGAGCTGTCGCCAGCCCAGATTTCCCCTTGGGGCCCCCACTCCCACCTCTGCTCCCTGCACACTGGACCTGGCTGGGTTAGTGCTGGGTTAATGGTTGGACTTGATGATTTTAGAGGTCTTTTCCAACCTTAATGATCCTCTGGCAGCCCTATTCCCGTGCCACCCCCTGACTCAGACTGTGAAACAGGAATATTTTAAATTACAGCATTAACCACGAGTACACACAGGACAGTAAGATTGCAGTGCTGCTTGGTATTTCAGCATGTTTTAAAACAAAAAACCCACATGAACTAGTCTAAACTCTGCCTGCAACTTGAGTTCAGCAGCTGAGAGCTCCGAGCCAGACGAAGGATGCTGCACACGACTGAGATGGGATTTTACTTCCTGGATATGGGTCTTGCATCTGCTTTACCAGATTGGGAAGACAAGAAAACAAACAAAAAAAAGATAAGACCAAAAAAAACCTAACAAAGCCCTTTTTGCATATTTTACATATTTGTACAGGGTTTAATGTTGTTATGGGAACAAACCAAGGAGGCCCCAGAGCTGAAATAAGCAGTGTTAGAGGTGGGCCATGAGAGGGACGTGTTTGCTGTAAGGCCCATCTGAAAAAAACCAACCTGCCTTAGGAAACCAGGGAGATGGAAAACTTCTCATTGCTTTCCAGCATCATCAGGTTTAGGAATAATAAATGGCTGATTGGGCAGTGTGAGTGCATATGTGTCTGTGCATGCATGGACAGGGGAAGGTACATTTCTGAATAATTTGTTATTTTTCTCTCAATTGTAACAACTCCCCAAAACATTTGCGTGTTACAATAAACTCCAATCTAAAAAGAGAGTTTTTGCAACACCATAATCCTGAACCAGAATAACTAAATTTGAAAATAACTATCATCTGCTAGAAAGACATTAAAACATCTATAGCAGAACCAACAGGCTGCTGTGGGAGCTCTGCACACACACACAAGATTAACACAGAAAAAAGAAAGGAGAAAAGCACCGTCACTTCTAAGAAAACCCACAACCTACCACCTACACCATGAACTTTTAAGCACAGAATGCAACATCCAATGAATTATTTATGAATTAATTTCCAATGAGCAGTTTAGCAGTCAAAGGAGACACAAACAGGCAGCACAGCCCTGCCTGGGGGGACGGCAGGGGACATGGGAGTGCTGTTCCTGTGGCAAGAAGACATTTAGCAGTGTGCCTGATCAGTGGCACACTAACAAAGTTTAAAACAAAAATCCAGTTCCTAGCAGACACCAGGCTGTGCATTAGTATCCCAGCATAGCTGTGACCCCACTGCACACTGCCAGGCAGTGCCAGGTGACAGGCACTTCACCCCCACCACACTCATTTTCTGCTAACCTAAAATACAAGTACAACGAGCTGCTGCTTAAGGGTAATGATGGGACAACGAAATCAGGAGATATAAAGGCCACATCCTGCTTTTAAATTAATTCTTTATAGCCAGGCTGTAAAACGGGCTGTCCCTGCCTGGCGCTGGAATGGGCTCTGCACTGAGGGCTCCACACCAGCAGTGGCCTTTAGCATGACATTAAATTAATGTTTTGTGGGTCTTTTTCCTCCTCTTAGGCTGAGATGCCTCATTTGACTGTGGCTGCAGCTGAGCTGCCAGGCTCTGAGGCTGGCACACTGCTGAGCACCTTCCTGCCCTAACACAAACAGGAGCACGGGCACAAAAATAAACTCGGGTGGGTTCCTGAATTGCATTCAGTAGCTCCTGGGGCAGGGACAGGGGAGGTGTTGGAGCTGGCAGGAGAAGAGAGGCAGGAGAGGCTTGGGAGAACCCAAAAGCAGAGCGGGCAGGTTGGGCTGGGCTTGTGCAGCTCCCGTGGCATTGCCAGGCACAGGCTGTGCTGGGTCACAGTCACCTGTGCAAACAGAGCAGCAGCACTTCTCTGAGAGCTCCTGGCTGCTGCTGCAGCTGGAAGAGCTTAAAAATGCTCTTTTTGTTCATTCATTTCCAGAGCAGCACCAGAGTCCTGCCCAGTTCCAGGAGAGGGGCTGAGATTGCTGCTCCCCTTAGAGCCCACACTGCTGAGCATGGTTTAGTTCATTTTCTCACACTGACTTTTATAATGGTCACTTTTCTGAGATTCCAGAGGCCCAGCGTGGCAGTGCACAGTCCTGCCAGCCAGGTGAGGAGTGAAGGTTGTTTTTGGCAGTGCCACGATGGAAACCCTGCGTCCAGACGTCCAACATTTTTCTGTGGGAAGAGCAGCATCACATTCCCAGGTAAGTCTGACTCACTCCCGTGTAAGCTCTGCATGATGAGGTGAAGCCAGATTATATTTCAAGTGAGAAGTTGTCCTTTATCCTGTCTTCCACCTGAAAGACTGAAGGCAAAAGCAGAAAGATGCTGTGGTGATTTAAAGAAGTTGACTTCATCTGAATCAGGTGAAACATTTAAGACACCTGCCCAGTTCAAATCCTGTTCCCCTTTGGCTGTTGGGAGAATGGTCATTGTTTCCCTCCCAAATGAGCAGATCAGGCAGAGTAGCCAAAACCAGCAGAATCATGGGATTATTTTCCTGGTTTCTGCCTTTTTCTTCCTTTCTGTTTTGTCCATGGACTTCTGGACCTCAAACCTTTTCCACATCTGTTAAATCAAATACTTGAGCGGGACAAACCTGATGAGCTCGATGTGCCAAGGGGCAACCTGGTTTTTTTCCACTTTTGCAGGACAAGGACGCTACAGAGAGAACTTGTATCACAGAGAGAGGCAGGAGCACAATGAGCCAGATGAAGCTGGTGGGGCCCAAGTGTCCCGAGGTGAGAGGTGGGGAGACACAAGCTCCAGCTTCCTCAGTGCCTGATGGATCTTGATTGTCATTTCTTTACCTCTCACTCATGAAGACCTTTGTAGCACCTAACAAGTGCCTGTTTGGGGTTTGGAGATGTCATTTGTTCCTGATGTGAGGACTGCCTCCATTACCGATGGCATTTTAAGACATATCCACTGCCATACTTTCTTTCTCCAAGAAGGTGATGGAAGAGAGCAAAAATGACAGCAGAAATACTGAAAGTTCTGCAACCCTAGAGCAAGTTCAAGCAGTTCCCTCTGAAATCAGTAGGTGTTCTCTCCACGTACAGATTTTTACTCACATTTTTTAGAGATAGAACAGTTTAAAATGAAAGGGCCAAAGTTTGGCATGATGTGAATGAGAGTTTGGATCCAGAGTCAACCGTAGGCAGATTTGTCTCAGGAGAGCTGATGTGGGCCATGCCTTCCTGAGAAATACAAGGGTAAAACAGCCACCAGGGCCAAAAGGGAAAGGCTAAAAATAAATAAATTATCAATAATAAGTATCATCACCATCTGAGAGCTGCTGACCTCAGAATTATATTCTCGTTCCTGGCTTGCCTGAGAACTGCCAGAAGGAGTTCACGACAAGTCTTAGAAGGTGCAGGAATGGAGATGTCAGACAATTCAGGGTAAAGTTCCATGGACTCCAGCAGATACCTGACTGCAATTACTGACTCAGTTCATGAGAGCAGTGAGGACTTCAGGGTGGTGTTGTTTAACTCTTTGACACCTGAACAGAAACGTTAAATGCTACGGTGACAATGGCTGCGAATCCAGAAACGCTCCAGCAAATCCAGAAGCAATTTCTCTCTGGTCAAATCTAGAAAAGAACACACTCCCTGGAGGATCTGGCAGTGGAGCAACACTGGAACTGTCCTGGCTTATTTGGGTTTGCTCTGTGCAGAGATGAAGTTGTATGTAATGATCCTCTGAAATGCTCAGCTGGCTGCAGTTGGATAAATGGCCCATTCTAAACGATCCTCGCTGAACTGCAAAATCTTGCAGGCTGTGATTTCTCACCTTGGGTGTTTCTACACCCCTCAAGTTTTCTCACTGTTTGAATTTTTCATATCCATGAGAAATTAAACACGGTGCATGGCTCTGTGGCAATCTCTCTGGCTTCCCTCAACCCCAGGAGCCAAGTGGAGTCTCCTGGAGTCTCACTCCTTGTAGTGGAAAAAGCAGCAGAGGAATTAAAAAGAATTTAAGAGAAAGACTCCCAGAAGAATTACAGCTTTTCCTTTTCTGGCTCTGGAAGTGCTGCTCAGGACTTCACCCAGCATTCAGATAGAAGATTGTTCTGCCTAGAACAAGGATTAAAAGTGTCAAAAGAAGAAAAAGAAGGTCCCTTCAGCCATGCCAGGTGCTCTAAGCCCAAAGCCAAGGTGTGCTGGAGGAGTGGGGCAGCACATGGAAGTCAGAGGTGAGGCTGTAAAAGGCCTTTTGTCCACTTGGGGTCCAGAGCACACTGAGGCACTGCAGTTATGGGTTGGGAAAAGGCTGCACAAATCACATAGGAGGTGCTGGCAGTTCACTCATTGGAGCACAGGCTCTGCCAACGGCATCATTTGGATGTTTAAAGCCCTTGGCTCTAATTGCAGCACTTCCATGCTTGAATAAACAGTGCTGGGATTACAGTCATTGTGGAAAATGGGATGGATTTTGTCCCAGTTCGCCTGAGAGGGGAAGGCAGTCCTGGCTCTGCTGGGCGGGGAGCTGGCAGCCAAAACCTCTGACATCCTGACAGCTCCCAGTGTGACTTCCCTCAGGATGAGAGGGCTCACTCGGGGCAAAGGGAGGGCAGAAGCTGACTGAAGCATCCTTTCTGCAAATGCTCCGTTTAAAGCCAGCTTTCCCCAGCCTAAGGTGATGGATTTGCAGTCAGTTCTGCACGGGGGTGGGAAGCCAAGGACATCTCTGTCCCCCCAGAAGGGAGCAAGACTCCTGTGGACCAGGAATATTTCCCACTCCTGCAAAGAAATACCAGGCTGGGAGTATGACAAGAGCAATTGTGCTACCAAGACACTCAGTTCTCAGTCAGCACATCCCTTGCCCTGTGGTATTTGTTGTCTGTACTGTGTTCAGTGAATCCCAAGTAGATGGATGAATCCTGTCACACGAAAAGCCACGGGCAATGCTTGGAGGCCTGGACCTCCAGGTCTTCATCTTTAGAGATAAGCAACTTTTGAGTCTTTGGAAGAAAAACTCTGACTGCTGCTAATTATCACTGAAGCCCTGGACATCTGCTGCTGCATGGGAAATGTGAAGGCAGTGTCAAAATGGGATCACAGGGTTAGAAGACAGGCAAATATCACCGTTGTGATGAGAATTGGTATTTTGTTTCTCTAGTCCATCTTTCACGCACAAATTGTGTGGAATGTCTCCCTGGAAAGACAGTTCCTTTCCTTCCTTGTTAATACTGAGAGTCAAAAGTTAAACTCAGCGGAGAAAATACATATAGAACTAATGAAATATTGGAGCAACATCCAACATCAATCCATCTTGAGCTCCTGTTTCCTTTCCCCTTGTGGCCAGGTGGAGGATTCCCTGTGCCCTTGTGCTGGGGAGAAGAGAGGAAACAAGGAGTCAACAACAACAACAGTACTATCCCTGAAATAACAGTGACTTCTCAAGAAATGGGAGAGCTGGAGGCCTCCAGCATTCAGACTTGGCTCATTCCAAAGGAAAGAAAATAACATCACAACAGAGCAATCATAGGACAAATCAGCTCTTTTTAGTACACTTTTTGGGGAGAATTTATCACCTTGACTTTAGCTCCTGTCTCTAAGAAACTTGGGACTTTCCCCAGAAAAAAGACAATTTGAGGAGATGAGTCCAAAACCATGGGTGCAGGAGATGCCTCATCCAAGACTGCTTTGTTCTGCCTTTCTGTATCAAATGTTAGTGCACTTCTGGCTTCTCCCCGGAGCACTTCCCAAGGTGGGAGCTGACCCCGAGGAACAAACACAGCACACTGGGGAATGAGGTGCCAGGCACAGGGAGCCCCTGACAGGCAATGTTCTCCAGCTCCCTGTTAATTACCAATGTTTGCTCAGCAAATAGCTGTTAGAATGCCTCAGTGCACCAACTTTTCTGGGACCACTTTGTATTTCCTAGATGTTCAGCTGGCAAGAGACTGACAGATGTATTCCTCTGATTATTTTCCCTCTAACTGGCAGAGTTTGGAGAGGTTGTTTGACATTCCCTGCAGTAGATTCTACAGCCATCAGGTCAGACACCTCTGAGATGCAAGCAGTTGCTTTCCAAAATGATAAAGGCAAGCAAGTAACAGGAATTTAATGTGGAACCAGCATTTTTCCACCCTCTGGCTAGACATGAAACCACTGTGAAGAGCAGCACACAGGGATGACTCTGATTGTACAGATCCTAATCCTGAGGCTCATCCAAGTGAGTTCACCTTGCTCTAGCCCAAGAATTTAGAGATCTGAGTCAACTCTGAGGCAGAATTAACATCTGACATATAGTTAGTAGGACAAAAGAGCTGAATTTCTCCACTCAGGGCTCTGAAACTGCTTCTCTCTGCCAACACCTCGCACTCATCCATCAGGGCATCCACGGTCAGGCACAGACCTGGGGGAGCTTCCTTTTAGAAATTAATATTCAGCAAAGAACCATCACTCCTGGCTTCTCACTGCAAAGTGGAGCTCCAGCCAAACTTGCAAATTTTCAGTCTTGTGATAAAATTAGGCAGAGCAAACTATTTGGGGAAGATTGACTTTGGGATGAGGGATGAAATGCATGAGGCCAGGGTCCAGGAAACCTTGTGCTTAGAACAGTTCCATATAAGCCATTTAGTATCTCTGTTCTGGATTAATACATTTCATGGGACATTCTTCTCTAATGTGTGCTGAAATAATTAGCACAAAGAAGCTTCAGATAACCTGAATACTGCACCCTTTTCTAGTTCTAGTCCAGTATCTGTCATATTAGGAGAAATGCACTCTTACAGCCCTCTTGCAGAGGTCAGCACAGAACTCTTCTATTTGCATCCTACATAGGGCAGAAGTTGTTTATCTAAAAGGCTTAGACAAAATGTAGGAAGAGCAGAAGCTCAGGAAGAGAAGAAATTAAACAGCACCCATGTGGCATCACTAGAATATACCTATAGCAGTTACCTTTTGCTGAAGTCTGGCAGCTTGTGTTGAGTTTTGAGACACCTAGGAAGAGACAATCTGCTTCCCCATGTCTGCCTACAGGCTTTTATACTGGAGTCTGGCTGAAACCTATAAAAAACCCCTCTATTTATCCAGAACCACTACAAAAGGAATGATTCCTGATACCATGGAAGCTGACCTTCTACCTTAAGCAGGAAGCCTGTCAGACCATATAATTTTAGCTGTCAGCCAAAACCCATCAAGCAGCGACTTTAACTCCTGTACACTGCTAAAAAGAGAAGGATGAGCCCTCTTATACAGCTGAACTTTGGTTTCTGAAAACTCATGCAGGTTGCTTTAATGTACAGGTCAACGCTTCCATTTTCTGGATGAGCATCAGCACCTCTGCACTGAACAGAGCTTTTGATCTTCCGTTCAGCTCTGTGAAACCAGAGCGTTTCATCACTCCCACCAGAGCTTCCTAAACAAACCCGGCTGAAGACGATCACGACTCAGCACAGTGTTGCATTTCAGTGCAGGTGGCATTTTAATGGCTGAACAGCTCAATTAGCACTTAAAACAGTTGTAAGCAAGTGTTCTCACTAGCAGTCTTACAAGCATTTGCAGGTTCTACTCTGCAGAGGAAGCTGTTGGTGAAAGCTGCAGAGCTTTGTCAGGTGCTGGGTAAATGAGAGATGGAAGATCCCCGTTCTGAGAGCAGGAATGAAGGCAGGAGGTGGAGAAACTCTTGTCCCAGATGGCTGAGCTCCCTTTTTTCAGAGGACACCAGTGAAGAAACGTTGCGGTCCAAGGGGTAAATCAGCTCCCTTTAAACTGCCAAGAGATTCCCACAGACTGTTTGGGAACACTAAGTCCCACACTGAGGGGATTATCTACATTTTGGGAGGCATACAGGGACTGCCTTTACTGCACTTTGATTTCTTCTGTGGGCACATCAGCCCAGTTCCTTCATGGACACATTCATTTCCCTGAGATGGGGAGAATGAAGTTCAGAGAATGAAGTTCAGAGAATGAAGTTCCCATCAACTTTGGCCTGTCACAGAAAGAGCAGAGGTTTAGTAATTTAAACTCCTTAATCACTGGCTCCAGATGTTTTAAAAAGAGAAAAGAAAAGAAAAAAACATAGTCAATAACAGTTTTGTTAATCTTACCTGATTGTTATCTGAGTAAAAATATAAAAGAGAATTTTAAAAATCAGTTTTTGTCCCCTGTAATTAGCGCCTAGGGAACAGATCTTCAGCAAATATTCATAGCAATGAAACATTTATAGACATGCTGCCTAGGTTTACCTACAGATTTTCTAGCCATGTTTCAGAACTAGCATCCAGGTCTCATCAGTCTACTCTGAAAACTCATGACCTGCACATCTTTAAACATATCACATAAAAAATTCTTTCAAATCATATAGCAGATGTGGTAGAGAAGTGTATATTGTCTGAATTTCCAGCAATAAGTAAGATTTCATAACCGGGCCACAATTTATAGCTGCAAAATTTCTGTTGATTTCAAACAAAAGAGAATTTAGATCTCTGCTCATTAGTACAGCAAATGCAAAATTCCTGCAAACGAGCACCTGTCTAGGCAGAAGACTGCTAAGACATCTGGTTTGGTGTTTGGTTCAAAAGAAAGCCACAGGTGAAAATCCTTCTGACTTGTAAAACACACTTAACTGAGCCAATCTGTCATCTATGCATCCTGCTTTGTCTAAGCAGTCTCTCTATTAGCACTCATCACCATGGTATCTGAACCTCTGCTGCTGGAGGTGTTTTTCCAATTATTTTAGTGTAGCTGCTGACATGTAACTGAGAGCAAAATGCGAGGTTCTGTTAGAAAAATAATGCTCCAATTAGTGCTCCTTCCTCGTCTGCCAGCGCAGGAAGCCCTGCTGTGAAGGATTGTTTGCAGAGCTGGCTCCTGTGGTGGGCTCTCCTCTCTTGCGTTGTTGTCTCTGCAGTGTGGACACAGGACCTTGGCAGTGCCCAGCCTGAGTCACATCCCGGAGCTGGAGCTACTTGTGACACCCAACACTGATCAAACACTGATCAAACTCTGATCAAACACTGATCAAACTCTGATCAAACTCTGATCAAACACCTCCCAGGTACAGGAGCCACTGCTCACCTGAATTCCTTGCCTCTCCTGTGCTGACCCAATCTATGTTGGAGACAAAGCCTTTCTCTGATGTATCCTGACTCCTTTTGAAATCAAAAGCTCCTGAGGAGGAGAGCTGCAAACATACACCGGGTGTGAAGGAACTGCTGGTTGGTGCTCACGTACAAACTGCCTCTCTCTCAGCAGTTCTCTGGGATTGGGAATACAACTGACAAAATATTTCATCCAGACACAGCATAAGAAAGAATTATAAACAACTTCAGAGACTGTTCCCAAGCTAAATCTTCGTGTATCTTCTAGCTTAAAAGTCAGATATCTTGCTTAAAATTGGGATAATCAGCACTTCAGGCTTTTCACTGTGGACCTTCCTATCCCACCAGCAGCTGCAGTTGCTTGTCAAGCTTGAAAGCAGCAGTTGGAAACCACTTCCTTCCAGTTCAGCTCTTGTTTCCCAGAAAATGAACCAATAAGGAGATAATAGATCTGAAGAGCAGTGTCCCACCCAGCTGCAAACAGATCTTCTCCTTGACTTACATCCCATCTGATGGGGAACTCACACTGCTTGCCTGCCCCTCACCCAGCATCCAGTGCTCCAAGGGAGGAGGGGATCTGATCTGGGGAACATCGTTTGTGGCATCTTAAAACAACCTGACCATGAAGACAAGACTTAGAGGTGCTAGAGGTGTCAAGCAATTACCACTTGGTCTTGTGGTAATCTTGGTTATATAAAAATAAAAAAAGGAGTTGTTAGATCACTTGAAAAACCATATTACAGCAGAGCTCCTTAAACCACGGGCTGCAGCCCAGTCACTGCTCCCTGTGATGGATCTCAGTGTTCCTGCAATGGCTGAACACCTGCCTGCCCGTGGGAACTGATGAAAGGGTTCCTAGAAAAGAAGGCCTACAAAAGCATCTTCCCTAGGCCCGGTGGTAACCATGGAAACACTTCCAGGGCACCTGAGATGGGCTGGAAAAGAGGACCATGGGTCAGTGACCTTCTTGACCAATGGCCCGGGAAGATTGTGGTTAGTGGCCTTATATGGGATTATTTACACCTTCCCATAATAGGTGATATCTAGGGAATACTCCAGGTGACTGGGTGAAATCCTGGGGTTTGATCTTCCTGTTTCTATGAGGTTCTATCCTGTTTGTGCACTGGTATTTAGGTACCCTGAGCTGTGCCATGAACGTCTTTGCACTTCTCCCTCTGGCATGCACAGTCCTTGCCCGGTGTGAGTACTGCACACACAGCACACAAGATGATAAAGAGCATCCTGGCAAAAGGAGTTAATTCTGCCAGCAGCATGAACCACGCTTGCAAAGCCTTGAGCATCGAGCATGGCCATGGGAACACCTGCTCTGAGCCCATCACTCGTGAGGGGAGACAAAAACCAGCCCTGATGTCCCGTGGCTGCTCCTGTCACATCCCCTGGCTGCAGCTCCTCCCTGGAGCACGGCTGTCTGTACCTGCAGCAGAACCAGTCCTGCTTAACGTGCCACCTGGAAAAGGAACTGCTTTGAGGCTTTGTAGATCATCACAAGCAGCAGAAAGGATTAGCTGGTGGTTTTCTGAACGAGGTGGATTAGGAGATGTGCTGGATGCAGCTTGACTGGCTTACAATGAGCTGGCGCTTCGGAATCACCAATTTTTGCTTTCTCTTTTTGAAAACAAACTAACAACAACCCTGGAACGTGTAAAGGCTAAATCCTGATCCTGTCCGAGGCAGCAGCAGACATTCCTTTCCCCAGTTCTCTCCTGGTGCAGGATCTGGCCTGGCCCATGTGACACTGTGCTGGTACTTGCTCTGCTGCTGCTGATCCCCTCAAAACTCAGAGTGTGTTAAAGGAGACATCAACCCCCCTTTTACAGCAACATCCAGCCCAGAACCTCACAGCATACAAAGCTCTTGAGATATTTTGGGCGAAACTATGACATTTTGACTCACTAAAAACAGCCCCCCTCCAATGACTCTCAGAAAAGAAGAAAAGGGAACAAACTCGCAGAAAATTAGAAAGGGGAACAAACTGCCCAGGTTTTTGTACCACAGGAGGAATTTCATCAGGATATACTTCTCTCTCAAACCTGGACAATAAGCACAGGTATTGGGTATTGACTGCCAGAACCATGTTAATATTGATGAAAAGTCATTTATTTCTCACACCTGATGAACAAATAGCATCCCACACAGGACTGTGGGATTTTGCTGCCCAGGAAGTGATGATTTTACACACACATCAGCCAAGGTTCAACTTGTTGAAGGAAAGTGCCTGTTCTATTAAAGAATTTGCTACCTGAACAACTTTTAACATACGGAGGTCAAATATCTCTCATAGGCATGAAGCTTCTTCAATAAATAATGAGCAGGAAAAAGTGACAACGTCTTTTAAAAAGAATTTATGAAACCAAAGTGAAGGATCAAGGATTTTGCTGATCTGAATCTTTTTCAACAGCTGCCTTTTTGGTTTAAAATAAGTATGACTGACCTTGAAATCCTTCTTGAGAAAGTTTTTCCTTTGAGAAGTCACCTTCAAGTTGGCAAGAGCTGAAGCTCTAATATTCTGTAGTAACACCACCACCACCTCCACTCCCCCAACTGCAATTAAATTCAGATTAAAACTTTACGCAGCTGAAAAGGAAATCACATATTTTGGTTATTCCTACAGTTACTTTGGCAGCTCTGAACATTGTGGGATGATTTCGTTTTTAAACTACCAGGATTTAACTTTTTCCCCAAATAGACAAAAGTAGGGATCCGATGGCATTACAGAGCTGCACAGATTTCAGTCTCATCACCACAGGTATGTGAATACAAGTGAAGCAAGACCCCAAACCCTGAATTCTGCTTTATTTTATGCGCTGTTGAAAGCAGATTTACTCTTCCAGAGTATGAAACCTGCCAGCACACCTTTGCTGGGAAGCAAGGAGATAAGAAACTTTCCTTTTGGGTAAGTTGTGTGTGTTTCTTCTGACAGCTTCTGTGTCTTGTACACTTGTACCATACTTAATGCGGATAAAAGTACAAATATTTTGCATAATTACATGGATGTTAACATTCGTAGTGCCTGTGGCATCAGTTCTAATTTAGCAAAGTGAATCAGTTCCTTTCTCTAACAATTCATCACCGCAGTGCCAAACAGAAAGGCTGAAAGTGCCTGGCTGTTACCACACGCCAGCATTAGCAATTCTAATTGCAAAACTCTTTTAAGTGTTACTCTACTGGAAAAAAAAAAAAAATAAAAAAAACAAAAAAAACAAAAAACCAAAAACCCAATCATCTTTTTAAAAACGTAGATGTTTCTCCCCAGATCTCGGCCTTGACACAACACAGGCAGAAATTGCAACAGCAGAATCAAGTTATAGTCATGGTGAGAGTGCAAGACTGGCTGTTTTTTTCTTTACACACCATTTTCCTGCCTCGTTGGTCTGTTTTACCTGGGCACAGATGGTGTGTGCTGTTAATTTGGGCCCCATCAGCACCAGAACGTGCTACCAGAGCAGAAAGTGGCTTACAGAGTTTTCACCTCAAATATTAATTGAGGCAGCAGAGCAAATTCCTAGGAAGTAGTGGGAAAATGCCTAGAAAGCAATAGAGGAAATGCTCGAAAGTCACAGAAAAATTGCTAGGAAGGATAGGGAAATTCCCCCAAAGCACCTCTCAAACTTCTGGGGGAAAGTCTTAGTGAGTTTGAGGACAATTCCTAGAAATCTAATTCAAATGCCTGGAAACCACCATGTAAATTCCTAGAAAGTGGGGAGAAAATCTCAATGAAGTATCAATGAAATTCCTAGAAAACCACAATTAATTTTTAATTAAATTCATTCACTCGTTTCATTTTCTGGAAAACAACCAAGATGAAAAGCATCAGTTGACAGGACTGGAGGAAACAGCCTCAACTCTCACCAGGGGAGGTTTAAGTCAGATATTAGGATATTTTTTTTTACAGAAAGGGTTGTAAAATGTTTGAACAGAGTATCCAGGGAAGTGCTGGAGTCACCATCCCTGAGAGTGTTCAGAAAACAAGTGGATGAGGCACTTGAGGACATGACTTAATGAAGAACATGGTGCTGGGTTGATGGCTGGACTTGATGACCTTAAAGGTCTTTTCCAACCTTGAAAGCTTCTATGATTCCTTGAATGGAATTCCCAGAAAGTAGTATGACAATTCTTAAAAAGGAACAAGAAAATTCCTACAATGCATGGTGAGAATTCACAAAAAGCAACACGAATTTTCCTAGAAAGCACACGTTGAAAGGCTGTGAGAAAATTTCCTACTAAGTCACCAATAAAAAAAAAAAAAAGAGAAGAAAAAGTCTGAAAAGCAGCTGGATAAATTCATAAAAAGTTGCAGAAAGTTGCCTAAAAGCACCAAGAACATTCCTAGAGAGATTCTAACCCAAGGAATTTCTGCAAAGCAGTATGCAAATTCCAAGGAGGACTCCAGATTGAGGAATTTTTGAAAAATCAAGGATATTGCCCTAAACCTTCTAATTCAAGAATACCTGAAAGCAATGGGAAAGCCATTTTTTAGAAAGTTTTCGGATACAGGGATTCCTGTAAAGCTGTTGGAAATGGCTAGGAAAGATGTAGATTGAGGCACTGCTGGAAATCCAGGGGAGGATTTAGAGAGAAGGGGTAGACTGGGACAATTCTCAAAAGCCATGGGAAATCCCTAATCCATTTTTCTGGGAAATATTCGTCCTCAGGCATAGCAGAGCCCTGTTCTCCCAGTGAGTTACAGCCTCCCAAACACTCCAGGGGGAAGGACAATCACCCTGGAGGAGGATCTGCAGCAGTCCCTGCTGGGCTCTGCTAAATATTTACCAATTTTAAGCTGAAAAACACGGGGTAAGGCAGTGGAATCCTCCCAAACATCCGTTTGGGGAAGGAGCAGAGCTGAGAGGCTTTTGTGGCTGCTTACATGACATTAATTCAAGAAGCCCCTTACAGTAGCTCGAGCAGAAGAGAAAAGAGCCGCTCATCAGAACTCATCCTTTGTGGAGAGCCCGTCTAATTCCTAATGAGGTTTCTCTGTGTCGTGCAGCTAAACAAATCCCAAAAAAGCCTTGGCAGAGGACAGCCCCTGGGTGAGCCTGAGCTCCTGCACCAGGGTGCTGATTAACTGCACCACCTGATTATGCCAATAATTAAAAAGGCAGCGCGGGGCACAGCCAGGCATCCCAGGAGTCAGGCAGGTTACTGCTGTGGGTGCCTAAAATTTTAATCTCTTCCCTCTCTTATTTTGCTCCTCTGTGTTTGTATCTCTATTCTTTCCTTTTTCTTTTTTCTCTTATTTGTACAATTTACCTTTCATTCTTTTTGTTTTGGGTTTTTTTGTTGGGTTTTTTGGGGGTCTTTTTGTTTGGTTTGGTTTTGGTTTTTTTGGGTTTCATTGTCTTGCTTTGTTTCAATATAAGCAAGCCCAAAATTTGGGGTGAAGTGCAGGCAGGATGGGCTGGTGAAAGGTGGTTTTATGGCACACTGGTGTCTCTGCAGTCACAGGAGATCTGCCTTGAGCCTGGTACAATTTAGCACAATCTTGAAGGGTCCTCTGTGGATCATCTGGGAGCTGTAGGGAACAGCTCCGTCCTGGGCACACCAGCTCTGCCTCCAAATTGCTTTCTGTCACTTCTGGCCACTACAATCAACCTCTTCACCTTGATGATTTCTCTGATTCTAGCAGAACGTCCAAGCTGCTGATGAAGAGAGCGTCAGAGATTGCACAAAAAGCCCAAAGATTTGGGAGTGTTGGTCCCGAGCAAGTCTGAAGGCAGTGCCAGGGGTGAGCGTGGGAAGAGGGAGGGATGACCCCACCCAGCAGCACCTGCCCTCTGCCACCCCTCCACATCACTTTGGTTTTATGCTCCCCATGTCACACCCTGTGGGTGGGGGGTTGGTTCATGCAGGAGGGGAATTGTGTCTATATTCACACATAAATTGAAAATGTATTAAGCCTGTCAGTTATCCTGGTTTATGTACATATTTTATTTCTGCTTCATATTCAGCTCTTTCACAGCCACAATATTTTGTGTTCCTTGTATGAAAATTAATAAAAAAAAAATTGGATCATCATGAAAGGCTTCATTTCCTTAAGCTAGCACTGGTGAGAAAAAATTCCATCTGCTTTATGTCACCTCAGTTTCAATCAGTCAAAAGTAAATTTCCATCAACTCAATCCATATACTTTTCCTCTCTGTTTACTCTTCCTGTACTGCACGGAATCAAGCTAAAGTGCAAGGAAGACTTTTATGGGCTTTTTAGATCAGTGCATATGGTGCTGCACAAAGACAAGAAATACATCTCACTTGCACCCTCCTGTTACTGCCCAGGGAAGCAACTGAACACATTCCACATTACATCCACATTTCCCACCTGGATTTATGTCGCTTCTCTTTACAGCCTTTGAAATTTACTTACATTCTTTCCCTCAGATGAAGGAACTATTCTGCCTGCTGTTGTCGCTTGCAGGATGTGGCTGGGTCACCTCTTAACGTTCCCTTGGATAAAACCTCGAAATATCTCAGCTTCTTCAGCCCAGTTTTCAAATTTTGTTGTTATTTTTTAACCCACTACGATTTGATGGACAGTTTTGGCCAGGTGGAACCGACCCAAACACTCTGTTCCCTCTCTGGCTTATTTGGGATGGTGGGAAGGGACCCCACCATGTCTCTCCTTTTACCTGATAATTTTATTGCTCTGCTAATTGCTGCTGGCTGCCTTTCCCCCACTACCCCAGCACAGCTCACAAGGGAAAACAAAGCTCCACCTGGATTTTAAGAAATGGAAGAAACCTGCCTGCCCAGATTTTGTCTGGGAAAACTGACCTTGACCACCCTATAGACATCACCCCTGTGATGGGCCCTGGGGATCTTCTGCACTGCACCTCAGGCTGGAGGAGAGGAAGCTCTGCCATGGTGCTAAGAGGGAAAAATCCTCTGTCCTGACTTAGGGAGGTTTGGCCAGACCTGCTGCAGATATTCTGGGGAACTGGTGCTGAGGAGAGCTGCCCAAGGCAGAGAGCAGGGATGGACATTAAATGTGAAAGAGCCCCCAGCACGGAGCCCGGAATGCCAGGCTGCTGCTGCTGCCCGGGGTCAGCTGCAAGGCCACTCCTGGAGCCCCAGGCAGCCAGGCACACGCCGTGTTTGTGCAAACACTGTGCAATTCATTTGCTTTTTTTCACCCAAAGCTCGCTGTTTTTTGCCAAAAAGACTTTTCTGATTTCTCTCCACGCCTCTCCCCCATAGCCATTACATGAAAGTTATTTGCTCTCAGTAATTGAGAAGGGATGGGCAGGGCGAGCAAGCCACTCACATTTTGTTCAAAATCCTTTTTGTGCCCTTCTGTTTTAGTTAAATTTGGTCAGGCTTTTCTGCTGCCCTTTGGACCATGGCAAATAACTCATCACTTCAGATTTGGGACGGTGGAAAGACAAGGAACAGGAGTGCCACCTGCAGCAGACAGACCAAAATGTAGGTCTCCTGCAGCCTCAGGGATCTGGGTCTGCAGGTTGAGTATCAAGCAGGGATTTTCATTTGGTCCATATTTAGCTCTGACTTTCAGGGAAACCATCCTGTGCAGAGACAGCAAACTCAGTGTTTTTTAAATGCAGGAATTTCTATGTTGCTGTTTTCCTGAACCACTGGCTGAATGAAGGCAGATGATGCTTTGGCTTGGAAGGGACCCTAAATATCACCCTGCCAGCATTATTTTCTGCAGGCAACACTGTGATGCTTGCAGGAAATACAAAGTGAGCTCCAGCCAGCCAAGTGCTTGTGGATTTAGGATGGTGCCTGCCCAGGCCAGCAGCACTTTGCCAGTGCCCTGGCAGTGGTGTGTGACCAGAGTTCCAGGGGAGTCAATCCCTGCAGCTGGATCCTCCCGTCCTCCAGCAGCTGTGGGGAAATGATGGGCTCTCACTGGCACTGAGAAGAGCATCACTTCTGAATAATCACAAAATGCAGTGAAAATGTGTGCAACAATGAGCAAACCTTCCCATAACCACCCCCGTGCCAGCCCCTCCTCACTGGGGACCTGCCCTGATCACACCTGGTTTTCACATTGTCCCCTGAGGTCTCAGGTGGCTTTTTTCCATCAAGATCTTCTCACTCTCCAGCCACAGGAGAGCTGAGATTAAGACCAACACTCCTCCCATACAGGGCTGTAGGATTGTAACTTCTGCCCAGGGCTTTCAGAAGGACAAGCAGGGATTGCACTTGGAGCTGCTGCCGCCTTAAATCTTCTTTATTATCAATTTTCTAATGTCAGTCTTCTAATTTAGTGAAAACAGACTTACACAGTAACACCTTAGTTATGTTTTCAGTTGATCAGCAGGCAATTAATGGACAATCCCTGTCACACTCTGCACTCATGGGTTGCACAGAACAACACAGCCACAGCGAGGAAAGACACCAGCCTGAGCAGATTTTATATACACACAATTATAACCTTTTTTACCCTTTTTTCTGAAGTATAAGAGGGCAGAACATCTGAGTTACCCAATGCCCCAGGCAGCCCAGCTCTGGCCACAGGCTTGGCAGCGAGACACAGTCACAGACAGGATCCTCACGTGCTCTTGCACAAGATTTCCACAAGCAGCCACAATCAAACAGTGCTTGGGGATCCCCCTGCTGCAGCCTCTGCCCACAGACCTCCTGCACTGCTCCTCCTTCGCTGGCACTGAGGCTGCAGCCAGCTGAGCTGCTCAGGCACAACTCACTTTTATCCACAGGCCAGCACAGGTTCTGCTGCAGCATTTGGGAAAGAATGGGCAGCTCTCACAGAGCATCTCCATAAAGCAAAAACCCTGGGAATGTGGCACGGAGCAGCACGCAGGGAAGTCTTGAGGGAAGAAGATGCTCTGATCTGATCACACAGGCAGCTTTAAAAGCATGTGCACAGAAGGAGTATGTCAATTAACTGCCAAAAAAAACAACCCAAAAAACCAAAAACAACTGTAAGTTTCCATAAAACATCTTCTATCAGAAAAATCCCATTTCAGTTAAGTGCAGACATTCTGTGGACGCTTGCTTGCTAATGATTTCTCATTAAAGAAGAACACAGGTCATCCCATAAAGCATCTTGGTAACATCTGTCTTCTAGTCTGAAAATGTCAAGATGAAGCACTTCAGCAGCTTCAGCAGCAGCGTGGTGTGGCTTTTGCACATAAATACATTCCTGCATTTACTTTGCATTATGGAAAATATCAACTGTTTCAACTGACCAACCAAACAAAAAACTAATCCAAAAATACAGCTTTGTGGGGCATCAACCTCGCTCTTTAAAGCTCTTTTTGAACAGGAAGATGTATTCCGACATCTAGTAATTTTCCAAGTTTGACAATCTCCTCTTAGCCCATGCTCCTAACATGGGGAGCAAAACAGGAATCCATGAGGGAGGGCACAAACCTTGTCTAACCACCAGCCCAGTTCAGGTGCACAGGAGAAAAGCCAAACAGACAGAAGTTTTTATAAACTCACAGACATCGATATTGCAGTGCTTGCTACCCTTGTCTGAGAGAGCAGGTTAGAAACAGGGAATCCAAGAGGACATCAAGACATTTTTTCTTTTATTGCAGGATCTAATACACCAGCATTTGATGGCTGGTGGCATAACCTGCTGTCAAAAGCCTCCTTCAGCTTGTTGCCATGAACTTGTGGTTGGAAACCTTTCCATGATAGCCAATCAAAAATTACTGCACGTGAAAGTTTTTCTTTCCTTTCCTGAAAGCATCAGAAGATCCCGTCCAGATTATGGTCCTTTTTTACATCCTGGAGGACTCAGGGTGTACAGCTGGGTCCCTAAGATGATGCTTTAAGTCTTTAACATGCCTTTCAAGCATCTGTATGGCTTTAAATGTGCCTTCCCCAGAAGCAATTTAAACAGAAAATTGCCTTGCCTACTTCACACAGATGCAGAAAAGAAGACCGGAAAAAAAAAAAAAAAAACCCACCAACCCCAAACCAAACTAAACTACTGCAAAAGAGAAAATACAAATATGTCAATGAAATGAAAAACCAACACCAAGCTCATTTTGTTCTGACAACTTGTAAGCAAGCTGGTGAATCCCAGCGAGGCTGGAGCAGCCCCGGGGATCCTCCCAGAGAGGAGGTGCTCGATGGGAGCAGGATGAGGGCTGGGGGCTTCTGCAGAGGGAGAATTCACGGGTCTTTTGGAATTTCTTGAGTTGCAGTGTACAGATGCTGTGGTGGGAGCCTGAAAGAGACCCAAACCCCTCAGCCAGGCAAGCAGAGACCAGGGGTGAGAGGGAAATGCTCTGGTGTTCATGGAGAGAACCGTGCGTGGGAAGGTCCCAGCAGATGAGCGAGCAGACACAGAGCCCATCCTGTGGTGACAAAACTGCACTGGCTCCTCCAAGCCCAGACTGATCCCCCTGACCCCCCAGTGACCAGCTCTGTGCTCCAGCATCGATGGCTCAGTTAATCCTGCAAAACAGCCTGGGTCTGGCTCTAGACAGGGCAAACAACTCACAAAGGAGCAGAGGTGTCAGAGTGCTCACTCAGCAGAAATCAAATCTCTGTCCCTCACCTCTTATCAAGCTTAATTAACTTGAAGGGATGAAGAAGAAGAAGAACCACTGGGATGGGTCTGGCAGCTTCCTGTTGGTGCCCATTCCCTCTCCTGCCCTCAGGGAGAGTTAATTGCTGGCAGAGCAGAGTGGTTTTGGTCCAGGCTGGAGCCCGTGTGGGCACAGGGCAGCCCATGCCCTGCACTCTGAGCTCTGAAACCTCCTGCAGCCCCGGGTGCTGGGCCCTGGCTGCTTCCTGAGCCCATTAAAGGGGATTCCTGGGCCTGAACGTGCTCCTGGATTATTCAAGAGGATGGGTGGGCTCCGGGGCAAACAGAGGAGTCACTAAGGGACCTTGGGCAGAGGCACCCTGTCACCCCCAGAGAGATCACTGCAGGCTCCCTGCCCCTTATGCAGCGA
The DNA here is from genome assembly GCA_013397915.1 of Daphoenositta chrysoptera. Classification (NCBI taxonomy): domain Eukaryota; kingdom Metazoa; phylum Chordata; class Aves; order Passeriformes; genus Daphoenositta; species Daphoenositta chrysoptera. Next base: position 3,401,637 of record VZRO01007381.1, read on the forward strand.
TATTAAAAAGATTAAAATAGAATAAATAATGCCTTCCCCACCAGTCTCCTTCACTTCATATGTTGACAATTTTCCTGCCAGCAAGGTACACTGCAGAAAGCTGGAGCTTTTCATTTGCTGACTGCAGAAACAGCAAACAAAATCTTAGTCAGGAGCAAAAACCAGGGAGTTTTACATCTGCAAGCCAGAAGTGACTGGGTTTTTAAATCTAAAATATAGTCTTTAATTAGTACTAATCTAGTTAGTTCCCTAGAACTAAGATGTAAGTTTGCTATGAATCTTTCAAATGCTCCTGAAAAAAAAAAATTACTGCTACTTCTTTCCCCATGTAAGGCATCATTCTCAACTGAGTCATTACAAGGTGGATGCAATCTGAGGAGTCAATGCTGCTGGTTTGAGGGTTGGCCAAGCACACATTTATCTTTTGTTGCAGAAGGCAGTGGAGAAGTGGGTGGAACAGATGCACTTACACAGACTTTGCTGCCAGAAAATGGCAAACTAGCCTCTCTGATTTGGGGATTATTCTGTGCTGCTTTCAGAGTCCTTGTTTTGACCAAAGTTATAAGATAATTGTGGCACAGTCAGAAATATCAGCAAAACGACTTCCTGTTGGACCCTCTCTTTTTCCTTGTTATTCATGTATTTTTCTTGGACTCCTTTACCTTCTGCGGTGCTAAAATGCCACCCTCTGCACAAATTCAATAGTTACACCCCGGAGCTGATGATCGAATTATCTCACAATTGCTACCTAAAGAGATTTAAATCAAACAGAATATATTGTCTGTTTTTATTCTGAGCGCAAGGGAGCTGGTTCCTGAATTTTCAATCACGTCAAAGTGGGGAATCAAATTAATCAGGAATTGGATGAAGTGGAAGGTTCTTGATCAAAAAATTTATTGTAAAGTTCTCACATGAATTAAACCTGTAGACTGAGGAAGCAGCTGCACTTGGCTCACCCAAAGTGAAGGAGTTTGTGTCTGTTGGAAACGCAGCAGAAGAGTGTCACCTAATGGCCAAACATTTTCAGGGAACTGCTGTCCCTCCTTTCCTGCCTTGCCATCATTTCCCTGTTACACCCTGCCCTGTTCTGCACGGTACAAACCAAAAGGTTCTGTCTTTCCTATCACTGATTTTTGTTTTTACCTCCCTCTCACATATTGTGCCTGTACATCTGAAACCAAAGCCTTTAACTTATTTTCTCCTCCTCTAACGTATTAGTGGCTGCTGTTGCATTGAAGTCTGAATTGTGTGAGCCAGCACAGCCTTCTCGTCCTCACACCAAGGGTGTGACAACTCTCAGATACCCCAAAGAAAGGCAAAAAATTCCTCAGCAGCTTTCCTCCTATGCTCCCAGGACTAAAAGTGATTTATGCCCAGAAAGGCAAGGTTTCATCCCTTCAGCATGGAAGGAAAGCAAAGGCAGAGCCAAACCTCCCTTTGCTGTCACAGAAACATGCCCAGAATTGCCAACTCTGCAAGTCCAAAGTGAGATTTGAGGGGTTCTGTTTCCTAATGATCCCTAACCTGGATGGAAAGGGCAATGGGGGCTGTGCTGAGACAGAACTCTCCTGTGTTCCCATTTCCTTGGTGCAGTTTTTGCTGCAGGTAGTTTTTGCAGCAATCCAAATATTAAATACTCCAGCAGTCTGTTTCCAGGAGAAGGTCAGTTCCAGAGGCGAATGGAAACACTGAATTAATCTGATCAGTGTTTTATAACGAATGAAAAATTTGCAAATGCATGTCTCATCCACAGTTTCTGTAACAATGCCTGCATTCCATAACCTGTGTCTTATTTTTGCAGGGAATGGCTTTAGAAGGAAAGCAGTACTTTTTGTCCTTGCCTGGAGGTCACTAAACCCATGAAATTCACCCAGCTATACCAGCAGAACGCAAGAATCTCCAAAACCTCCTCTGATCTAAGGACTAAATTATGCTTTTTTTATTCAACCAGATTCTGCTCCTGTGACCAGCTTCTCATTAACCCAGCCTCTGGCACTCTTGTTTTGGACAAGCAAGTGCACACAGGTGAGTGAAATCGTGGGGCAGAGGTTTTCTTTTCCTTTATATTCATTTGCAGTCCTAGAGGGCAATGGCACGATCAGGGCTCGTTTGCAGCACAGGCAGCAACATCAGGAAGAGCGGGAAGGAAGAAAGGAAGAAGGTCAGGAAGCCAAAGAGACCAAGAAAAGGACTATGACACCTCTCTGGGTGGCCACCTGCCAGGTCCCAGGACAGCTCTGCCCATCACATACTCCCAGTAACCCACTCCCTCCCCATTCCCACCCTTGCCAAGAGCTGCATCTCATGAATTTCCTATTTTAATCACTTAGTCCTATTTTCCAGCACATTCATCATCTCATTAACAGTAAATGCCTTTATTAAGTTAAATATGAAATCCAGCACTAAGCTGTTCAAGTGGGTTTTTAGGGGCACGGACAGGTTTTCTTCTTCCCTCCTCCAATCTTGTAGCATCCATATTCAAATCATTCTTGTATATATTCATGTAATTGGCTGCTCTCAATCTTTAATTAACTGTATTTGTATGGAATCTCTATTTTCCCATGAGAAAGCAATATTTAATATAGTTCAATGTTCACCTGCCTTTTCATGGAGACAGATGAAACAGAGCCTGATTAATTTTATCCATTAGTTCTCTGTTAATTTGAATTATGAGGAGGGGAGAGAGGAAATATATTTAAATGCCCAATTCCCTTCTCACAGTTCATCTATTTTGGGGTTCCAGAAAGTGGGCCAAGAACATAGAAATTTTCTGGTTTGTGATCTCTGACCTGGACCCTGCTGGCCTGGCCTGACCCTTGTCAGGAAAACTTCCCTTGCAGGGAGAGACCAAAGAGCTTCCGTTTATTTGATTTCACCGAGGGAAGGTTAAGAGGTCTCTGAAGTGTCCACACGATTTTCTGTTAAGGAAAAGCTCTTTAATCTATCAGACAGGAACAGGACAAGACCCAGTGGCTGGAAGCTGAAACTGGATCAATCCAAGCTAAGTATGGCGAGTCATTTTCTAATTATTATTTTTCTACAGACCAAAGGGAGTAATTAACTACGGGAACATCTTCCATTAGTGCCTGATAGATTTTCTATCACGGGAAGTACTTGAACTACAGAGCGTGGACACATCCAGCTCAATCACACAGGGCCAAGCAGAAGGAAGAAGGTGAGTTTTACTTCCAATTGGTGAGAGAAACCCAGGATGCTGGCTCCACGCTGGTGCCAGGGGCTTTTTTTAAAAGCAGATTTAAAAATTTAACTGGATGAAAAAGAGAAGTAAAGAACAATTCAGGATTTAGAAAAGTAAGAGTCCGCAGGACATCTGAAAGGTCAGATTTGTTTAACAAAAAAAAGTCAAAGCCAGCCAGTATTGGGAATTAATGTTTTCCAAGGGAAGAAATGTTGGTGCTGGTTGGAAAAAGGCACTGTAAGAAATTACATATGCTTGATAAGGTGGAAAATAAAAAAGAAATTAGAAATATAAGGGTTTTTAGTCTTCCTAAAAAGTCTTGAGTGGGTTTATCGGCAAGACCTCTGTGTTCACACTAGCACCCATAGGGAAGCCACAGAGTAACAATTCCAGCAGCCAAGCTGGGATGTCTCTCCAACAGCTTTTCTCTCCAGCAGCGGGATGGGGCAGTTTTTGGCACAGGAGTGTTACTGACATCCTGGAATTGAGGTGTTGCCATGCCCTCAAACCCTGTGAAACAGGGTGTGCTGGCTGAGCAAGGAAGGAGTTACACAGCACAGCACAGCTGCCTTTTGTTGTTATTCTCATTGTAAATCCAGAGGAAGTGAGAGGAATGGCTGCAATTTAGGGAACACCCAGGATTTTCTAACTGATGGAGAGTGATGCTAGAGGTATTGTCACTGTTGCTCGGGCAGTCCAGCAAAGGAAAGTGATGAGAAATCCCAAGAAGGGACTGTTACTCACATCTGCTGTGCATTTCAGGAATGGCCAGGATGAGAGACACCCTGAAGGGGAGCAGCTGAGATGGGAAAGCAGCTGAGATGGGCAAAGCAGTCTGCTCAGAGGGGCTGCTGTGCTGTGCTGCTTTGAGCACTGGAGGTGGTGCAGCCCAGCTGTTTCAAGTAGATTTGGAACTAAACAGAAGTGCTCTGGAGTCCCTTGCAACATCACTTTTACAAGTCTGGCAACATCGAAAAAAAGGTTTCTCCACCAGTGGGGCTGATGCAGTTTCTCTGACATTTTAATGTCTTGAAGTCCCATCACAGCAAGTGGGTCATGCCCAGGGAGATGTGCCAGGAGGGTTTTGCCAGGAGGCAGCTGTGGAACGTGGCACTCATCTGCACCCATGCCTGTGCCAGCAATTCCAGCTCATCCCAGTGTCCAGCCAGGCAGAGCCCAGCACCAGCCTTGCTGTTTGCTGCAGCCACTTGTTCCTCACTGCACAGCAAGAATGACTTGCTGATTTGCTCCCATATTCTCAGAGACAAGTTTGTGGGGTGTGGTGGGCTTTGGGAAGCAAAAAGGATTTCTACTTGTATTAAAATAAGACCTAGGATGCCTAATTAAAAAAATCAGGTCCCATCCTCCCTTCCTTAGAGGGAGGGGAAATCCCTGGATTGAAATGTTTGGGCAAAAATAGATGGAGAGAGAAAATAGGCAGAAGTCAGCCTGCTACATTGGGTCTGTGTGACGGTCTGGGTACTGGTAAAGCTCCCTAAATATCTCATGTACTTCACCTCTGGGGCTGAATGGCAGCCTAGAGCTGAGTGAGAGCACGGGAGAGCTCCCTGCTTTCTGTTTTTCCCAAGGGATGACACCATGAGTGGTGAGGGTTGCATCGCTAGGAAAGTCAGAGGAGACAAAAAAATTCCTGATGACATTTTGCAGGTAGTAAAATGGAAAGAAAAGAGAAGGCACAAAAGAGTTAACTTTGGATTCAGTCAGAGTATGACCAGCTAATTGATCAGTAGGATGTTGGTATTATTAATAGAAAAAAATTAAGGTACCATCACTAAATGAGTAGACAGGGAAGAGTCAACCATGGCAACAGATGCCACCAAATACCAGAGTCAGTAGACAACTAAATAATGCTTTGTAATATTAGATACACACTGGTGACCCAGTGCTGCAACTTGAAATGAAAATGAATCAATAGAAAGAAATGAGAGAGAATAATACGTGGATTAGTGAGGACAGAGATGGATTTCTGATCCAGGATTTTCCCCAAAAGACAGCTATGTGCTCTAAGAACTATAAATCTTTAATCAGTTCATCAAGTAGCTCAGTCATTCCTCTGTGCACACTCAGGGCTAGATAAAAGTAACTTCTGCATCTGAAATTTGGGCATGGCAGTTTCTGGGGCTGAGCAGCAGTGCTTGGCTGCTGGAGAGCATCCAGGTCCTGGAGTGAAGGGCCTGCAAAGAGGGGCATTGCACAGGGATTGGCACCTGCCTTGGAAATGATGCAGCCAAAGCTGGACCATGCAGAGGAATGATCCACATGCAAGACTCTTAACAGGCAAAAGGGGCAGGGTATCCATTGGGTACAAGCTGCTTGCTGAGACAATCACAGAAAACGACTTTGTTCCTGGTCCAAAAGCTTGTGTATTTGGTTGAAAGGAAAATGCAAAGCAAGGGCAGGTCAAGTCCATAGCCCAGGCCTCTCTTTCACTGGATCCTACTCCATTCTGACAGTAATTTTTCTCTCTCTGCTACCAGTAGAACCCAAATCTCTGTTTTCTTTTGCAGTATTTTAGCTCCAGACAACGGAGACAAGTGTTCCTACTCCAGAGCAGCCACTGGCTCAGCCACTCTACTGGGAAAAGTGGGTTTAGACTCTCTCAGGAGAAGGGTAGAAACGAATTCCTGGTTTCCAATGCATGAGCACACACTGTAACTCATTATAAAGAAGAGATTTTGCCTTCAGCACCTCTCCTTGCTCTGGCAATGTCTTAAAAGAAAGCAGCAGCAATCACATTTGGTGGGAATCTCTGTACTGAGGCTTGACATCACCCTGGGAACACATCACAGGCTGAGCCCCTCGGAGGTGGGGGCCATCTGTGCCCTCATTTCTGGGTCTCTGGGGGTTCTGAGGTGGTGCAGCAGGAGGATGGCAGCTGAGTCTGTTAAGAGTGTGGATTTTATTAACCCACAGTTACAAGTGCCAAGAAGTAAAACTTTCTGAGGGTTGGGTGGATTTAACGTGGTAGATTTTGGTATGAGGAGAAAGCACAGTAAACTTTGGATCTCAATTTTTACCTTGCCTTGACCCCACTTGTGCCTCAAACGAGGGTTTTCTAGAAAAACTTTCTGAAGTCGGGAGATTTATATCTTATTTCCAAATGGAACAGACTTTGCTGAAAGCGGAATGGATTTTACCAGTTCAATACAATTTATGATGAAATAGGAGACATTTAAATCTAGTTCTACATAAATAGCCCCAGCAGGAAAGTAGTGGAGCCTGATAAAAAAAAAAAAATCCATTTTTAATGCAGCTGCATCAGAAAATGTAACATCAGCCAAGGAGATCTCAAATCCTTCCTGCAGAGGGTAGGAAAGGGAACACACCACACATGCCAGCGAGTGTGTGGGCAGACTCACTGGCTACACTTTTTCTAAAAGGATTCATACCACCTTTCCTGAAGAGACATTCAGGTCATATTCAGTGCCAATATTATACACAGTTATCAGGCCACAGTTTGGAAAGTGATTTTCTGAATTATGAAGTAGAAGGGTAAATCTGGCAAGAGTGAGTGCAGCAACCACTGCTGGGGAGGTGGCTGGAGCCGGGGGTGAGGGCACCAACCTGCTCTGCTGAGATCATATCCCAGTGTGCTGGACCCAAATCCAGGCTGCTGGAGAAGAGAGATGCAGTAGCAATGTGGGAATCTGTACATTTGTAGAAACAGAAGAACTCAGTTCCTCCAAGAGGCATTTGGCCAAAGCCCCACCAGGCTTTCCCAGTGAGCACCTTGCACTCGCTCTGCTCTGCAGCAGCAGATGGTCCATCACTTCCAAGCAGCTTTATGGCCATCCAAACCCTCTCAGATCACTGATCCTTGAACTTGTACATCTTTCAAGAAGAAAAACAGGGGGAAAAAATTATCTTGAAAGCTGGGCTTTACTGCCTTGAGCCAAGATTCACATGATACCTTTTAACAGCCTTTCCTTCCCCAGTTTTCAATTAACTGCTCTGCACTGATGATTGCAGACTGTCAGCTCATGCAAAGAGTAAATCCTTTCCTAGAGCTTTTTAAACTATTTTCTCAGGCTCCTGACTGCAGAGGGCTTTGAACAAGCTGTTTCCAAGGAGGAGCAGGAAAATGAAGTGAATGGTTTGTTGCAGGGAGCAGCGTTTCTCCCAAGGTGTTTGTGCTGCTGCTCTGCTCTGGGGAGGAGGAGCTGTCACATCTCAGTGGAATTTTTCCAGGCAGAGTCATCAGTTTCGACTTCATATTTCCTTGGGGTTAGATGGAAATTTCTCAAGACTAAAAGTAGGAGGCAGAAAGGCACCTACCTACCCACCTATCATACACGATCTGCGAGAGGTGAGACAAGAAGGGGCTACAGAGTGTTTCCAATTTGCTCCTGAGCAAAGAGAAAGAGCAAAAGGGAACTGAAATGCTTTAGTAAAACCTGACACTCCTCATTTTTCAGGTCATGAGCAAAATGGAGATGACATTTGAAAAGGATACCTCTTTTCCAGGAATTTGTTTGCAAACTAGATGTTGCTGTACTCCAATAACTGATGCTGCCAAGAGGTGGTGAGAAATACAGGATTTAAAGAGAATCCTCCACTCTGGAGACATGAAAAAAGAAAATTAGAAACCTTTTAAAAATCAGAAAATTGGATAAAGTATTAAAAGTGCTGACAGATCAACTGATCTATGTTAGCAATTTGTAAGAGGGACCTGAAAGATAGCTGGATATGGGGAACAGGTTTTTTGTTTTGGATTTGGTTGGTTGGTTTTTCTTGAATTCAAAAATTATATTGGTTTCTTTATATATATATAGTACACAAGCTTCCAGACATGACATTCCAGATTAATTTTTAATTCTCTCATAAAGGGGCAAATAGGAATAAATAAATAATGGGAGAGAAAGCAGAACAAAGCAGTCCCAGAATCACTGTTCCCTCTGCAATTAAAACAAAAAAAAAAAACCAAACCAAAACAACAGCAACAAAAACAACCCTATATAGAATAAACTTTCAAAACCAAACCAAAAAAGCCAGGTTCACCATGGATGCAGCCACAACACTATTCCCTGCATCCAGGCTTGCAGAGAGACAGCTCTGAAGACTGCTCAAAGAAAAATTGCCGTGTTAAAATCTGGTCATTTTTCTATTTCCATCATTGATTGCTTCCAGATAAGGAAATGTACTACAAAGTCACTTGGGAAGTAGCCTTTAATGTGCCTCCAAGACTTCCTGGTTTTTAACTGGTCATTTCCTCACTAAAAGATGTTGCTTCAGACCATTGGACTGTGGCAAAGCAACCTCAGCACCCCTCCCACTGCATATCGACACTTATTATTCATTTTCTGTTAAAGAAGGCTTCAGATAAAAGAAGAAAAAGAAGAAAAAAAGTATTTTTCCCTTTTTTTCTCAGAAAAAGAAGAAAAAGACTAAGAAAGAGGAACCCATTGTCCCATCAGCACAAGGAGCAGGGACAAATATAAATAGGTGTATATATACACTTACATATGTATATATGTCCCCTCCTGAAAGAGGGACAAATTACAGTAAATTACATCTCTCACTGTTTTACTGTAATTTGTCCCCTTCTCAGGACATTTCCCTTGCCAAGAGGAGGAGCTGGAGCCCTCCCATCTCCCTCCCTCCTCCAGCATCTCGGCTCTAACCTGGCACAAACCCTTTGCTGCATTTTATATAACTTCATTGGTCTGACTTTCCAACTGCTTAACAGCCCTTATCAGCAAATAAAAGCCTCCAGCAGCAGATGAGCAAAGTGATTGAGAAAGCTATAAAAACTGAAAAGAGAGAGCTGTCTGTAGTTAAAACAAGCCTCAGCTCCTGCTCCCCAGCCAACTCCCCCAGTAAGTACGGAGGAATAGCAGGTTTATTACCCTCCCTTTGATTGTATGTCATCATTACAGCATTGTTTTCCCACATACCAATTCCTTCCTAGCTCCCACTTGCAATAAAAACCAGAGATTTGGGTTCTTTTAAAAGATTAATGGACACAGCTGCCCTCATACTCTAAACTTGTGAAGTGGCTGGATATCACTCTTGAAATTCCAAATTCTGGCACTTTTCTGTCGGGGCTGGAACTCAACGATGTCGTGAATTACAGTAGGGTTGTGTGGAAGGAAGGAGTTGGCACTGTGGAGAAATGAGACCTGTTGGGGGACAATTCCTCGTAAAGAGAACACAGAATTAACAACCATTTTTGATGAAAGCAACAAACAACAAAAGTAAAAACAGTTTCCTTACAGGTTTTCAAAAGAAAATAAAACAGTTTTGTACAGAATGACTTGAGACTTGGCTGTGCTCTGCTTTGAGGGTGAGTAGGAAGTGATGCTCAAAACAAAGCATGACATCATTGCTCTAAACACAACAGCTCATTCACATGGGAGCAAAGCAAATTTGGGGTCTGGTTTGGAGGTGCTGGAGTGGCTGGGACGTGCAGGAGGAGGGTGGGAGCCACGTGCCATGGGCAGGTTACACAGATCAGCACAGGAGGTGCTGGGATGGAGCAGTTCCCAGGTGGAAGAGCCAAAGAAAGGCGGGAAAGGGGTCTTTTGGCTGGAAAAAACCTGAAACTTGGTTACTTTCTTCTGCTGGTGGCTGACAGTTTGTGAGCAAGCGTTGATTTCTGTTCATCTCTCCCAACTCCAGGAGGATTGGTGATTGCTCTTGGCCCCAAGTGAACCCTTCATCCCTGCAAAATGTCCGTGCAGAGGCTTCCTGCAAGGTCCCCAGAGCCACCCCACGGTGTCCCCTCTGCTGCCAGGCCAGGCACAGGCTGACAATTCATAAAGAAATGCAGCGGGCTGTGGAAAGCCACGCTGCTCACAGGGGTTGAGAGGGACAAATGGGTGACCCTTGAGCCCCAGGGTGACACAAAGGGCTGGTAGGGCACCCTCATGTCGCCAGAGCTGCCTGGCCGATTCCCAGGACAGGACAGGACTCCTTGCTGGCCCCATTTTGGAGGGAGGCACAGGTGAAAGTAAATCCGACGTGACCTTTGCTACGAGCCTGTGTGGGCTGTCAGGAGCCAAAAGAAGAAACCCAGACCCGTGGAGCAGCAGTGAGTCTCTTGCCAACCCCGAAAAGCTGTGTTTTCACTGTAGCTGTGATGTCTGCATTTAGTATTCATTGCCATGTCACTGATCCTCATGAATTCCTCCCATGTGCATGTGCCTCTCTCATCCGTTTCTATCAGCATCCCACCGTAATTTATTATTAGTTAAGAATTAATAGACACTTGGAAGTATAATGTTACATTTTTGTCTTCTGGTGCTCTGAAGCATTTCGTGCAGCAAATCAAGCATTAAATCTGTCATGTAAACACATTATTTTGTCATGTGATGCATTATGATAGCCCACTACCAGGAAAATGAAAAGCACTTAAGGGTTCGTGTTTGATGTGTACTGTCAACAAAACTCAGGAAGAATTTATAAGGTGTTGTGGTTTAATGAGTACCTGTTTAATAGGGTTTGAGTATCATTCAAAAATGTGGCTTTACAGGAGACATGCGATACATTGAATTTCAATGTGAATTATAAAGCCCAATCTAGATCTCCAGGCTTCTACACAGCAAAGATAATAAGATCCAGGGAGCTGTTTAGTAACAATAAATCATGACCTTTTCTTGTTTTCTCTTGGAATATTCCTCTCTCCTTCATCAGGTTTTATGAAGCTGCAGTGTTCATGTATGGAAGTGCCATCCAGTACCTTTGATTAGGGCAGAAAAACTCAGTTATAGACAGGGAATGAATGAACTATAGATAAAGGAAGAGTTGATAAATAGGAACTCCAACAAACACCCACCACTGGCAAGGCTGGCAAAGTTTAAGGAAAGAAAGAGTTTGTTAATGACATGGGAAAGCTTTGGTGAGTGTGTTTCCAGGTGGGATCTTCACCCAGCAGACTCCTAACAAAAGCCCCTCTCACCTGGCCAGATGTATCACAACAGCAGCACAAAAAATGGCAAAAATCTGAATAAAGAGGGAATTTCTTCTCCCTTTCTTTCCCAGGATGCTGCTGGGAGCACCTCCCACAAACTGGAACAAGATGCAAAGCCAAAAAACCAGAGAGAAGCCTGAAGATAAATCCCCATCCCTTTGTTAGCCCACAAAAGAACCATCCAGGCAGTGCTCACAGAGGGACCCAAGGGTGGATCCACCAAGTGGCTCCAAGTTACAGCTCCCCTTGACCTCATGGTCCACAGTTCACAGGGTTAGAGCCCTAAAACCATCTCTTCTTTGGTTAGAATTCATCAAGACCTGATGCAATTAAATGCTCTAAGTTATTAATACTAACAAGATTTACTGCTCCCCATTTACAAATGATTTGCATTTTTATGCATTCTTTTAGCATGGATCATCACGAATTTCTTTGGTATTCATGAGGTTGCAATTTGTGTATTTCCATAATTACCTCATCATATTCCCCATTAGATAATGGACCAAGGGCATAAAACACCAAGCAGAATTCAAAAGCAGCATTGACTCTCTGCTCCACTGAGAGACTGGATGTCCCTTGTCCTTGAAGCAGAGCTCACAGGGCAGCCCTGGGAAAGGGCTCTGCCCCAGCATTGGCTGAAGGCTGCAGGGAAAAATAAAATTTAAAATATTTTTTTAAAAAAACAGTGCTTGATCATTAGAGCCTACAGGAGTTTCCCTGCTCACCCTAACTGGGTCCACTGATCCTCTCTGCATGGCCCCTGTGGACTAAAAAGGATTGTACCATGTCGTGACAAGGAATCACAATAATTTCCATTCCACAGCTTTTAAAGGACACAGTGAGAGCTGAAGAACCAAACCCAGCTTGGACAAACAGTCCCCCACGCCAGGGCACTGTCACTGCACCCCCTAAGGGACAGCTTGCATCCCAAGCTAACCCAACCCAAACCCCATGGGCAATTCCCCAGTGCACTGGGAGGAAGAGGAGGAAGGAAGAGAGATAAATTTCATGTACACGAAAACATTTTTGTGCACTTAGGAACGGAGATGAACAGATTTAAAATTAACGGGCTCAGTTCACTGCTGGGCAAGTGATCTGAAATGGCCAATAAATAATTCATGCCAGCAGCATCCATCACTGCAGCCTGGCTGGTGGCACAGCCCACGTCGGGGGCTCACTTGGTGAAAAGAGACAACTTAATTCAGCACAAAGTGAATAATCCAAAGTCCCATAAATGATGCATCACTGGATTAAAAGCTAGAGATTTCTCCATAAAATTCTCTGCCCTGCATTAACTATGCAGATGATTGTGTGATGTTTATTAACTACTGGATGGCTTAGTTAAGGGTGACACCAGCTCTGATGCTTGAGAGCACCTTTGAAGCCATGAATCTTCATTAGATGCACATTTAAGCATGAAAATGTTCCAGGATTCAGTGTTCACTAACATCAGTAGAACTACAGGACATGTACATGAGAGAAGAGAGTCAGGCCTTAGTATAGTTTGTTTTAGAAAACATAGCTATGGATAGGATTTATTCCCTGGTTTGGATTACTTACCCTACCATACACCTCTTCTCCCGGGTATAAAAAAAAAGCAAACAAGCAAACCCCAGAATACACCCCCGCAAAATTTTCCTTTTTTCTAGATATTTAAAAAAAGAAGCTGCATTTTGAAATAGCCAGAGAATATTCAGCTTCTTTTCTTCTAAAAAAAAAATTTTAAAAAGATATTTTGGGAAGTGGTAGATTTCCCTTCCCCTTGGAGAAGGGTCAGTGCTTGAAAGACTAAAGGCAATGAACTTTTACCAGAGATTATTTCCCACCACCTTCCTCCCCAATCCTTGCATTGGTATTTGCACACTCCAATTTGCCTCTCTCTTCCCAGTGTCCTCGTGGTTTTCCTGTCTCAGTTTCAAACTACTTGGAGCTCTCTAGTTGAGGTTAGAAAAGAAGTCCTGTGAAGAGAGGCTGAGGGAGCTGAGGGTGTTTAGCTGGAGAAGAGGAGGCTCAGGAGGGCCCTTCTTGCTCTCTGCAGCTCCCTGAAAGGAGATTGTGGCCAGGTGGGGGTCAGGCTCTGCTCCCAGGAAACAGCACCAGGACAAGAAGAAATGGTCTCAAGGTACATCAGGGAAAGTTCAGGTTGGACATCAGGAAGAATTTCTTCACTTGAAAGCACTGTCAGGCATTGGAAGGGGCTGCCCAGGGAGGTGGTGGAGTCCCCATCCCTGGAGGTGTCCAAGGAATTGTCCCCCAGCACTCTGGTCTGGGTGACAAGGTGGGGATTGGTCATGGGCTGGGCTCGATGATCCTGGAGGTCTTTTCCAACCTCAGAGATTCTGTGACTCTGCACTATGGGGTGAGGAGATGGGGGTCCTCTGTGGGAAACCCCACCTTAATCCCAGTGTTCCTCTTAGTTCTTAACACTCCTCAAAGTGATCCTTTGGAGGGCTCCTTGCCATGACCCCCATCCTGCTTGCTGGCAGGAGGCAGCGGGTGCTGAGAGCAGCTGTGGGATGGTTTAGGGCTGACATTTCCTTTCCCAGGTCACTCCTTCCACAGTGTGATTGCAGGAGCTGCTGAGTCTTGGGGTTTGGGTTTTAAATTAGCAAGAGAAACCAAAACCACACTGCTCCCAGCTGGGGTTAGACGGCAGCAGGAAGGGGAAACCAAGAAGTGCGTGGTCACCACAACCCCAGGAGCAAAGGAAAACCAGGGTGTCACCAAGACTGGCAGGAATTTGTGTTGCTGGAGGCCACATGAGCCAGAGCCCAGGCCAGGTGTGCTGAAAGGATTCCCTGGAGCCAGCCATGAGCTGAACTCCTGGCTGGGAGAAGGCTGTGTCGATTCTGCTTGGTGTCAGCAAATCTGCAATGCCTTTACAGCCTCTTCTCATCTCTCCAGATGTTCCTCTGCTCAGTCTCTGCAGCTCAATTTTGCCATCTGCTGTCATGTCTGTGGCAGCACGTCCCATTTCCTCTTTCTGCCAGGCTAAAATTTTCCACTTTTTCATGTATTCATCTCACACTGTGTGGTTATCTCTGTTCTTTCCCCAAGTCCCATGATGCTATTTATTCTTATTTCTAATTTCCTATGAACTCAGACACATTCTTCCCTTCTGCTTGCTCTTTCTTTAGCCCCAATTACATTTCACCTTTGAAACCAAGAGATTTATTTATATTAACCTTAAAAAATGCCTGGAAAAGCACATTAGGGCTAAGAAACAAACCTAGAAACATAATGAAATGTGCTGCTGAGATGGAAAGGGACTGTCAGAACAGTCAGCTCCAATAAAGTCTAATAAGAGAGGTCTCTTATTAATCTCAAAATGATATTTAATTCATTCCTCTGGTTTCTCTTTAAAGGATTTGTATTCCTAACTCAGCACTTGCCTTTTTTCTTTTTTTTTNTTAGTATTTCCTCCTGTTTCCTCATTAGTCAATCCCATATCCCAAAATATTCAGATCTCCCTTTTTAATTGCTTTTCTGTTCCTCCTCCATACTAATGGGGCAGTTCAGTCATTATCTCCTCACATCAGACCTCCTTTACCCTCTTTAATTGGTCATTTTGATACAGACAATTGTCCACAAAGTACTGGGGGCCAGTAAAAATTATTAGTTGGACCAAAAGTTAAATCCTTTATTAATGAACTGCCTCGCTCCACAGAGCCGAGCCAGACTCTCCAGATATAACAACATTTAGGCTTGACATGGCCTCTGAACAAATTAAAACCTGCTTTGCTCTGCCACAGGCTCCCTGTGCAAGCCCATAAATGCTGAGATAACTCCAGCAGCTCCCAGGGCTGGGGAGAGGCCTCGGACCTGGGTGATTTCTGCTCCTGGTGCTTGGCAGTTTGAGAGGCAGTGGGAGGCCAGGATGGAGGGACTGGAGTTTTGGGGACATGCAGGGTGGTTTTAAAGCAAATGGCTTTGCTGCTTTGCCCTGTGTATTGCTTTAATCTGTTACCAGAGGGTTTTCTTGGCTGCAGTGCTTTATCTTTACTCAAGTGTATTTTTTTGCCTTCCAAGGTAAAAATCTTAAAAATAAAGGCCAACATTTCCATACGCCAATGACATCCTCTCCGACAGCCTTTTCTTTCTAAAAACTTTCTGCTTTCATCCCGTTTTTCTCCACTAGACCCAGAGACTGCATTCTGGGGCTTCTGCTGCTTTCAGAAAGTGGCATTTCTGTTTCTTCCAGCTACATCTTAAAAGGCTCCCTTTAACCTTTCCCTGAACATACTGACAGCCCGAGTCCTCACAAATAACTTCAATGAGTTTTCATTTAAACATAACCCTCCCCAATTCCTTGCTTCCAATTGCCACTCTAAACCCAAGGCTCTGCCTCAATAATTGGGGTGGATAAAAAGATAAATAAGAATGCTCAGTGGCATAAGTTACGCTCACAGCTTCTGAGGGCTGCATTTCCACACAGCTGAGCAGATCAAACTCACTTTGTTGGCTCCCATCTCTTCTCCCCTTGTGCAGTGCCCCAAAATCAGGGCTTTTAAGTCCAGCCAGCACCACAGTAAATGTGCTAGAACCTTCCCAAGTGAGAGCCAGCTCTGCTGTAAAGACGTCATTAGTGAAGAGCTAATTAGTAAGAGCAAAAAGATTGGCCCAACTCTGCCAATTGGAAGCTGCAATGGAGATATTGTTGACTTAATTAGCGGGTTTAATTGGGTGGGAAAAAAAAGGCAGAAAGAAAAGTTTGGGGTTTTCAAACGAGTACATCAAAACTGTTTGGGATTTTTTGTTTTTGTTTCCTTTTATTCCTTCCGGATTTGTGTGGGATTCATGCCTGGAAGTGACAGATGCCAGGCTCAGCAAGTGCCCTGTGTTGGGGTGGTGACAGCCACAGTCACCAGGGTGGGACAGACGCGGCTCTGGGCTGAGCAGACCCAGCCTGGCAGCCCCCAGGCCACGTCCTCTGTCTGGGGACTCTCCTGTGCCACCGCCAGAGCGGGGTGCAGGGTGGGCTCTGAACCCAGCAGAGACCCAGAGGGACCCCACAGAGGAGCCTCCCTGCCTGCCTGGCTCCCGGCCTGTGAGAGGAGGCTGGAGAGCTCAAAAGTCTCACCACAGCCCTGAGCAGGACCAGGGGGAAGTCCAGAGCTGCCAGACCGTGCTGGCTGCTGATCCAGTGCTGGTCCCACAGTGTGCTCTTTCTTCAAGCTGTCCTTGCCCAGAGCTGGAGCTGGTGAAGCTCCAGGCAGTGGAGAGCACAAACACTGTCATGGATTGGGACCTTCTCCCGAAATCACTGCAGCAGGATGGGCGAGGACCCCGGGAGTTACACAAAAGCTCTGCTGTTATCCCATAGATGATCCCCCAGCCTCCATGGACAATCCCTCTTCCTTAACAGAAATGAGTGGTGCGGGGGTTTGTGGGGGCAGGGTAGAGAAATCTCCCTCCAGATTTGTCTTCTGGGTGTTTTCCCACCTCTGAAAATGCTGCAGTACTTCTTTGGAGAGCTGAGACAGCACAACAGCCATTTCCACACCTGGGGAATAACTAACTCCTGTTCAAATGCCTTAGGATGTGGCATAAAAAATACAATTGCCAGCGACAAATTACGAAGTTTATTAACATATTCTCCAAGGGTTATTCAAACATGCTGAATCACAGGCAGTAGTGGTACCCCTTAAGTAATCTGCATTTTTGATTTAAACTTACAGCACTCTTGTAGCTTAATTTCTCTGTTGATTACATAAAAGCATTAAGAACTGTATTTTATGATTCCTTTTCTTTCTTTATGGCAATTGGAAGATAGGCAGCCTTCCATATGATCTCTTCTGTTCCTCACAGTACAAGTTGTATTCAGGAAGAGCATTAGTAAAAATGGAGAAAAATTCAATTGTGCAACATGGTGTTAGTAAGAAGGCAGATGCCAGAAGCACCCATGAATAATGCATAAAGACCCTTCTCAAATAAGCTTCTTTATGCAATGAGTTTTAAGGGTGATATGGGAAAATTTGCACAAAGATTTTAACTTTTCACAGTTGAAGCTTTGGCCTTTGTTTTATACCCACTGCTATTTTGAGGGCTCACAAGTGAGCAGCATGGAACAGGCCCTTTTTATTTCCCACGGCATCTGCAGATGATGTAGGAGCTCTTCACAGGGAAAAAATGTTGTTTTCTCCTTCAGCACCACTGAAAACTTTTTCAGCCTCTTCTGGTGGTCCATCACTGCAGTGAGAAGCACAGATCACTATGGATGGGGCAAA
This sequence comes from Daphoenositta chrysoptera, assembly GCA_013397915.1. NCBI lineage: Eukaryota > Metazoa > Chordata > Aves > Passeriformes > Daphoenositta > Daphoenositta chrysoptera. The sequence goes on from VZRO01007381.1 coordinate 3,418,993, forward strand.
AGGACCTTCCTGCTTGAAAAATTATCGGTCTTTGGAAAAGGGGTGGTACTTCACTGGACTCGCCTGTGGTTTGCCCACAGAAAATGTTTTTTCAAGATCAGCCAGAAGATATGAACTTATCAGTTACACCAGCACAAGGTTTCATGTGCTGGTACTGGGTTGAAAATAAAGCAGAGGAGGCACTTCCTTAAGCTGGAGTCACTACACTGCAGTAACAGTTGCTTAATTTCTTCAGTGCCCTGGGTTCCTGTTCATTCCTACACAGAAGCAGCACCCAGGAACGATTACTGAATTTCTAGAGTAAAGTTACCTGAAGCTTCCTCCTAATACAACTTTGGTAATGAGCATCACAAGCCAATACTGCACCCATTACAATCAGGGGCCAATACCTTTCTGTCTCTAAGAAAAATTACACTGGAACTTTTAATAGGAAATTACAAAATGGATTACCTTTTTACTATAAACTTCTTTGTGTGTTTACCTGCAAGCAAAATAATATTAGTGTTACCATGGCAAAACGAAATCTATAATTCTAATGTATCTGTCAAACGAGCTCAGAAGCAATGATAGCAAGCTGCGAAATTTCTGTGGGCTAAGCAGGAAAGAAAGGATCCCATCCTGATTTCAGTTACACCAGTGTGTTTTGGGAGCAATGCCAGGAAACTGTGGGGCCACTTAAGCATAAAGAGAGAGCCAACAGGGTGAGCCAGACCTGCAATAAGTGAGTGAACAGGTTTTTTGCAGAGGCTCCCTCCTGCTGCATCCCCACCTCCTCATCCTCCCTGGCCCCCTCATGGTGCCACAGTCCCGGAGTAAGGACAGCAACTCCCATAAAATGAACACAGCACTGGCACCAGGGCCGTGGCAGAGTTCCCAGAACAACCAGGGACTCAGGAGGACACGTGCATCAGGCCAGCATTGGAATAATTTATCTTAAGGATACTTACGTTTACAAACCAAGGAGATCATCAAGATGAAAAGGATGGACCCCGCTATGACACAGGCAATGAGAATGGCAGAGCTGGGAAACTGGAAGGGAGAAGAGAGAAACTGAAAAGGCTTTAGGAGCGGGTTTGCTTCAGAGCTGTTTGCACAGGAGGGGCTGCAGTGGTGGCTGAGAGCACTGGGCTGCAATTTGCAATGCTCTTCTGAGCTTGCCTGTACAAAGTGTTGAGAAGACACATCGAGTTGATCATGACAAACAACATGAGTTACCTGTTAAGTATTTAATAAACCTTATTCTGAAATACTGAAACCAGATTCACCCCACTTAGCATGAACTTCTTAATAAGGTGCCCAAAGTAGAAGTAGGACCTCAGTCACCCTCGTCCTTCTCTTAGGGAAGTGTAACACTCTCCTAACTTGCCTTTTTCCTGGTCACACCACGAGGATGTTACCTGCCCTCTCTCACAGGGATGCCAGGGGATGAGTTTTTTTCTGAAGTGTCCAAGCCAGATGGAATGCTCAGGCTTTGGCTCTATCCACTGAAAAGAGGAGCAGGTGGTTCCTGAGCTTCGAAACAAAAGTTCAAGCCACTGTTTGCAAAAGCTGTCCCTTTAGTATGAATGCACTGAAAATCACTAGCATGTCCTGCTGTCCTAATCAAACACTGTTTCTAATCAAACACTCTTGAAACTCGCAGGAAGTTTTACCTTACGTCCTCTATTTTCATGTTTCTCAGGATTGCCGTCTGAATTTGCTGAAACCTCTGAAAAGGAAAGAGACTGAAATTATTACTGGCGCAGCCACCTGAAGGAGTGAGGGCAGCAGAGGCTGTCACTGCTTCAGTCAAGGAGTTCCTCTCAGGGAACGAGAAAGGCAAAAGCACCTTGTAACCAAAAGAAAAGGATCAGTTTCCACCACAAATGGTAGCTGAGGAAGCTGTGGGAAGTGTCAGCCTTCAACAAGAAAGAGGAAGCTTCCCAGGGGCAGCCCGTGAAGTGAGATGATAGAAACTTGTCTGCTGTGAAGGAGTTGTCACTTGAGGAACGTGACAAGGTGGCACAGACAGCAGAGGTAGTAAACAAGGTGTAAGTGAGGAACTGCCTCAGTGTAATTGTGGCCAGACAAAGGAAAGTCTGTGTGCATGAGGCACCCAGAATGTCACAGAGTGATGGGGGTCATCAGGTGGTCCCAAATCAGAGTCATACAATGGTTTTGGTTGGAAAGGACCTTAAAGATCATCCAACCATAAAGTTCCAACCCCAGGGACACCTTCCACTATCCCAGGCTGCTCCAAGCCTTGTCCAACCTGGCCTTGGACACTTTCAGGGATGGGGCAGCCACAGCTGCTCTGGGCAACCTCTGCCAGGGCCTCAATACCCTCATAAAGGAGAATTTTTTCCTAATACCCAATCTAAACCTACCCTCTGCCAGTTTGAAGCCATTCCCCCTTGTCCTGTCACTACATATTCGTGCAAAATAGTGTCTCTCCAATATATAATTCCATTAGGGAAAAAAAATTGCTGTTTTTCTTTTTCTTAAACTTTTCAGAGTATTTTTTAAACTATTCAGACTAATAAGAACTACAGCTAAACACATACAGGTAATAAAACCCTAAGAAACACTAAAAATCCCAGGGATGTGTGAACACTGCATTTTGTCATACGCCTGTTTTATGACACTCAACTCTTTCGAAGATTTGTACTTCAGATCTACCCCCAAATCCACAATAAATGCAGATGTAACAGTGACAATGCAGGTCCCACAAGTCAAAGTTAAATTTTATGGCAACATGTGCAGCCTGGCTGATGGGATGAACTATTGCTGCTCACTTTGATACTTGAAAGTGCAATGGTATTTTTGGGGTCTGAAGTGTGGCTGGCGCTGGCAGGGTTGTAGCTGGGGGAAAGCAAGTGAAGAGAGAAGAGAAATGAAATCAGAGCCTGGGCAGCTGGAGCCATCCACCTCAGGCAACCCAACCTATCTGCCAAAAATTGTGCTTGGAGATGGAGGGCTCTCAGCCCCGGGTTTCTCTCCTGCTGGTCTAACATCAATGTAATGTTCAGCAACAAATCAGCCTTCCCTTACCTTACAGTAAAGCCTGACCTGTGTGCATTTAATGCATTATTTCACAGAGTGAAAGGAGACTGAGTCAAGAACTGGACTTGGCTTATGGCTCTCACCAGACACCAGCCAGATGTGCTGCAGCATTTTCACACCTTGTGACAGTTTGACACGAGGTTTTGCACGGGTGGGAGTGACTCACATCTTCTGCTGTTACTGATTTTGTGGTGGCTCTTTCTAGCTCATTGTCACAACTCAAGTTGCCCCAAGAATCCCAGAGGCAAGACCCTTTATAAAACTTCATATTTCCAATGACAAAATACAGGCATTGTCCAGTCCTATATCAGAAGGATGACAAGTGAGACCGGAGTGAGAAACCCTTACAAATGCTCAAGAGACCAGTTTAGTCTCTTCTGTGAGCCCTCTCCAGGGCATTAAGGAACACTCTTTCTGCTGTAAGTCTTTAAGCATAGCAAAAGAAGACCTGCAAAAACCTAAATACTGTGGGTTTAAAAATTAAGAGATTCTTGGCACATATTGAAACCAAGAGGCCAAATACAACATGTCATCCTTGAATTTTAGCATTAAGTTCTCTGTTGAGGGCACAACACTTGGGAAGGATTTAAAATGGAAATCTCAATGAACTCACAGTGATGACAAATCAGATATCTGAGAACTCAGCGATGTTGAAAAGTTCAATTTTTAGCTTCTCTCAGACCTGAGATGCCCGACAGTCTTGAATGATTCAAAATCAACTTCCTTTGGGGATATAAAAACATGTTTTTCTCAGCTGTTCTTACATCCTGATTTCTAACAATTTCTGTGTGGACCCCAGATACTTCTTACTGCCAGATGCAATGAATAACCATCAGTACATGTTTGGAACACTGTTAAGAATACTCAGTTTTGTTTATGCCAACTTTTTGATTTCTCTGAGCAAGCAGCTTCTGACCTTGCAACGTTACCCTACTCACCCATGGCTGACACCTCTTCCATCATGACAGAGGTGGTAGTTTCCTCTGCAGTTGGAAGTGTACCTGGGAATTCAGTAGTCACTGAAACAAAATAAAAAGTAATGCTTATAAAGATCGCTTATTAGGAGGGTGTCCACATGGCATTCAAATCTGTGCAGACATCAATCAGTGGAAATGAAGTCAGTAATGTGGATAAAGTAGCAACCTACAAATGGGGTAGGTCTGATCAGGTCACAAAACAGGTCCCTCTGATCACTAATAACAGCAGCAGCCTTCATATGAGGTGAGAATGTAAATACTCAATTTTAAAAACATTTTGAATTCTCACCATTTCTCAAGCAGAACGTACTCTAAACTAACCTTTTCACAAGTTCAATTGTCTTTCCCAAATCAAGAAAAAATTAGTGCACAGTTAAATGAATCTCTCTTACTCCACCTCAGGTGTTGGACTTCCCATTTATTTCTGTTGCCCTTCTCGAGGTTTCTGTCACATTATTTCTCCATGTCAAAGCTCCTCTGAAGGAAACCTGACCCTCTGCTGCCTTGGCTGTTCACCCTAATTTTGCACCATCTACAACATCAGACCTGTGTTTGCTTAAACCCCCTGAAAAACACCTATAGGCATCTCAGAGAGAACCTCCCAGATACAAATAAAAGTATTTGGAGAGTCTCTATGACGCCAGCCAGGCTATCACAGACCACTCCTGCTACACAGAAAAAGAAAAGGATTGGTGCTGGTTACCCTCTGTACTTCCAGGGAGAGTGAAGCAGAACATGTCATCTTCAGTCGTCACATCAGCTGCTTGGGAAGTAGTTGGAAAATCTGGGGGAGCACTGGTTTCCACCACAGTGACAGGAAAAATATCATCTTCTGTCACAGCAATTGGGGGAGCAGAGGTGTCCCGTGGAGTTCCTGCTGGAGGCTCGGGGGCTGTGGTTGCTGGTGGAGGGGTGCTGGTTGCCAGCAGGACTGCAGTCTCTGGTGCTGGCTGGAGAGCAGAGGTTGCTTGAGGAGCAAAAGCTGTTTCTGTAAAATGTTTGGGGGAAACAGGGGCTTTCCTCGTGGTGGTGGTTGTGGTCACTGGAGGGGCTGCACGGAAAAAACACAGCCAAGGGAAAAGCCAGGTCAGAGCATTCACCGCCAACCCCAAGGGAAGCCAGTGCAGAAATGGATGAAAATTATCTGGATGCTAAAATACTGAGAATGAAGGTGGGAGAGTAACTACTCAGAAAGCTATTTTAATTAGCTGAAAGCACAACCTCGTAGAGAAATTTATAGATTTGCTTTTCTATTATTATAGATTTATATATTTGCTTTTCTTTTACTGGTCTCAAACACCCCCTCCTTGACCCTCTTGTAGAAATGGAAGGGCCAGAACCTTGCATGGCAGAACCCTAAAGATTGCAAACTTCGTTATTTTGCTTTTCAATGTCCTCCTAAAAATACAATAAATAAAACAGCTTGGTTTTTCAGCTACAAGCTCCTTGCTAATCTTTGCAACTGGGTCTTTTTTCATGGACTGCTGCCCTCAACCTCAGGGGCAGACAAGCAATTGCAGTGTTTTTTGCCCTCTCTCCTGTTGCATTGCTTAGAACAGACAAACAAACGTGCTGTGTACACCAATTGCATTCTGTAAAAGCCAGTAAAAAAATTGTCTATCTGCTTTGTGGAGGGTGGGTATCATCTCTTTTTTTTCTGTGCAAGATCTTCCTTGATCCTGCAGCTCAGAAAAATAATAGGAAGGGGAAGAAGCCCTTCAAAACTCTGAGGCAAAATTTCCAAATGTGTGGGTGTTGAGAACCACCCTTAAGGGGAAGGAAGCACCCTTATGGGTGGGTCATCCCAGTGGGTCTCCTTATGACATGAATGAACCAAAAGTCTTTTCAGTGCTGGGGTGAGCCCCAAATGAAAAACTGAATTTCACTCCAAGGGCTCTTCAAATTATAAATCCCTTTTCAATTCCATCATCTTATAAAAATTCAAGCATAGCTACACAATGAGAAATGAAATATTAATTTGAAAGGCAAAAAAAGGTTAAAATTTAGGGGGTTTTTTTTAATCTAAACTGCACATTGAATGTGACTCAAATTGGCAACCGGTTGCAGGTCTCCCTTGAAAAATATGTAATTTGGGGAAAACACTTTTGGCCAAAACAAACAAAAGAAGTGCACATAAACCCCAACTTTCACTACGCAGGGAGGGGTTTCTCCCTGCTGGCTGTGTCCCCAGGGTGCCCAGACCCACCTCTGGCCACCTCCAGCCGTATGTTCCGCTTGATGTCGTTGAAGAGGCCTGGGATCTCCACGCGGCAGCAGTAAATCCCCGCGTCCTCCGCCCTCGCCGTCCCGATCGTGAGGGACACGTCTCCAGAGATAACAGAGCCGCGGAGCTTGTACCTCTGAGATGCTCTGAACGTCACCTCGCTGCCGGTGGTGTGCAAAATTTTGTTACTGCACTTGGAATTTGGGCAGGGGCCTCTGCCCCAGCACATGTCGGAGATGTCCTTGTGCCGCGTCACCCGGTAGGAGCAAGGCAGGGTCACGGGTTGTCCCGTTGTCCCTCGGACGAGGGTTTCAGACACCGTGTGTGCTGTCGGGGAGAACGAGGAGAGGTGAGTGCTGGCAGTCTCTGATGGAGACTCTGCCCACACGACACGATGAATGCACAAGGTGTGAAGGAACGCTCCAACCTGCAGCTGCTGATCCCACAGGATTTCCCCTGGAGCCTCTGGCAGCTCGTGGCCCGAGGCACCACAGGCAACAGCCAGGAGCTCCAGGCTTTGCTTGCTCTGGAGGGCTCCTTGCTCTGGTCCTGGCCAGCTGCTGGAGGGAGGTTCATAAAATGCATCAGATATGTGGTGACCAAAGCTGGGGTTTGTCGCTGGCAGCCCGAGCGCAGGCTGGACCTCTGCAAAAGGAATTTGAGAACTCTGCTCCCGTCCCTTCCCCTCTCCTAGGAGGCTGTTTGAAATTTGTTCAGAAACCTGTTGTGAAAGACATCTGGATTTCTCAGTCCACCATCACCTCCTTTGAAAAGGAAATGCTGTCACAGTTGCCTTTCACTGACAGTCTCAAAAGCAGGGTCCAAAATACCTATTCATGTGTGAAATTAGGGCCTAATTAAGCTGGCAGAGCAGTGGGATCTGTCTATGGGAACCTGTTCTCAGCAAGTGCACCGAGCAAGCCCTGCCAACTAATCCCAGTTACCTTGTGGGACTCTGTCTACACAGAAGCTTTAGTTGTTAGTGTTATATTGATGTTAAAAAGAGCATATACACACTTTCCTTGTCCTCTTACTTTTAATGATCAGCTTTAGTTGGTGTTTACAGCCAACACTCACCTTGGCATCTGCTCTGAATCTTTGCTACATATTATTCCCTCTTTACTGTCTATGCAGTTCCCAGATTGCCTTAAAAAAGATTTCTTCTTCATAAAAGGCACTACACAAAAAAGGTTCCCAGACAGGAACAAATCTTTCCTGATTTACATTCACCTGGTCTGTGTCAGTCCTCCTACCTCTCTTTTGTCCCCATGTTATTATTTCCCTTTCCATGTTATTGTGGAGGAGGAACTGAGGGACCTGGGAGCAACCAGAGCTGTCCTCACCCTGCAGATCTGATGTCTCATGGCCTTGAGACTTGCTCACCCCAAAGAGGACTTGCTGCTGCTGCTATTATCACCAGCTTTGGCCCTGGTTTGCCAAACATTTCTATTTTGCCAGTTGTTTGAATGCCTTTCCTTTTTGGCACGACTCCCAGATAGCAAACACATGCTTCCAACTGCGTCCATGTCTCTTTTGTTTTCTCTTTAATGGACTATTCCCTGGGTGAGGCTTTAGTCTGCAGCAGGCTGCCTCATGACTTGTTATTGGGATGACATTTCAGATCTGTTCTTGCTTATCCCACTGGCAAGAGAAGCCAACCCATTCAGGTTTCCACAGCTCCAAATGCTGAAAGAATAGAGGCAGACAGAACAACAGGCAACATGGCCAGAAGGGCAGCAGCTTCTGCAGTGAAATGAAGGCAGGATATGCCAGGAACTGAATTCCTGAATACAGGATAAGGCTTTGTGAGAGGGTGGCTTTAGCTCTTGGAAAGTGAAGGTTCATTTGCCTTGAAACAGCAAAACAAACAGAGAAAAGAGCCTCTCTCTGTGAAGACAGAACAAGACATGCAGTTGACCTTGAAAGGATTTCTGTGGGAGCAAGGGGTTAGTCATGAGCAGGTTAACACATATTTTCAAGCCACCCCAACAAAGATGTGGGCAAAACCAGCTAAAACTGTTGCTAGAATTCAGGTTGCTGCTTCTTGAGGAGAAATGGGCTCATCTTCTGCTCTTCAGCCTGGTTCTGCACAGCACAAAAGCAGCCTTGTTAAGCAACCTTTTAATAATTAAAAATTTGCCTGCTCTTCTCTTTGAAAGAAGCAGAGCCCTGAACTTAGTAAATAAATAACTATGTAAATAATTATATATATATATAAAATATAATATATATATTCTANTTTATAAATAAAAAAAGAAGAGGGAAGACACAAGGCATCAGAGTGTCTTCAGTGCAGTTTCCCTCTAGTACTCCTGCTAGAAAGTTACAGGTTTTGCAGTTTCAAATCCTCTTTTAATTTCTGTGAAGCGAATGTTGCCAACATCTGCCTGCACTGCAGGCTGGTGAGGAGAGCTTCAATACTGCAGCAGCCTGGATTCAACAGCATGAACAAGGATTAAATAACTTACTTCTCAGGTGCAGCCTCTTCTACAGCCACATTTCCAAAAGGAAATAGTAAATAGGAGGCAATTAACATGTCTTTGAAATTAAGGGCGTCCTGAGACTGTTATATTGTGATATCCTGCTCTTACTGTGAGGGAAGCCCTGTCCTCCTCCATGGCACCGACCTTCCAGGCATCCAGGTTTGACCCAAGGCTCTGCCTGGCTGGTCCCACTGAAGTCTGAGGTTTGCCACTCTGAGTCCTTCATCAGAGAGAGAGAAATGGGCTCCAGATGTCAAATATACCACCCCAAATAGAAAGGGGTGTTCATAATCGGCCAGATCATACAGGTATACTCATTTTGTACACAGTCTCCCTTGAAGCCACCCTCGGGGACAGCTGGCACTAAGCAGTAACTCCAATATCTGCTCTTGTAGTTGTCTTCTCTCCTGCAAACTGGTCATTGGATGGACAAAAACTTTCGCCCTCCAGCCAAAACAGATGTTTAATTTTATTTTTTGCCCCTTGATCTATTCCTGGAATAATTTTCCTACTTTGCAGAAGATATTTGGAATCTTTGCCCTATCCATCCTTTTTTCTTTTTTTCTTACTGAAGCTTCTTTACTGATGAGATTGCAGAGGATATGACTGGAAAACAGAAATAAAGCATTTAATTGGCTACTGAACCTCAAGACAACACATTCCCAGCACTAAGCTGAGTTAAAGAGCAGATAACAAAAAGCCATTATCATCCTTCAGGAGCTCTGCAAGGGAAGAGAACAAGGGAACTAAAAGAGAGGAAACTGCATACATTTTTAAAAAGTGAAAAAACCCACAAACCTCAAGGAGTATTAACTCCGTAAATTAAGAACATTTTTGAAGTTCTATATACAATCATGATCTTTTTCACTGTTTTGTTTTCACAAAACAAGTGTTGCTGGTTTTCATTTCAAAAATGTTAGTTTTCTGAGCAAACACACAAAAAGCAGGTGAAGACTCACCTATAAAGATCTGTATCATAATCCAGTGAAACAGCACAAAATGGGACATTCTGGCTGACAGAGGCGCCGAGGCAGCGAGTGGAAGGAGAGCAAACCAGATCTTATCCTTTCCAGAGGCGCTGAGTGAGTCCCACTGAAGTCTCATTTCTCCATTTCCAGATTTTACAAACTGCAAGTGGCTCTTTCCTACACTTCCGGATAGGAACTGGCCAAAGAGGGGATCTCCTGCTGTGTTCAGCTCTGCTGCAGCCCCAGCTGGAGCACCCTGTGCAGTTCGGGGCTACACCATTTAAAAAAGGACATTCAGGTGCCTTTTTATGTCCCCAGACAAGGCCAGAGGAGCAGGGCTGGATGAATGAGGGGCTGTGGACTCCAGAGCTGGATGAAGGGGGGCTGTGGACTCCAGAGCTGGGATGAATGAGGGGCTGTGGACTCCAGGGCTGGGATGAATGAGGGGCTGTGGACTCCAGGGCTGGG